>KV908439.1:225000-227971 GCA_002005505.1 Botryococcus braunii
AGCCTGTGGGAAAAACCGTCCACGCTACAACGTTTCCAGGAACAGCACACAGCACTCTCCAACAGTAGAGGTTGGTCAAGGATACCAACATGCTTCGGACAAGTGTTACAAATGATCTTAACTGCTCTCACTCTTGCTAAAGACCACGTAACACTACGCCTTGCCTGATAGCAGAGTTCAGCACCAAAGAGGCCTTGCGATGTCTACTTTACGTCACTAGAATACAATAATAGTTCATCAGTAACTCAGCAAGGTCTCTTTGTGATGTTTGTACAGTGAAACTATCTTACCGCCACAACGGTGGACGTCAACATAAGTCTCAATGAGGTCAAACATTCAGTGCGCTCTCGTCATGCACTCTCATCAATGCACACAGCAGTAATATCTAACTGGTCTGAATGTTTGAGCACAATCATATCTGGAACGGCTTTGAGAATCCTAAACACACCTGCAGTGATGGCACGACGGCAGCGTCACTTCGTAGCCTGTGGGAAAAACCGTCCACGCTACAACGTTTCCAGGAACAGCACACAGCACTCTCCAACAGTAGAGGTTGGTCAAGGATACCAACATGCTTCGGACAAGTACCGAGCCGTTCCTGGGCTGCCCAGGGATGGCTCGGACTGCAGGGATCCTAAAGTACTACCATACGTAATGTCTATTGAGAACGCATATCGTACAAGTCACGTGTTATGTCATTGAGGTACGAGTATGATCTATACCGTTCATAAAGGGCTATAACGGCTATAGTTTACACTGCTGTTGATGGCATGTGACAGGGGATGTCACTAAGTACAGTATTGACCAATTCATTCAACACTTCCCCTTGACAGCACCCTGTCACCTATGTCATCTTCACAAGTCCAAACCCTCGCCTGTGCATCTGGAAGGCAGGGCGAGCGAGAGGCTTTGTCAGCATGTCTGCCTTGTTCCTTGCAGACTCCACATAGCAGAGTGTAACCTGCCCCTTTGCAATAGCTTCACGTGCAAAGTGGAAGCACACTGCAATGTGCTTAGTATACTTGCTATACAGTGGGTTTTTCAGGTTAGCAATGCACCCCTGATTGTCACAGTATAGCTTCACTGACCAAGGAGGAGTTCCGATTTCCTCCATGAACCCACGCAGCCAGTTAAGCTCCTTAATAGCCAGACTGGTTGCCATGAATTCTGCCTCCACAGTGGAGGTAGCAACTGAGTGTTGCTTCTTACTACCCCAGACCACAGCACTGCCAAACACTGATAGCACATATCCCGAGGTAGAATGCCTGCTGTCAATATCGCCAGCATAATCTGCATCAACATGACCTTCTAACACAGGCCCTTTCCCTCCCAGCACTAAGACACACTCTCGAGTAGACTGAAGATACCTCAATACCCTCAAGCCCTCATTCATGTGGGCAGTGGTGGGAGCGTTCCGGTAACGGGACAGAACACCCACAGCCTGAGCTATATCAGGTCGAGTTGTATTAGCAATATACAACAGAGACCCAACAAGCTCACAATATCTATGCCCGGGAGGCAGTGGAGTCCCAGACCCAAAGCTGGTCTCACCCACTGTAACCTGCGGCATCCCAGACATCACAAAGTCTTTACTCATGGGAGTATCGACTGTACGTGACTCAGCACTCACCCCAAACTTCTCACACAGTGCATCAATCTTAGGCACGCAGCTCAGTGATAAGCACCGATTCTCTCTATCTCTCAGGATCTGGCAGCCCAAGAAGTCCTTGACTTCACCAAGGTCATGAATCTTGAAGCTTGCCAACAGCTCCTTTTTCACCCATTCTATCTCTTCCGCACCCATTGCCACAATCAAAAGATCATCAACATACACAAGCATGTATGACAGCTCCCCATCCTCGTGTCTCTTTATGTAAACTCCCGCATCGCTCTTACACACTTCATATCCCATACTCAGCAGCTTCTCATTCAGGGTCTTGTGCCAAGCCCTGGGAGCCTGCTTCAGGCCATAAAGGGCCTTACGCAGTCTGCACACAATGTTGGGGTTGCCATTATCAAATCCAGGAGGCTGTGTCACATACACCTCCTCCTCTAATTCACCATTCAAAAAGGCGGTCTTTATATCCACCTGGTGAATTTCCATGTTCTTTGCTGCAGCAGTTGCTAGCAAAGTCCTCCTGGACCCATAGCTACTGGTAGGTGCAAAGACCTCATCTACATCAACTCCAGGAATCTGTCTACAGCCCTGGGCTACAAGCCGAGCCTTAAATCTCAACACGTTCCCATGTGCATCAGTCTTCACAGAGAAGATCCAATGCACAGGGATCACCTTGTGTCCCCTGGGTCTCTCAACGTACTCCATCACCTCGTGCGCATCAAGAGAATCTTGCTCCTCTTGCATTGCCTGGCGCCAGAATTCCCACTGAGGGGATCTTGCGCCTCCCTGAGGTTTCCAGGGATTGGCACCTTGGACCACCTCACCCCAGGTATCTTACCCTTTACAGGATTCAGATTGTGATCATGCACAACATGGCTATCCTCTCTAGGCTCACACGCACGTGCTTCCACTACTCTTTCGCTCGAGGTTACTGCGTTACACACCTCTCTGACTCTCTCCCACTCTGGAGGTGTCTGCAGCTTTCTCTCCTTGGAGGATTCACATGCTGCTCCACTCAATCTGGTCTACATCACTCGTCATGTCCCAAACGCACTCATCACTCAAAGGCGCAGCATATCTGGCACTGTGCGACACCCTGCAGTGGTGTCTCTCTCATCCACGCTTGTACTTCACAACACACCTGTGACTCCCCAGTGTGTCCTCACAAGCAGCAGAGCCTGGCCATCTGAACTCGTATCAGTTCTGATTGGATCTCCAAACTGACCTCTCTTGCCTCACTCTCAGCGCTTACATGATCAGACATGACCTCCAGCCTGGCCAAGTCCTGTCCATTAGGCTGAGCTTCCGTTGCTTCCCCTGGCAAATGGCCTCTGACATCTCTCCTATTCTTCC
>KV908439.1:228794-251294 GCA_002005505.1 Botryococcus braunii
AATCCTTGGTTTTTACTGCCAGGGCTATAGAGTGCGTAGCCTCACAATCGTGACAAAGAAGCGCTCCCAGTAATAGCTGTAGGGGAGATGGGGCACTGTGTCCAAATGATTCTCTCAAGGGGCTCAGTGGCTGCTCTGGAACTGGTTCAAAAGGGGGAGACTGTGCTTTCCTTGAATGCACGCTTCACACGAAGAGTGACAGTTTGCGCAAGGGGAGAGAGATACAGGGATGCCAGGACCAAATCTTCAGACTGCAGTCGCCTCATATTAACCTCCCTGGGTGCCCCAGTCTACTGTGCCACAGTGCTCTCAATCTGCAATCATGAGCGACTGGTGCTCTGGCTGTGTTAACAAACACAGAGACAGGGTTTCTGACTGGACTGACTTCTGCAAGAAATACAGGCCATTTCTCTGTGCAACTGAACAAGACCAGTTTTGAGCGCCACGCATACCAGTGTAACTTCCACACTGTCTGTCACAAAACTAGCCCATCACGTATAGCAGCTGTCACTGAAAATAGATTAGCTGTACTGAAGGAAACAATGCACATTGTGAAGCCACAGGGGTTGCTGTTCTGCACTGCTCAAGCACAGGGAACCAGTTGCAATTATCTGTCCGTGGCATCTGACGTAGCCATATGCAAAGGAATGGGATTTCTGTGCAGGGTGGGGAATGTAGCAGGGAAGATCATTGACTAGTGGATGGTGGCTCCACTGTCCACCAGAAAATTCTCGCTTCTGCATGACGCGTGTTGGTGTTAAGACATTCAGAGAAATCATGGCAGACATACCAGAGGGTGGTGGATATCCCGGGGAAAAAGTTGTTGCCGTTCCCGCTGCCCTCCGGAGGTCGAGCCACTGCAGCCGACGCTTGATTTTGGAATTGCGGAAGCAGATTGGCCATTGCAGCCATGACTTGCTGCAGGTTCTGTTGCATCTTCTCGTCGCTCCTTCTTGAGGCAGTTCCTCTCAAATGGCCTAGCTTGTTGCAGTAGCGGCAGCGCCTGTTGTCACGCCGGTCCCGTCCTCCACTTGGTCGATGAAGCTTGGCCCCCTGGCCTCCAGCTTGGGTCTCCTGTGGGCTTGCAGTCCCTGGTGTGGTGGAGTAGGTGGTGTGATGGCTGCCTGGCCACAGGGGTGACTCTGGGGACCTGGTCGTTGAAGCCAGTCCCTTGGCTGTGGTGGAGATGATTCCCACAGTCCTCCAGATCCTTCCAGCAGATGAGGAGAACATCCAGTCTCCTTCGCTTCTCTGGCAGGCCCTTGATGATTGCCAGCTTGGCTTTCTCTCCATGATGGAGTGCCCATTTCGCTTGAGTGCATGGAAGAGTGCCACCTTCCTGTTGTAGTAGTCCTCCAACGTTTCTGTCTCTCCCATGCTGGTGTGTAGGAGCTCCAGCCAGCGTGCTGTTACCTCCTGGTCTGCCCCTCCAGTAAAACGCTCTCGAACCCACTGGTAGGCATTGGCTGCCACTTGCATTGCAGCCAGCTTGGCACCCCACGCCTTGGGGACGCTCTCAATCAGCATTAGGAGCGCTGCTGCATTCTCCTCTGTGTCTGGCATTGGAGCTTCAATGGCTGCCTTGCACCTTTTGAGGCCACAGGCTGCCACATATGCCAGATCCCAGAGTGGAAATTCCACTCCCTCTCTGTCCAGAGTCACTGGACATTTGACATTCGTGGTGACGACGCCACCGGGTTTTCGTCATTGCGATGCACATCTCTCCACTCTGCGCAGTGGAGTTTGCTGGCTGGCTGGGTGATGCACTGATGGAGGAGCCAGACCCAGCTGATCCAGACTCCGTTGCAGTGCGCTTACTTCTCGTTTTCATGATCACTTGTCTGCTTCTAGTTTTCATGATCAAGCCAGTTCTTCACTCCAAGCCTTAAATGACTTCCCCTGGAAGCACTTCTTCCTAGCTCTGACACTGAGTTGATCAGTCCCAGAAGTACTTCTGCTTTCCCAGCCCAGTTGCTACTGTACAACAATTCCTTCCAGCACTACAGAAGGAATAATTTTACGTGACTAGCTCGATATGTTTGAACGGCCAGACCTCACTCGTCAGTGAAGCTCGCAGTCTCGAAGCGGGGTCCGAAACCCCTTTTCTCCCTGGAAATCTGTCGTGCGTCACTGCAAGCTCAGCTTGGAAAGCGTGGGCCATAACCTCAAGCATTTCTGCTTGCGGCGTCACCTGCAGTGATGGCACGACGGCAGCGTCACTTCGTAGCCTGTGGGAAAAACCGTCCACGCTACAACGTTTCCAGGAACAGCACACAGCACTCTCCAACAGTAGAGGTTGGTCAAGGATACCAACATGCTTCGGACAAGTGTTACAAATGATCTTAACTGCTCTCACTCTTGCTAAAGACCACGTAACACTACGCCTTGCCTGATAGCAGAGTTCAGCACCAAAGAGGCCTTGCGATGTCTACTTTACGTCACTAGAATACAATAATAGTTCATCAGTAACTCAGCAAGGTCTCTTTGTGATGTTTGTACAGTGAAACTATCTTACCGCCACAACGGTGGACGTCAACATAAGTCTCAATGAGGTCAAACATTCAGTGCGCTCTCGTCATGCACTCTCATCAATGCACACAGCAGTAATATCTAACTGGTCTGAATGTTTGAGCACAATCATATCTGGAACGGCTTTGAGAATCCTAAACACACCTGCAGTGATGGCACGACGGCAGCGTCACTTCGTAGCCTGTGGGAAAAACCGTCCACGCTACAACGTTTCCAGGAACAGCACACAGCACTCTCCAACAGTAGAGGTTGGTCAAGGATACCAACATGCTTCGGACAAGTACCGAGCCGTTCCTGGGCTGCCCAGGGATGGCTCGGACTGCAGGGATCCTAAAGTACTACCATACGTAATGTCTATTGAGAACGCATATCGTACAAGTCACGTGTTATGTCATTGAGGTACGAGTATGATCTATACCGTTCATAAAGGGCTATAACGGCTATAGTTTACACTGCTGTTGATGGCATGTGACAGGGGATGTCACTAAGTACAGTATTGACCAATTCATTCAACACTCCTTCCCTCCACACATACGCACACACACACACACACACACACACACACACACACACACACACACACATCTCCCAAACCTCCCCAACCCCCCCTCCACATCACACAAACGTTGTCACACACAAACACACACACATACACACATACACATACACATACACACACATACACACACATATACACAACACCGCAACCCAGCACCCTCCCTCCTCCACACATGCACACACACACACACACACACACACGCACACACACACACACACACAGACACACACACACACACACACACACACACACAGAGAGAGGGGGGAGAGAGAGAGAGAGAGAGCGAGAGAGAGAGAGAGAGAGAGAGAGAGAGAGAGAGAGAGAGAGAGAGAGAAGAGAGAGAGAGAGAGAGAGAGAGAGAGAGAGAGAGAGAGAGAGAGAGAGAGAGAGAGAGAGAGAGAGAGAGAGAGAGAGAGAGAGAGAGAGAGAGAGAGAGAGAGGGGGGGGGGAGCACTAGCTTTACTGAGGGGAGATCATCTGTCCGGGCTGGGTAATAGTGGCACTTTTGTGGGAAGGGTATGAGGGCATTGTGAGCATGGTGGAAGGGCTGTAATGCTATGAGGACATTGTCAATGACATGTGCAGTGAAATCAGCACAATGCAGGCCTTATGCATTACCATGTGTATATGTATTGGTGAATTGTTAGGTGGAGGACAATGGTGGATGTTGCAAGCTGGGTTGTGCAGTTCTGGGCCACCGAGGCCGCCACACCTTCATGGGCAGTTCAGTTGCAAAATTTTATACAAACGCACTCCCCCATCAGGGCACCCCACCATTGCTGCCTGCCATTGGGAAACTAATGCAAGGCTCGGGCAAAAATTGGCATTCAGACTTGCCCACCTTTTGTATTGAGTGCAAATAGGGCAACTGGTACAATGTCTTGGAGTACCCAGGCTAGTAGCTAGGATTGCAGTCCCGCTGATTTATCTCCCATTCAATAAGAATGAAGATGAATGGCTGGCTTTCAATCCTATTGAATTCTCTTCAGTCCATCAACCACCTCCTCCTAAAGAGCCTGAAGTGAATGATTGTTGTGTAATCCGCGAACGAGCAAACCAACTAAGAAGGACTCATAATGCACGCACACGGATGCGATATTTTCATTGTAATACAACCTATACATTCAGAGGCAACGTTGCGGTATGGGTATTGAGTGTTAGCGACCAGCGACACTGCTCGCGGTGTCGCTGGTAGTTCAGTGCTTCGGAAGCACGTCTAATTAAAGAGGAGGATTGTGATTGAAGCTTCATTGCGATCTTTGTATGTGAAACGGTAATTGTGTAATGAAAAAAAAGAAAGACGAAGCTGCAATATCTCGCAATGTGGTGCGGTTGTAAATGGTCACGATTCGACTCTTTTGGACGGTATTAGGCGGTATTCAACCGTCTGGCGTCGAATACCGTCGAAAACCCGGGCGTCGAAAATTTTTACGTCTCGATTCGACGCGATTCGACGCCAGATTTTCCGTAGTGACACACACACACACACACACACACACACACACACACACACACACACACACACACATACACCAGAACACAGAAAATTAAAGAAGAGAATAATAGCAACACTTGAACACTTGTGCACACATGCGTGGCTGTGCAAGTGCATGCACGCATGTGGCAGCAAATTGCTGCGATATTTGGCGCGCGGGTTTTGCGTGTTTATGGTGTTTTGCGCGCGCGCGTTTAAACGAGAGAAAATTTTCTCTCTCCCCTCCCCCTCTCTCTCTTGCGCTATCTCTCTCTCCCTCCCTCCTCCCTCCCTCCTCCCTCTCTCTCTCTCTCTCTCTCTCTCTCTCTCTCTCTCTCTCTCTCTCTCTCTCTCTCTCTCTCTCTCTCTCTCTCTCCCTTTTTCTCTATCTCGCTCTCGCTCTCGCTCTATCTCGCGCGCGCTCTCTCTCACACAGAACGCGCGCGCGCCCTTATGCGTGCCAGAGAGAGAGAGAGAGAGAGAGAGAGAGAGAGAGAGAGAGAGAGAGAGAGAGAGAGAGAGAGAGAGAGAGAGAGAGAGAGAGAGAGAGAGAGAGAGAGAGAGGGAGAGAGAGAGAGAGAGAGGGAGAGAGAGAGAGGAGAGAGAGAGAGAGAGAGAGAGAGAGGGGGAGGGAGAGAGGGAGAGAGGGAGAGAGGAAGAGAGGGAGAGGGAGAGAGGGAGAGAGAGAGGGAGGGGGAGAGAGAGAGAGAGAGAGAGAGAGAGAGAGAGAGAGAGAGAGAGAGAGAGAGAGAGAGAGAGTGAGAGAAAGAGAGAGAGTGCGCGTGCGCACGCACGTACACACACATGTACACATACACACACACACATGTACACACACCACACACACACACACATACACATCCCCACACACACACACACACACACACACACACACACCACACACACACACACACACACACACACACGCACACACATGGTGGGGGGGGGGGGCGTCAGTAATGGTTTGCAGCACTAGGTGGCCATTTACCATATGCACATCATCATTGCGGATTCCTTAGAATCCATAACTTTAGCTACAGCGGGGTACCTTTATGCAAGGTATGTGTATTAGTAATACAGTATCACTAACCGGCTTCAATGACATGTGCGGATGCAGATCAGTTTGACGTGGAAATTGTCGCTGTGCCTCCCGGGTCAAAAGATGAAGGAGGGGTCCCACAGCCAAGCCACTTGAACGTGCGGCAAATCCGAATTAAGAACCCACCCCGGAGTGGTATATTTAAGGTAATCAAATTCTCAAAGTTTGGTCAGACTGTGAAACCCTTCGACATGGTGCCTGCTTCAAAGAAATATTTATAACATCATAAATTTATAATGCATTTCTAATGCATTATTGCATCCAGCGTTCGTGCGTTCTGGCGGGAGCGCATGGATGGTGTTCACATGGGTGCGTTGTACATGTACATGTGCTAGATGGTAGAATACCAGTACTGCCACCTCTGGCTCATGGGCTTCTCTGTAATCCAGCTGTTCATCTTACAAAAGATCACCGGCCTTGAACCATGCGTTTATGCACCTACCAGCATATAGAATAAAGCAACATAACAATGAAGACTTCAAATTTGATTGTAGTCCTTGCTAACCAGGCCTATGTTCAGCTTCTCGTCTTTGACGTAGATCCTTGTTTAAGTAACAGTGCAGTACATGTGCTTTAATAGGCATAAACGAGGAATGTACATGTCTGGCACTTTGACTCTAGAGAGCTCATGCATCCGTGGCGGGTGCAAGAAACGCCTATTGATTTGAGGGATTCTTTCATTAGGCATATTCATGAGTCGAGGGAGTACTCCTTTAGATTTCTAGAGGACCATCGTAACATCTATGTGCTATGGTACACGTCAATCGCAGCCGCACCCAGTGTGAGATCTGTCGCCTCATATATCTACTATGCCCACAGATCTCTATAGGCTGCTGCATCTGAGGGCTCACCCACCAAGCTGCGCAACTTGGTGGGTGAGCCCTTTCTAGCATGATGTTGCTAGAAAGGGATGAACCGTGCTGGCTGTGCATGCAGGGAATTCTTGGAGAGACATATCAGACGTCAAAAAGTCAACTTCTTTCTTCGTACAACCACCCGTGGCTCCCAGACAACGAGTACGAGCTGGACGGATTTCCCAAGGCCACCGCACTTCCCCAGGACATTTTGCAAACCCCATCGGGCACCGTCGAACCTGGGTTGCCTCAGAACCGCAAGGCCCTGTCTGTGTCCCCCGAACGGACACGGCAACGCCTTTAAATACTCGGCAGCTGCCGCGGCACTTCGCCCAGAGAGGGAGAGAGAGAGAGAGGAGAGAGAGAGAGAGAGAGAGAGGAGAGAGAGAGAGAGAGAGAGAGAGAAGAAGAGAGAGAGAGAGAGAGAGAGAGAGGAGAGAGAGAGAGAGAGGAGAGAGAGAGAGAGAGAGAGAGAGAGAGAGAGAGAGAGAGAGAGAGAGAGAGAGAGAGAGAGAGAGAGAGAGAGAGAGGAGAGGAGAGGGGGGGGGGAGGGAGGGAGGGGGGAGGGAGGGGGGGGGGTTGAGCGGGTGAGCGCGTCCGTTGACCCAGCTGTATGTGGGGGAGGGGGGTGGGGGTCGTTACATGTAAGTGAGTGTGGGTGCATATGCGTGAATGCGTGTGTTTGAACAAACAAAATTTTTTACGACAAATATTCGATCCCACCTTTATTTTCAGATCAATCTTGCAATCAATGTAATTGGTTGCTGTAATAGAGGTCAACCTCTCGAGAGTGACTGGAATGTGTGGCTACACACAGAATGGACCAATATAGGTTTATTAGGATCATGGCCATAGCATATAAGAGGTTGTACTATCACCATACATGAGCCGATAAGTGGTTGTAATGCGTGATTTACAGCCACTTCACTGCCTGCGACTTGGGAAAGCTTTCCAGGAGGCATGCAATCTGTGTATATTATCGTAGCATGCAAATGTCTACCCCCCCCTACGTGGCTTTGCCGACGTTTGTAATGTGAACTCACGTGTGCACATATATATATATATATATATATGGCTGATTACGGTAGATAGTCATCTATTATATCAGGGGTGCAGGTTCACATTGATTAGATTCAACATCAAGAAGAGTTGAACACGTATTAAAGTTCTAGATCTCCGTCTTGTGACGACCGTGATCATCTATTTTATCAAACCGTTTTTCGGCTTGAACATGCGAATTCAATGTGGCATGGCCATGCGGGCGTGTACATTCTTCTAGGTGTGTGACGTGCATCCAAGACAGTATACGAAGTCTTTGCCATTGTTCTCGTACACATCCGCACTTTTACGTACCCGGCCATGTATTTGCGTCGTGATAATCACTAGGTATGGTGGTGGACTCTGTCATACTAGCACCGGATTTATTAAGAATCGCCTTTCGCGATCGGAAATAGTTTGACCGCATGTGATGGTGAGAACACCATCGGCTGCATGCGCGACCATTAGAATTTCTTTCTAGAGGATGAAGCATATCAATATGACAGAGTACACCGATGCTATTTTTCCCGTCCCACATGCATTAACATAATGAAATATTATAAGTGGGCTTGAAAGTGAATATGTCTTAGGCAAGCTTGCTGTTTTGTACAATTGGCCCTCTTCATATTTTGAAACAACCGGCGCGATGAGTTTGGCTGCCACATGGCACTACATGTACATAGCCAAATGAGTTTGTCAAAGAAGATGACGTGACATGATCATGGATTTATGGTTAGAAGAAAACCCCCTAACGCAATTCTCAAGCGGCCCCATTTGCAAAAGCAGACCTCTGGGAAGACGTAGACAGCGCTGGGGACAATACCGCACTTTCTTGGAGGGGCCTCCGAAAAGGCAAGATAAGAGTGTCACCTTAAGGCCTTTGCAGGCAATTTAATAAGAAGTAGATCGGAAACATACAGGAATATTATGGAAGTGTATTGGGATTTTTTGTTAGCACCAATATTAAGGATCTTCCCAAACTAGTTTGCAGATAACATTTTCTTACACAGAAGAGCCCTTACAACGCCTAGGTCTGGAGGGGGCTTCCCAAGCCAGTCGACTTTAAAGCTGACGTTAGCTTTAAACCCAAGTTCAAGAACATTCTCAGGATGGTACAGTGTAGAATATCGGGTGTTTGGGCTGTGACACGGGGCACGTCTGCACATGTTAGTGCACGCTAGATCTAGCTTCGACCTAAATTCTTTTAAAGAAATCCTGTCCTATGTAAAAGCAATCATCACCTTTTAACTCACATGCGTGCTCCGGGGAACCCGTACATTTCTGTAGGGTTGACAGACATAATTAAACAGACGCGTAGATTCTTCAACTGGTCGTCCTGTGTCGGATTACACCGCGATCCTCATGTAGCTTCGAAGCTTCAATTCATCAGTCGGCATCTCAACGTATCACCTTTGCCTGATTCCTTCACTTTTCCGCTGGTTTCTAACACTTTTAAGTCAATATGCTTGGAAGCATTAAAACAGGTTCCACCGGCGTTGATATTACCCAACGCCGTTCTAACCTGGTTGGGAGGGATTGGGTAACTTGTCACATCCTTGGCTTCGAAGCCTTGAACAATTGTTCTGCTTGCAAGTTAACTAGTTGGGATGTTTTGGGGTAACTGATGTGGAGTGTGGCAGAGTTAAGCCCCACACATACCAGCAGCTAGGTAAAGCAGCCAGTATTCCATACCCAGAACCTACATAAACGCTGCCATCGACAACAGCAGCCCCTCCCTCGAGGGTGCCGATGGGCTGGCCTGTCGCAAAAGTCCCAAGGGTCTGACCCGTCCTTGCATCTAAAAACATGAGGTGACCCTGCACATCGTACGATGGCCAATATACCACGTTGTTGGCCACCGTTAAGGGGCCCACATTCATTGATGCAAAAGGGCTGCCACCTGCGAGGGCGGGGAGTATTGCGGGATAAGGGTTTGCTGCTTCCCAAAGGATGTTCCCATCAAGGTCCAGGGCAGCCAGAAACCCCCCTAGGGCCGTTGATGAGCCCCCCGGAGGTGGGTTGATCAAATTTGTGGTCTGCAAGACCCCGATTAAGAACGTTACAACCAATATTTTGACGAGACAGCACATGGCAGGCATTATATCCCATCAAAGCCAATCCATCGAGGAATTCTAGGCCTAGGGGCATATGGAGAAGCCATCTTGACCTGTGAACGTACAGACACGTGTTTTTCCATTCTGTCCTTTATCAGCACTTCTGTATTTTATCATCATGAATTGAAACATGCCTCACACCATACCTGGGCCAGGAGGAAGGGGGCAAGGGTTGAGGACTGATAGTGTCAAACAACGTTGGGGGGGAGGGGGGGTGGGCCTTCCTCCAAAACAATTTTCGAAAATAGGGAAGCTCCCTTAAGGGAAGGAAGAGGCGTTTCACTTCCCTTCTTTAGCCCGAAACCGTCTTCCCGAAACCCTTACCCTCTAGGGGAATAGAGCCCGCGGATGGCAGAGAGGAAATAGAGAAAGAGCACTAGCCTGACCTGGCCATGCTAAGCCGGCTCTTTACACCGCTTTTGATTTACCAGACAGTTATGCAGGAGGGAAAGGGGGGGGGGGGAGGGAGGGAGGGAGAGGGGGGGGGAGATAGAGAGAGAGAGAGAGAGAGAGAGAGAGAGAGAGAGAGAGAGAGAGAGAGAGAGAGAGAGAGAGAGAGAGAGAGAGAGAGAGAGAGAGAGAGAGAGAGAGAGAGAGAGAGCTCGAGGGAGGGGGGGGGATACAAGAAACTCAAAGCAGCAAAAATGTTTTTGAATCGGCGGGGATGGCGCATGATCATGAGTTAGTGAGTGATTGAATGGTGTAGGTGTTGGTGTGTGTGCTCGAGTGTTTGCACATCCTGTCCTAGACTCTTGACTATAGCGTTTGGAGGGTAACACCAGGGGTTTGAAAGGCAGTGCATGATTTTGACTCGTCAGATCTACGAACGTGAAAGTTCATAATGGAATGGGCAGATTAGATTATCTAGATGAAGAGTTCGAAGTAAAAAACAAAGGAAGATTGACGTGAGTATGCCCATCCGGCCGGTTCCGCGGTACCTGATTATTCCGACCAAAATTCATGTTGGACATGAAGATCCTCTCTCCATCACTGGCACATCCCATTTCCATTCCACCATAGGTAGAGCTGCCGCCCAAGTCCACAGCCCATAAAATCGTTCCTGCCGAGTAAAGCACGACCATGGCGTACTCTTCAGGAGATAATCGCCTTGCAGAATTAATTCAACAACTATTATTGAATTGTATAATATTCCATAATATATACTATATTGTTTTGAAAACTAATATTGTTGATGTTGTACAGGGTAGACCTTGGCCGGCTGACTTCAAACCTTGACCTCTGTTATTCCAACTTTTATGCATGAAAGGAAGCATATACGCGGACAAATATCTCGTCTGGAAAATCACCTTTGAAAACCAGCTGTCCACATACTCATCGAAAGGGAGATTTGCTTAATGCTAGGTGTAGTTGGCCATGGAGTCATATCCATAGTCATTGTTAAGGCTTTCCCCCAGCGTTACGATACCCTTCACGACTGTGAAGTACGCCCCTATCACAAACAAGTAAGCCACCTATACAATTGTGAAGTAAGCCACATATCAATATGATTCAAACTGTTCTGTTGGGTTGCCCAAAAGAAGAGATTGAAGAAGGGAGGGCGGCCACCATTGTCAGGGTTGAGGGCCCATACAATGCTGCTTTTCTGGCCCGAAACCACCATATCATTCCTGCCATGCTTCCCCAAGATCAACATTGGGGCCTGCGCAGCCCGTGAGGGACCCATTACCATATTGAAACAGATGCTTCACGAGTACTCATAGGAAAACTTTGGATCTTCATCGTGTCCATAATTTGCTCATGGTCACTACTCACACGATGAAGATCTAGATCGAAAGTTTTCCTATGCATTTACCTTGGATACATGTTAAAAAAATGTTGAACCAAACGCCTTTTTATGACTTTTACAAAAATGTTGGACGAAACGTTGGCATACATGCGTGTATATACGCACAATGCAGGTATGTGTTTGGAGCAAATCCCTCATTTCGAAATATCAATGAATTCATTGGTATTACATGCTTTCAAAGAAACTAAGTTGGTAAATATAATCCTCCGGGGGGGACTAACGGGTTAACCAGAGACTGGGCCCTAGCCCCACGGCCATGGTCATGCCAGATGGTAAACTTACTTATACGCATACCGATCTAAGTATGCCAGCTTAAAGACAAGACCAGCCAACATCGATATCCATCCATGCATACTGCCCCTAACACATGTATCTGTGGAGATATATCTACCAAGAAACATTAAGAGCGTCGTGACCACCATGGAGATAATTCGTCACAGTGAATGGAATTGACAGGGCAGAGGGAACACAAAAGGCAACGAGGGATGATTTCTTTATTGGTGGTCGAGGGAGGAGCTCCATCGCTCTGTGCATATGCGGGCTTTTGGGCGTAGGTGGACGGATCAGAGCAAAGGGGAGGGAGGCAGAGGAATAACGACAGACAGACAGAGAGAACAAGCTCTTATAAGAGAGAGAGAGAGAGAGAGAGAGAGAGAGAGAGAGAGAGAGAGAGAGAGAGAGAGAGAGAGAGAGAGAGAGAGAGAGAGAGAGAGAGAGAGAGAGAGTGAGAGAGAGAGAGAGAGAGGGGGGGGGGAGAGGGAGAGAGAGGGCGAGAGAGAGAGAGAGAGAGAGGGGGGGGGGAGAGAAGAGAGAGAGAGAGAGAGAGAGAGAGAGAGAGAGAGAGAGAGAGAGAGAGAGAGAGAGAGAGAGAGAGAGAGAGAGAGAGAGAGAGAGAGAGAGAGAGAGAGAGAGAGCGAAGAGGGAGGACAAACATCTATGTCTATATAGATAAAAGAAGAGAGAGAGGAGGGGGGACCCCAGCGGGAGGACAGACATCAAAGATGCTGGCAAAACTGCACTGTCAACTGCAAGGTTCCGTTCTTCAATCTGTTTTGAATCTTTCTTTCAAGAACCTTGACCTGAGTCGCTAGGTGTAAGCGTGAGGCTTACCCATTGGCACATATAGAACGACTTAGCAAGCATCCTCACCCAGGCGACGATTCAACTGTTGGAAAAAGCAGTTAACCGACTAGAATGTCCAAAACTTGATTGCGGGTAATGGTGTGTGTTATGCATAAGTGCATGCATTGGCAAGTCTCTCAACAATGGGAGATCTCTAGAACAACCTAGAACAATCTGAAAAAAACTACTCAATTGCTTCTAGGTAGTCCTAATGGAGGGAAGCACGGACCTGGCCAAAGTCGTGGTCCGCTTCTGGGGTGTTGGGAGGCCCCGAGCAATTATATCCGAAAATTTTGAGGAGGTCAAAATGGCAAGCAGCTAAGAAAATATCTCGCGCTCCACATCTGCGGCTCCAGCGCAACTGGCAGGACAATGGCTTAAGCTAAAGGAATGAAGTCGTACATCCATGGGTTGACTACGTACGCACGCATACACACACACACACACACACACACACACACACACACACACACACACACACACACAGTGCACGCACACGCGCGCGCGCGCGCACACACACACACACACACGCACGCACGCACGCACACGCGTGCGCCCGCGCACCCAGATGCAAACCCATGTATGTGCATCCACTGGCTAGTGGATATACCTACTTCGTGAAAGAGCGTGTAACCACACCACCACCACACACGCCTTCCACACACCTGCGTACACACGCACACGCACACACACAAACACACACATGTAGGGTTCTACTATTGTGACCAAAGGGTGTCTAGAACCTTTTTTACCTTGCACAGGAACGCTCATTCGATAAGTAAACGGCATGCAAGGGATAAATGATGGGAAAAGGGTCTAGAATAATATGATGGTGAGCTCGGCCATCTAAGGTCCTGAAGGCTGTTTTAGGTGAGTGCTGTTTGTGAAATTCCCAAGTTACCTTTCCAGAATCCAGATCCAGTGCCAAGATACTGTCAAAATGGTTGTCTGCCGGGGAACACTCGGCTTGTGCAGTGTAATTACCCTCGTTCTTTGCATAGCAGTCTCTTACATCAGAGGGAACTTTGTAGTTCTGACCTGGAACTTGCCAATCAACTTAAGCATAGGTCGCCATGACACTAGTGTTTGCTACAGCACTGATGCAAATATTTCTTTCACATACATGTCTTGTCAACTGTCCGGTTCGTTGGGGTCAAAAGATTGCAACATGTAGCACAACATGCATGTGTTGGGAGCAGCGACCTAGCATTCATTAAGCAGCTTCTTTGATGAAAAGTAGATTGTGGCAGCCTTTCAAATGACTGATCCTTGAACCAAAGCACTGCTAAGCTTAACTAGACCATCAATTTGCATGTGCTGACACCCAAAAGCACAAGACTAGGCACATGCAAAGTCAAACCCTCAGGCGGACGGGTGCATGCGCATACATACATTGGCGTGCATGCACAGACAAAATGCGCACGCACACACGCATGCACACACATACACACACCCTTTGAGAATTAGACCGGCTAGCATAAAAGCTATACCGACCCATAGCTTTTACCTTGCCAACCTACCTGTTGAGAAGTAAACCTGCAAGTTTGGAAGAAAATACTTCAGTAAATTCAGAAACAGCAGCCATTACGTACACAATATATGGCGTAAAGCTTTCCAATAATGTACTAGAACTTTATGAGCAGTCCTACATTTGGAAGCGAGCGAAGCACTCAAAGTGCCTTTAGATGAAAAGACTTTGTATGGCAGCAGTCCTGATCAGGTGGGTACATGCCCATGCATGTGTTCAAATTAAAAATACACCTAGAAACAATTCCGGCGATCACATATTTAAAATAGCGTACATGTACGGTCACTTCAACTCATTACTGAAACAAAACAGGAACTGGGGATTGGCAGGGCTCAAATACCTCAATTCCACCACAATGTCATGTGTATTTTTATCATACAACCTTTCATTCCAAGTGCTAGTTGCGCAACGACGAAATGAGAGAAGGGCAAGCTGCATGAGCCTTAGGCAGAGCCGGGAATAACCTGATTTCTCTTTACGTCGATAGAGGGACTGCAACCCCACACCAAGCTCTTGGAACCCCAATTACTTACACGTGTTCGGCGATGTGCATATACAAAGAACAGTGAAAGGGGCAGGCAAGGCCTGCTCTACACTCGGTGAAGGTTTTTCCAAGATGTCCTGCTTTGCAAACTGACATCAGGCAGTCGCAGTGTAGATTATATTCTCCACCACGCATCTCAGGGAGTCAAAGAGAAAGTGTTGAAAGCAAGTCTTCAAAGACTGCATGCTGCCCAATATGCCATCGGCGGATTGTGCAGAAAGATCCTTC
Source organism: Botryococcus braunii (assembly GCA_002005505.1). Classification (NCBI taxonomy): domain Eukaryota; kingdom Viridiplantae; phylum Chlorophyta; class Trebouxiophyceae; genus Botryococcus; species Botryococcus braunii. Next base: position 243,691 of record KV908439.1, read on the forward strand.
CCGAGTTCAATTCCTGGACACTGGACGATGTACCGAATGTCCAACTAGCTTACTCGGCTTAGGTTGACTTTCAGGATGCTCGCAGGCCCACCTTGATCCCCAAATTGCCCCACCTGATCCACACAACAGACATTCAGTTACAATTGTTGAATTTAACATCCTGCAGGGCAGCCTAGTCAATACCTTGCTGCTGTTGTACAGAACTTGCTGCCTACACTTGGAAAGGGAATGTTGGAAGGTAGGAGAAAGGCCACCCTATCAAGTAGCGCCATAAGGATGAAGACAGTGATTGGAAGCCAGTCCTTTGATAGCTAAGGCATGGTCCTGGATGAAGTTCTTTTCTTCCCCTCTTTGACAAAGGACCAAAGTTTGTCGCTGTGTGCCAAAACGACGTGAAATAGAAATGGCATGCACCCATTAACGTGCGCGCATGGGACACCACACACACACACACACACACACACACACACACACACACACACACACACACACACACACACACACACATGCAGGAGAGCGCGCGAATAGAGAGATTGGGGAGAGAGATGGGGGGAGGGAGGGAAAGAGAAGGGAGGGCAGAGAGAGAGAGAGAGAGAGAGAGAGAGAGAGAGAGAGAGAGAGAGAGAGAGAGAGAGAGAGAGAGAGAGAGAGAGAGAGAGAGAGAGAGAGAGAGAGAGAGAGAGAGAGGGGAGGGGGCATGATTGCCTGGTAAGACTCTTTAAATCGTCTACAATTGCACTAAGACCCGAAGTAGGACTTTCAAGACTAACGTTTTTACCTCAAAACCTTGCTGAGAAACCCAACTGAGAAACCATGCCTGAATAATGCCGTGCACCCACCACCATAGGAACAACCATCACGCAGGGTTTTATAGCCACGTGCACCCACCGTAAAAATGGCCATCAGGCATGGTTGAAAACTTCCACGTCAGCTGTCCAGTATACAAGTCCAGCTTCTGTACACTACCCTTAAAGCTGCAACATAAATCATTTCTTTTCACGACCTGAAAGCCCCCAAAAAAGCCTGGAACAGCCTGCCTCCATTTGATTACCTTGACAAGGATTTAAATGAAACTGACAAATAGCAGTAACCTTGCACGGGATGCTTGTGCTAAATCAGGCAGCGACTGCACTAATTTCAAAACAAGGAATAGAAGGCAACGAAAATGTGGCATAAGAACATCTTTTTGTGCTAGACCGAGCTCTTTCGTAACGTGCAACCGGTAAATGACCATCTCTCAACCTTATTACCCGTTTTTGGGCCCTATTGAGCCGATGATGCCAGCTGCGTCATGCATGTGGGAGAAATGCAGGGGTTTTCGTTCGCACCGACTCCATGCTAGAGACGCCAAAGTAGACTGCAGCACAACCAAAGCTTTCAGCAGGTGAACTGAGAGGCAATGGAGGGAACCAACCAAACCTTGCACGTCAAACGGAGACACACACACACACACACACACACACACGCACACACACACACACGCACACACTCACACCTGGGCAAGCAGATTTTTGGCACAACACAAACATGCACACACACACGCCGTGCACACACATACATACCCGCCCCCCCAACACACACACACACACGCACACACACACACACACACACACACACACACACACACACACACACACATGCACACACACACACACACACACACACACACACACACACCTGTGCGCACAGGTGCACACATACACATACACAACCTCCCTCACTCCCACACACAGTTACACACACACACACACACACACAGAGGGAGAGAAAAAATGACAAGGAGAGCAAGACTGAGATGAGGGGGGCCATTTTTAAAAGACTGTTGGCCAAGAGCCCGTGATTCAGCATGCAGGAGCCATGTCCTTAAACTATCTGTAGGACACGATGTCATGTTCTGCTCTTACCTCCTCCATTATAAATGGTAGGGGACATGGTGATGATAGCAAGGGGGTGCGGATCCACCATTGTCTTCCACAGCAGTTCCCCGTTGGTAGCATTCACGGCAACCATGAAAGTTGAGTTGGCCAGGTAATTGAGATTCTCCGAGGAGTGCAACGTCCCAATCACAAGAATGTCACCTTCGATGGCTGGAGATGTTCGGCTAACAGACACCACTCCCGTGTAACTCTGTACTTCTCTGGTCCACTTGATGCGACCTGCCAGAGAGGACAGCTTTCAGGCACGGACTGTAATTTCAACTTGAATTTTAACAATAACAAGTGAATGCCTATAAATGAACATAACGTGTAGGATCCAGGAAGAGCTTAACAATTGCAAATAAGCTAGTAAAGTGTGTTTCTGATAACATCTGGGTTGTATAATGTAACCCCCGTGGGTGTTACGATAGTACTAGTACACGTGAATCATACCTTTCAAATGTACTCTCTTCATGAGACCATGTCCTCTGATGTACTTCATGAACTCACATTCACTCTCTGATCAGCACTCAAGAGGAAATTGGGGGTATAGCATATGATGCCTGTCTGCTACTCCCCTCCTAAGTGTTACAACGCACACAGAGAGACACAGACACACACCCACAGACACAGAGACACACACGCACGCACGCACGCACACACACACACACACACACACACACACACACACACACACACACACACACACACACACATTTACAAGACACCCACATAGGGTTGGCAAAGTAATGCACTTAAGCCTTTTGCACGGATTGTATGTCTACTGAAAACTTAAATTTACAGTTAAATGGTTGTCGCAGACCACCCCAAACGAAAAATCATGCTTTGGTGAGCAACATGGAATAGCGTAAACTACTGGTAGTATCATTCTCCTCCACTGGTAGTCCCAAAGACTCACTGGAAGTGCGGGCAGACTCCCAACAATCTCGCAATGTAAGGCGATCTTGTTCCCAAGTTCATACAATTTTAACAGTTTGATTGCGAAGCAAAACAAACCATTGTCATGTAAAACCCTTTTTTCAAGAAGTTCCACCATTTCTTTGGGGCCTGCTACCCGGCATTGTACTACAAGTGGTGGTGCAGTACCAGAAGTGTACAGCAATGGCACTTCACGAAGTTTTTAAGGAGGTGTACTGTGGGCCTGTGTACGGTGTATACCCAGTATACGTTATGGGCAGCGTACACTGTGCAGAACGTTTGGTTGCGAGCCCTAACCCACTTGCCCATACTTGCCGGTGCCCCCCCCCCCCACCCCACACACACACAAAAACATGCGCGCGCGCATGCAACCCCGCCGCGCCTTCTTTCATGCGCGTAGAAGTCATACATAGAAGTCGAGACCTTTGCTCCTGTTGGCCTCTGCGTCACATTACTAGCACGAAAGTGTCTTCTGAGGACCGCCAGCAATTGCCGGGGTTGACTGAAAGCATTTTCGAGCCCCCCCCCCCCCCCCGGGGGGGAAGCCAGCCAGGGGACTAGATCTAGGGTGATGAGAGTCACCATTGCAGTGGGGCATCCATTCTGAACCACTTGTCAACTTGAATCAAGGCAACTGCTAATGGAATTAGGCTCAGGAAAACATACATTTTGTAGATTGACAGGCTCAGGAGCAATGCTTCACAACGTTAGAAACCTTGCAAATGGCTCATCCTTTGTGAGAACATTACACACACTAGCTGCTATGGGGAGCTTACCCACCGGAGCCCGGCCTAGAAACAAGCAACAAGAATTGCATGCACTTTCACCAGACATGCTCACGAGAGCCGTGATCATGCTTGAGAGGAGGTGTTGAGTCACAACCTCATCCAGTTTGTAAGGATACCCTTTCCCTAGAAGTCTTTAGTCATGTCCTATGTGGCAATTTCACAGCTTTTGTTTCACAAACACCGCAAGTGGTTCTGCAGCTCCTCATTCATGCATAACGGAATGCCTGTGTTTCCATTGTCTCGTGGGTAGGCACCTGTGTTGGCGTCAATGGCTGTCAAATGGCCGTCTCCATTAAGATATGGAGAAATGGGAAGGCCGTTTGCGAAGAATTTCAGAGTGCCCCAGTCCACTACGTACACTGTTCCATTGACCACAGTTGGCGTCGCAGACACATCTCCAAACACCTACAGTCGCAGAACTGCTGTGTGAATTATACCTTACTCTTAGAGCAAGCTTTCAGGGCTCACATGTATGGGGTTTGATGAGCGATTAGTGACCACCCATCCCTGCAAGACCCTCAGGCACACATAGCTAGCATGCTTGAATATTCCTCCCTCCCTGTTGACAACCTCTGGAAATGCTCTTTAAATCAATCACGCTCTCCCGTCGCTCATGCGCAGCCGAAGGTTCCCCTTGCAAACATTTACCAGGTTGTGCACACATCCCACCCCTTCTCCATACAGTAGCCAAAAATAGGGCCCCTTCTATATTCACCCTAAGGTTACAACTTAAGCTCCCAAGACGACGCAATGGGCAACCAATGTCAACAGGTCAAGAAGAAAACACAGGGCAGTTACGCACCAGCCCTATGAGTGTCAGCATGCTTGGAACCTCTGCAGAAAACAGGCCTCACCCTCACAGGCCATCCGCTCTTTACCACCAAGGATCCAGCATTGTTTGGAGAGATCATCCTTTCGTGCTGCGCATGACGGGTGTTCAGGATCCCATTGCCCCAGTTTGGCCAATTGTAGATTGGATCTGCACACCGTGATGATACACTTTTCATAAGTCATTTGCATACTGTATTTCATAAATATTTCCGAAGAAAATGGTGTCGACTGGCTTGCCCGCCTCCTCGTCTTCTGTATTCAGAGACAGGGCCTGGACCATTGATCTCACTTAAATGGTAGACACATTATATTCAGGTTAGAGTGTAGCTGGAAACTCTCTACTTCTCATGTTATTATGTCACAGCATGGTACTGCATAAGCACAAAGGAGGCCAAATACAATGCCAAGTACAATGCGATACATCAAGTGCATTGGCATGTTCACTTGCCTGTTGCACAAGCAAGAGCAGCACTGACCTGTAGGGTTGGTACTTGGTATGGGGAATGATGCTCCGGAGCTGTTTTTGTCCTGTTATCGCAAGGATGTATTAGTAATACTCATATGTGTGTATGTAGTATGGTTCTTCATGTCGTTGCCCGAGTCCAGAACCCCTTCAGAAAGAAGGTCCACAAGTCCTTTCTTACTCATTACTCTTTTACTCGGTTCTCTCTATTCAAGCCATTCATAAGTGACGTCATGAAATAACTGTCATGTTTTGTTGAACAGAATATTTATTATGGGATATGCAGGCTTTTCGAGCGGATGGATCTCCATATTAAAACACACATCGCCTTCCTACTCATCCTCACAGAATAATGACTACTTGTTAAGAAATCTTGTGTGGATGCACGGTAGCGGCTGGTGCATGGGATCTAGATCAGCTGGAAAAACACCGGCAAGTGTTCTGTTGCTTGCAATTTCAGAAACCAAGCAGGCACTTAGACGTGCATGCCACATCAAAGAACACGACGGAAAGCAAGATGAAAGCTGGGAATGGAATCCAAGTACTACCTGTGAGTTTTGAACGGAAGTAAATGATGCGTTGCCCAGAAGCCCTTCATAAACGGCAGAAACCCTCTGGGCAAGAACCAAACATGGATCCGGTGTAAACGACACGATTGGAACTCAAAATTGTCCAATGAATAAGCAGAATAATCTGTTGTCATTCATCCTAAGTACCTTGAGCCAGTGTTCAATATCCAGTATGTCAGTCCCGTTCAGGATCGTCTTGTAGCTTGCTTGCATCTACAGGAATGCCAACGTGTCAGTCGCCTTAGTGTCTTTCAGACCATATGAAGCACTAATGGTCGTATTCCCCACGTCAATTGGTCTGTTTGATGAGCCTAAGCCCCCTCGTCATGCCCTTGCAAGGTTCAGTCCTGAGATTGGACGAGCGACAACCCCATAATTTCCACCATTTGGAGATGATAGCTTTCGCTCAAGTCACAAAAATTATGAATACTATGTATTTCACTATTTGTATACCTCTGAGGACTCGCAAACTACGACTGCTTGCCGGGGCCAGAAGGATGAGCACACCAACGAAGCGAGTAAAGCCCGTACAAGCACTTGTCTCTTACTGTTTTCGATCATTTTACGATGAGACAGAATAGCATAAAACATGGTGTTACAGCGCAACCTCAAAACGTCCACCTACTTAACGGAAAAAAGTTCTGGGTAGACAAGGTGCCGATACGACAGCTCTCCCATTTCATGGTCAATTTCACATTGCAACAAAATGTACAGACTCTGTCTAATAATAGTCTCCTGACATTTGCCAGTGCACACCTGTCCTTCTGTGTATTTGAAAAGACGTCACGGCCTGTGAGTCACGGCAGATTGCAGTACGATAGATTTCGGACACTTCGCGATAAGAGCCGCGCTTGGCAGCCGCGTGCAGTACGAAAACCCTAGGCCTCCGCACTTACCAAAATCGCCGCCTTGCAACGACGGTTCTCCAGGAGAAGTCCCTGTTTGCAGAGGGCCACACATGAGAAAGAAACATATTCATGGATTCAAGTTATGCTTGAGTCGTTTTCGCATGCTTTCTTGGCTGTTTAGTTATATCGCGCCGTGAGTTTTGTGCGCGACTTCGTAGCGGTGGATGTTTATCAGACCTGCTTGCCGCGATAGGTGGTGAACTTTCGCGATACATTGGCCAAAGTTGCTAACAACAAAACAACTCCGTTCTTGGACGGCATCATGCCGCGGGAAGTTATGTATCTGGCAGGTACGCTTGTTTTCCGTGCGGCAGAGATTAAGTGATTTCGCCTCTTTTGACATAGCACTGAGCTTGCACGTTGGGTTTCAGGGAGATAGATTTTCAATAAATCATATCTTGGAATTTCTTGAGATGAGGTATCTATTTTGTGTGACATCTGTCTTTCTCTTGGCGTGTGTACTGGGCCTATATATGTTTAGGAAAAACCTTTTAAAAGAAATTTCGTTAACCACCACATGCTTTCGCTCCAATCAAAGCCTCTACCGAAAATGGCTAACCATGATGTGGACGTGATTTTGGTGGAGTTCATGGTTGGTGTGTCTCTAGCCAATGTGTTCGTTTTGTGATCAATCATATGCAATCCCCTGGCGCTCACAGAATAAGTGGGGTGCCGGAAGAGGCTTAGTTCATACACTAGTGTTGGACACAATTGTTGCACGTGGGAGACCAGTACAAAGTGGCTTTGTCCAGACTGTGGTCGGTTGTCAAGAATCTGTCAAATTAATTAAATTAGTCATGCCGTCCAGTGGGGCTGCTGCAGCACGCACTTGCAATAGGACTCGTGCACAAGAAGAGACCGTGGGCCCAATATAATATTCCGGCAATTGGCAGTATTCCTATTACTTCACATTTTCCGATTTCTCGCGCGTCTAGTCACTGGAATCTAGTGTGACCAGGCCCCCAGGGTCAGTGACCAGCGTCTAGTCACTAGCTAGTGACTATAGCTGGTGACTACAGACACTGTGTGACCTGGGCCTAAGTCCCCGTCCTGTGGAGCAGGGAGCCTCCCCTACATGTGGGGAAAATGTGTGTACACTAACTAGGAAATTGGTGTTCCTTATATGCATACTTTTCCTTTTCCCACTCTATTGTCGTGTGCTATCGTCTGCTAGTTGGATTTAGCCGCCA
>KV908439.1:261591-274091 GCA_002005505.1 Botryococcus braunii
GCGGCTTTGATTGGGCGCTCCCCTTGAGGGCCCTTTACTCACCCGGGCCCGGGGGTCTTGAGCGAGGTCACTGTATAAACTTTTGACTAATTGTCTCCAACCGTGCTGTGTCTGTTAGCTGCAATGTGTACATTCCTGCAATAACGCCGGCATGCCACTATTGCCACGCCTTCCCATGCAGGCGCCCCCCTTTCCTCCTGCCCGGCCCCCGCAGGGGTGGGGGGGGGGGGGAAGGAGATGCCTCTGTGGGGAGGGGGGAGGAGATGCCTCTGTCTGCTTGCTTTCTGTATGGTTAAAATGAACAATCGTTGAGCATCTCTGTTTCTACTTTGAGGTTGCCTCTCTACTTTGTTGATACAGGGCAGCTTCTACAGTCTGTTGTGTTCGGACAGGTTTAGAAACTTATCTGTATACACAGATATGTTGACTAGACTGAGGAAATCCGTTTGCCATCTGTTTGCGACAGTCTATTGAGCAGATTTGGAAAGAGACTTTTGTTGGCAAACGCTTTGGCACACAGGCCTGGGACCAAATTCTCGGCAGTTGAAGCTCAAAACTCCCGTAGCAAACAATCGCATGGTTTCATATGCTGACATGCAAGCAACCTTTCGTTAAGAGTATCCTCTGCTGCCAGATTCTTCAATGGCTTGGACCAGAGCTAAATTCACAGTTCAACAGCACCATATGTACACACAGGTCCACCGAGGTGTCCATGCACATGCTCGGGATTACATCTGGGATCACTGTTCAGGCAAAAGGGAGCTGCTGATATTTCAACAACGTGTATGAGCTTTGTCGACCAATGCCACTTAGAGAAGCACCTGGCAAAGTACAAATCATTGGGAAGCGTTGAATCATGCTAACCAATTGTGGGAGTAGACGCTTGAGAAGATCTTCCCGTGCTGCTAGATTAATTCTTTAGGTCTATTTTAAAGATTGTGAAGGAAAACAGACCGCTGCCAGAGGGGCACAGGCATAACTGAGCGCCAGAATGAACAACTGGCTCTCTACGCCATCAGGTACGCAGCACACCCTGCAACCGGCTGGGGTTGTCAGATCTTGAAGTATCAGTGGCCATAATTGCAGCAGACAACCCAGCACGATGTGCCATCTTGTGTTGTCCCTCTCTCGACAGCACAGCCAACATAGTGGAATGAAGCATCGTGCAGGATACGCCAGTGACCCCCAAAGGGGCCCTCATTGATCCACATCTGGATGCCTCTGTACATGAGCTGTTCATCTGACTGGCCGTCTGCAGGATACCCGCCCGACAAGTTCTCCGCATAGTCATTGCTCTCAGCAGCAAGCCCCAAATGGTTCAGCCTGCAATTCCATGACTTTGCCAGCTGACTCCCATGCGTGCTGGAAATCTGCAACGCCTCAGTCCTTATATCAGCCTACTTGTCCAATGAAACATCCCCCCTGACAAGTCTTCTGAATCTTTGAATCCTGAATCAATAATCTCTTCCAATCTAGACACAGGATCCCAGTCTTTGAAGCCGATCAGAGCAGCCCACGTTGAATCGAGCCAGATCCATTTCATTCAGTCCGAGTCATTACAGGACGGCACACACATCAAAAGGAATGGACAATCCACCCAACCCCCAGCAGGCCCGCCTGACCCAAAAGATAACATAATTGACGTGGCTGGTGCTGGCATTGTTCTCAAGTATGTTTTTCTAGGATGTGTAGAAAAGATTTTGCAGGCAGTGGAGTCACTGACCTGCTCCAGGGATTTGCTCCATCTCAAAGGGGGAGCCGCCACAAGTGCTCTTTGAATGTTTTGAATAGTGAGTGACGAGGCAACCAAAGCAGTGTCTGAGGCCCCTGCTACTTGCGGAATGGCAGACAGCGCCAGCTGCATAACCAATAGCAGAAGCTGCGGCAGTGTTCTTAGAACACCCAAGGAGATACAGTAACTGCTTGTAGTCACCATTTGCTTTCTCAAGAAATCTCTTAAGCAATCAATGCATTTCGTGCTTTTGTTGAATCGGTCCAGTACGCCACCTGGAAAAAACTCTACAGTGACGATATAAACGTTTGATTATCCACATCAATGCAGCTGGGGTTTGTATTTGACAAAAGATCCTTGATAAGAACAAAATGATGCTCAACAAGCGAAAGCTGTGAATTAAAAACACCACTCATAATTGACTTGTGGCTGGCGGAGGAACTGCACAACGAACACTATCACGACTATCTCCAGGAATTCAACGTTTGCAGTAGAATTTTGCTATCAGACTATAACCAGAATTCGAGCGTACATTCCGTATCTTATATGCCCTTAAGGGGGCAATAGAATGCAACCTTTGACGAAAGCCTTCGCCGTTGGATTCTTTAAACGACCACAACGGCTTGCGTTCACCCGTGCGGAACTGAAAATTTTGGAAAGTTTATACTTCAATCTGAAGTCAGCCGTCATTCAGTTGTCTGAACGCTGAGTTTGCGTAACGAGGAGGGTGTCCTTAAACAGCTTCGCCGTACACCCTTGACTGGGGACGAGGCTTGCAACTTTGATTCAACCTGTATTGCACATGCAACCTGATTTTTTCAAAGAACCAAAGCAATGAGTCGGTTTCAGGCTTGATTTGGAGTTCATGTGCAGCTAAGTAGATTCATATCCGTCACGTGAGGAAGGGCCCGCGGATCGTACGTGCGCAACCAGTAGTTTACAGAGTATATTGGGCAATGTTGTCCCGTGATACCCACTGTACGACGGTAATTTTTCCGACTGTACGAAGGTACTGCGTCACAATGTCGATTTCAAATTTTGTGTACGACAGGTGGTACGACTTGGAGTGCTGAACTTCAAACCACAACTCTCAGGTCCGCAACATGCTACTTGCCACTGATATGACTGATTTGCGCAATGAAGATTCTTTTTTTTAGCTCCCTGCTCGAAAAAACCTGTTCACTGTCTGAATCCAGGATGGTTGGGTTCTGCGTTCCCGAAGTCTCTGCGGAATGAGGACATATACCGAGTCTTGCTATTTAACATAACAAGCCACGTTGTGCTCTCTTTGTTTCCACATTGATTTGCAGACTGCGTTACCCTTGACAAGGTGGTGGTTGTGGTTCCTCACAGATAAGCCCAGGCTTCACTCCATCGCTGATGGACTGATGGAGTATGAAGATTTGAATTTATATTCATTTCAAATCTGGAATCTTTCGTTATGGTGCCTTGAAGGGACGCGGGCTACGAGGGCTCGTAAGGACGTGCGAAAAGGACGCCATCAGCACAGTGGTAAACCCGTTGCCTTTAAAATAAACATCGGAAAACAGTATCAAGCATCAAAGGTGTTGCGGGCGATGTTATACACATTGAAAAGGTTGGAAGGGAATGAAATTTTGTATGTCAATCTTGGGATCGAGGTGCGTGAAAGTGCTAAAGTGATTTTGTTAGATCCAATGCTTGGGAATCCATGCTGCATGCATTACGGCTTGTTTTTAATAGCATGAAACCCGTCAACCACCGCAAGCACATATGTGGGACATAAGCACAGGGCGAAAAACGCTGTTGTGTCCACCTGCAAGATTTTTAGAAGAGCCTAGGACCAATGAACAGTCCTACATCCGGTTGTAATGACGCTTTCTCACAGCTGTATTGCTTTATGAAATGATCCTTTGACAAGCCAACAGCAGTGCGCCAAATATTGATTCTATTGCAACTGTTGCGAGCAAGCCAGTGGTTGGACTTCACAGAAAGCCACAAGGATGCTGGTCTTGGACATGAAATTTTCTATATTGAGACTCTAGCAGAGCTCCTTCAAAGGCCTCAGACCAAACACACTTGAGTTTATATCTGCCCTTTCAGCCATGCAGTGACTGGTTCTGAAGCAACATATTCTCGCGGATCTGCCTTAACATTGTTCCTAAGGGCCCATATAAGGTCTAGTCGCGCTCAAAATTTCCTACCCATAAAAAGGTGGCTCTCACCTGAAAATGTCAGTCTCTCACTTGAAAATGTTGATGACAGGCCAAGCCTCTGCGCTTCCAAGACGGTAAACTACTTTTTACCTCTAGGCCATGGGCAGTAGTTGAGTCGAATGTTCCTTTGACGGTAACCTACATTTTAACCCTAGGTGTATACATGTGGGTGTGTGTGTGTGTGGGGGGGGGGGGGGGGGAGCCCCGGTGGGGGGGGAGGAGGGGAGGTACGTGCAATTGCATTCAAGTGCATGCTGGAAAAGCTAGGCACGCTTTGCAGCCATGCCATTCAACCTGCATTATGGTGATCCTTGGTATGTGTCATGGTCTAATCAGCTGTTTAACCGTTATGCAACATGTTATATTCGTAATTTTCATTTAAAGGCTGTCACTCTCAATGCACAAGCACTTGCAACTACGAACGACTGTACATGTGCAGTCGTTACATGTACACCTTTTACATGTACCCTCTGACAGAAAATACATATAATATTGGTGACCTCGGTTGAGGGCAATCGAACTAGGTCACCCGTGTGAATGAGGGCACACCTCGAAAAGCACGGGTTCTCCTGAAGATTTGCATATGCACGGTATAAACTGCCTCAAAATTTGGATATCATCTCTGGTAGTTACTCTAAAAGTGCATTGGAGCGGATAGGTGACTTTTCCCGTAGGCTGGGCCATATGCTTACCGAGATGGCATTGCCAACAAGTATGACATTGCCAACATATATAATTTACAACTCACCAAACTGCTTGTCATGCGTATGTACAGGACTCCAGAGGTCTCAAGTATCAAATTCACTATCGCCAGCCAAAGAGCCCCCGTGTCGTCCTAACTTGTGTACACACGTGGACGTTGTCAAAAAACTCAAATAGCCATTGGGACCATATGTCTAAAGCCTACAAACTAATCCTGTACTAGTTTCTGGGGAGCTGGTGGCCACCCATGGCTGATGGCAGCCCTGCTCTGCAATGAGAGTGTTGGCAAAAAACCAACACTAGTAGTAGTACCATATACATCAATAATCTTGCAACAACCACTATATGCACGGTTCTAGATCTGGATGTGTACAAAGTCCCTGCCATATGCGTCCGGCAACGGCATGCTTGTAGGTGCACCGTACCAGAATCTAGCTATGCATCGCATACATGTACATATGAGACTTCTGAAAGCTCTTTCTATCAGCTGTTCATACGGTAAAGTGTGTTTGTGACGCATCCTTCGAGACTCTTGCACTACATGCTCGTGCTCAAAAGACAGGGCATTGCTGTCCTTGAAGTAGAGCTATTTGACCTGCATTTGCATGCCAGTGCGGTAGACAACGCAACATTGTGAAACTGCGTAGGATACTTCACCAAGAGCTATATAGCCATATGTGGCCTGATTCAAAGCTTGTCAATGTCAGCGCGCTTCAAACGTTTCCTATTTTGCTCTTACTTTATTATCAATTACACCCCTCCTATGCACCCGCTAGCAAGTTGTCCTGGATTTGCTTGCATCTAGTTGGGTGCATACCTTCTTTTCTGTAGGCTTCACTCTTTAGGTAAGGGTTCAAATCTGCTCAAAAATATGGATCCCACTAGCCCAACATGTGGGACTGTACATCCATAGGTTGCTGGGAGTGCCACGTGGCACTGCAAAGACCTTACACATCTAGACGAAAGGGCCAGTGCTGGCAATTCTGTGCACGTGCCCCAACACAAAATGTTCAGGCCGGTCTGTTGTTCTCCACTTGCCATTTACTTTTGAAACATCCGGAAAGCCCCTGACCATGCATTGTACCTAGTAGTCAGAGGTATCTTGTACCTCAGGCTGGGCCAAATAAAGCGTGAGCCTTAACAAGACTTCTGTGTCTGTGCAACACAATGCATTGTCAAGGTACATTAAACTGTCCACCTTCCAATATTCTTACATACATGCCCCCAACTAACAGCACGCTTGAAAGACTTAGCTAACCAACAATATACCTACACGCCCCTCGTAACACTTCCATGCACTCACTGGTTATATGTCACACCTCATAGCTCTCTCTAGTTTTAACTTCAAGTTGCTCGGGTGTCACATTCATGTGCTGATAATGTGGCCATGGCAGTCGACGTGTGAAGGGCCAGGGACCATATCTGGTACAGAGCCCTACAGTACACCATAACAAAATTGAATTCTGAGCACCTGTGTAAAACCGCCTGGGCCTGAAGCAGTTTGCTGGCTGTCATTCTGCAGCACTTAGCTCATAAAAGAAGCTGTCAATTGCCAATCACGATCCTGGAGCTCTCGCAATTCCATTGTCGTCTCAGCCGGTCTGTGACAGGGTAAATGGCAACTCCCTGTAATGTACTATACACTGCAGTCCTTTGCAGCAGTACTAGTGGTTCAACATACAACACACAATTGGTCCCTTGAAAGCACCAGTACATTTAGGTGGTTTCTTGGTGAAACATATCAACCATGCGTACCGCATCCCTGCATCTACAAGCAGACTTCTGAAACGTTGCTTGTATGCAAGTTAAACTTCATGCCATGGCAGCTTCACATTGTAAGCACACATCAGGAAGTCTCCAAAGCTGATTCTTCGGGACAGCGATTTGCACGTTGTGAGTGTGCAGCCTACTAATGTTTCAGTGGTCATGTCAAGCTGCACAAGAGCCAATGAGTATCTTCCCAAGCAAAGCTCGGCACTCGAGGAATACTGGAGCCAAGTCTTGCTCGATTTGAAGTTCATTCTGACAGAAGTTGCATCCTCTATTCAACAAAAACTGAATGGATGCTGTTGTGAGCGCCCCCACCCCCCTTCCAACCAAAGTGTACGAGACAACACGCAAAGAAAGGGACAGTACTTGGAAGTCATAAACCCTCTTCCTTGCATAAGAGCCTCTTTGCACCCTACTCGCACCTATACGACAGAGTGCTCACACTACTAAGCCCTCAGTCCTGTAACCTACTGACACCATGAACCCCTGGAAACGCCATGCACATGTTCCCGACATCTGACGATTATGTGAACCCTAGAATGCCGAGTACTCAATGCGCAGCCCGGAAGAAGGCGGAACATAGTACCCTATGGGCATATCTGGAAGGCTGGCGGCGCGCTGTCCTCCAATCTTTTCATATGATGCAGCAGTTGTCAGGAATGTGTCATACACGAAGTTGTTCAGAACGTGGCCGACAATCTGCGTGCCGTTCCTGAGGGATGCCACGTCCTGGGCGACCCACCGCAAGAAGCAAAACAGTATGAAGCCGGGGCATACCGCCCAGGTGGCTGTGTTGGGGATCCAAATGCCGAAGCCACCGTTGTCACCGCTGGTGATGGGCCAGTGTGAAAGTCCTGTGACAGTAAGAATGGGAGATCCCAGATTCGAGGGCTCAAAGATTGCCACGTCCTCCTTGCCGTCGGGGCGTGTGGTCCATGTGATGTTAGCCACTTCACAGGCATGCAGGAGAAACGTTCCGGAACCACAACACTCGGCCTTGGTGGACCATGACTGCGTCACTTTCTGAAAGTACATGGGCCCCCTGGGGCTGTCATACGTGAATGTCGTTGAGTAGAGCACCTGGGGAACCCGTAGCAACCGTTTTTTCCTTATTTATCGTTTTTCTTTGGGGGGGGGGGGGGGGGGTGACGGAGAAAGCAGGCCTATGCGTATGCGGCTCGATAATGTGGACCGTGGGAACGATTGAGGAGATGTCTCAATTGTGGATGCATGGGAAACGATGGTCCGGGGTTGAAATGGGATAGTGTGTAAGAATGGGTAACCTGTGTCAGTGATGAGGATGGAAGGTTGAGTCATTGGTCAATGGTTTGGGGAATGCGTGTCGACGGTAAGGTGGGGAACTCGCTCCTAGGAAAAACAGGAGACAGCAGCAGATGGTTGCATTTGGACAAGTGCTCCAAGGCATGTCAACCGTTGGTAAGGATGGGCGGGATTGAAGCAACTGTACACGTTGGGGAGAAGCGCATCGACGGAAAGTGATCCAATGATTAGAATGGGGAACGTGTGCAACCAAGTCTCTTGGGAAGAGTCCAAATAACGGTAAGGCTGCAGGAAAATTCCCTTGTTTCTGCATCAATTTTGAGGGTATGTTTCATGTATTCCCAATCTCCCTCTGAAAGAGTCAAAGAGTCCATCCAAAGAAATGAGCCTAAGTCCTTCACCAACGGGTGGCCGAAAAGGCTACACCCAACCTGCCCTCAAAAAAAGCTGCAATGCTTACTTTGCTTGCTAGCTTCATGTCACCTGGAATCGATGTCAAAGTCCTCGCTTCCGGGCAGAGTTGAAAATACAATGCATTAGTTCCTTGCTCAGGAAATTTGCCTTCCCAGGCACTTGGAGAATGCAAACGGGCCGCCCCTGCCTAAGCAGAGGGGGGCATGGTTTGCAAATATTTTAGCTTCCGAGGGTTTTCGTAAGTACGACATAATAGGGGCATTCGAGTGCTGAAATGTGTTTATTGTCTCTTCCCGTGGAGGGTGTGAGGTTGCAATAATGGTTGCTAAATAAGATGTATTCAAAGCAGAATAGTACAGCCCCTTAGATCAGTTCTTAATGGTTGACAATGCGCTGTGTGCAATATTACTTTCACGGTACTGTACCTGCAATGTGTAAGCGGCCATGGTTTTGTCCAGGTGCAATAGCACTGTGCACCTACACCATTATCATCTTTGTAGCATTTCCTTGCATCATCCTTCCTGCATACTTGCAATTGTATAGCAGGCCTCTGCACAAGCATGTCTGGCTTCGTACAGATCAGAAGAAGAGTGGGCGGATAGCGTTCAATAAAATAATTACCATCCGTTGCTTTGCCAGCAAATATATTTCATCAAGTGATGGTTACTGGTTGATTAGATGTCAATAAGACTGTTAATGTAAATGATGATGATGGTGGTGATGATGATGGTGATGATGATGACGACGATGGGAGAGGGGCAGGGAAAGAGGCACACCCAATCGAAGGCCCCACAAGCGCCGTCTGAAAAGCGGTAAAGGGCCAAGTTGCTGAACGCCACTGGAATGGATGAAAAGGCAGGGTCTGGCACCATTTGCAAGGGCTTGTCATTCAGCAAAGCTAAGCCAAAGAGAAGATAGTTTTTTTGAATTATGAAGTCCACAGAAAAGGGCAGCTTGCGGGGTGCGCCTTGAGATGTGCGGTTTTGTATAGGAGTCCGTACACTAGGTAGCCAGGTGGAAAGGTCAGGCCTGCAAACATGCACATATCAGCCTCTGAAACAGTCCTGCTGTGCTCATTCCTTCCTGAACGAATTTGCAGAAGCGTGCATCTGAGTGAATGTAGCTCCAAGTGCATCTGGCCAGGGACTATTCAAAGGGGTATTGCCAATTGCAGGACTGTGCTTGACAGCGTCTCATGCAGCCAGGTGGCAACTAAGAATGTAAGGTCAGCAGACGCTTGCAGCATGAGACGGTGTATACAGCTGTGAGATTCTGCGCAAGCAGATAGCTTCTGGTGCATTACAAGTTGAGTTTACAGCAATCTCTACAGTGCCACGTTTACGTTATTCAACGATGGAACCCTCCCCAGAGTTCTGCTTGCAAAAACGAGAGGTGCTACATAAATTAACTATTTTTGCCAGATCCTCCCAAACACTACTGTGGTGGAGAATGAAGATGCTCATGCAAGCAGTTTGACCCACAAGAGAGCACAAAATGCGCCAACTTTCCCAAAGTGTAGTCCGCACTAGTTCCTTTAGACTTCGGAATATGGAAGTACTTACGCTGGAGCTCCACCTAACTGGTCCATGGGATTCAGTGAGCCATCTGGAAGAGATCCTGCAAGTTCATCCGTTACTTCTTGCCACTCACTCACCATGGTTGTTTGAAGAAAAGCCAAGCAGCCGAACGATCGCTTTGGACACAGGATACTAAAACATTTACTTTCCAACTTTGTATAGTGTTGAAACACTAACTTTATCAAGTTCCTTGTGACAATGAGGGTACATAGCATTCAATCACCTGTGGCACGGACCGACGGAGGACCATAGAGGTTCGCTATACAAACAGCAGCGACAGAAATATGAACAACTGCCTCAGATGCCCAAAATATAGCCATTTTCGCTCCAGGGCTATCTGGACTTCGTAATTCAAATTGTTTCGAGAGCAACACATACCCTGGGCTTTTTCGTAGGCTACGAATCGTAGCTGCTCTGCTTGTCGAACCAAACAACGATTTAAAAACCGTACCGTAGGTTGCTGACATCACATCCGAGTCAGCCAAGGAAGTACAACTTCTGAGCACCATCACCAACTTGCAATCTGAAGGTATGGGACTATCATAACACCATAACACATCAATCATTACATCCAGACTCCAATGGATTCCAGTAGGACGGAGGGAAATATGTCAGCCAGAACCAGCCATTTTAGGCTCAAGGGATGACAAATTTTCATTCTAAATAGAACTAAATAGAAAAACGATATCGATAGAACAGGCAGCCATAGTGACGCCGGAAGCGACAACCAGGAATCGCTGAAGCCCAACCTTTAAGAATTTTTTGCCAGGAAGATCCTTAAGAAGTTGTTGTTCGATGCAAGCTACAGCAAGCTTGGGCTTCAATTCTTATAATTATAACGTTATAACGTGCAAGCTTGGGCTCTCAATCTTGTTACTTGCCTGCTTTACATTGATTATTGGAGCTGAACCTAGGGTTATGACGTTCCTGCTCTACATAAATTAGAGCAAAGCAGATACTTGAGCTGAACCTGGGATTATGACGCGCCTGCTGTACATGGACTGCAGCGCCTGTAGCGTACCACCGGTGGTGCAGCCATGCATGATTCTAAACGTTTAGAATTACACCAACAAGCAAGTCGGCTCCAAACACCTAAAGTGTATTGGATGCAAGCTTGGGCTTCAGTTCTCAACAGTGGAGTTGCAATTGCAGCACCTAATGTACGTTCCAGGGAATACCCTATTCAGTTGTCACCCTTGCAAGTGCAATAAGCCCTACATTGAGATCGCTCCCTTTGGTAAACATTTTGCAGATTGGGTTTGGCATGTAGCGTATACGTTTGTCAGCTTCTGTGCTTTCTGAATGGTATCTTTCAGCTTTGGCATGAGTATTGTACAGGATGCCTGCTTGAAACCCGTTTAAAGGGAAGCCCTGTTGAGAGCTTTCTCGAAGATGGCGATGATGTTATGAATGTGCAACGCCCGAATATCTTTCCATTGCATCTACCGTGCCCCAACGTGTGGCTAGGAAGTAGAATGTGCTGACCGATTGGCCTTTGGGCAGTTCCACAGACAGAACAGAATTGCCTGTTGGACTCCACAAGATTAGCATACCCCTTGTAACTAAGGAGTTCGCCTAAAGGCTTTTAAATTTAGCTACAAGGGGTTTTGTCTTGCCAGAACAAAGCGTCGTACGCCTTGCTGTCCTTACTGCGCACTTGAAGTAGAGCAAATTAAACAGCATTTGCATGCCAGTACGATAGACAACGCAACAATATTCAACTACGTAGTATACTCCACCAAGAGCTATATAGCCATATACGGCCTGATTTCAAGCACCTGAATGTCAGAGGGCTTCAAACCTTCCTCATATTGCCCTTATTTAATTATCAATTGCTTGCATCCTATTCACCCCCAGCAAGTTGTCCTGGATTTGCTTGCATCTAGGTAGGTGCATATATGTGGTATATGTGTGTAGCTGTAGGCTTCACTCTTTAGCTACGGGTTTGAAACTGCTCAAAATTGTGGATCCTGCTACCCCAACATGTGGGACTGTACATTCATAGATTGCTGGGAGTGTCACGAGGCACTAATAGACCATACGGATCTGTGACCAAAGGGCCCAAACAATGCTGTGCACGTGCCATAACCGCTTTACTAGGGTTCACACCTAAGGGCTTGAAATCTTTTTCAAGCCATTTTTTTCCCAGCAAAAAACAAAAGCTCGAGTTTCCAGGCCGATCTGAAGTTCTCCACTGGCCATTTCCTTATCAAATATCCGGAAAGCCCCTGACCGTGCATTGTACTTACTAGTCAGAGGTACCTTGTATTTCAGGCTTGGCCAATTGAAGCGTGCGCTTTAACAAGACTGCTTTGTACGTGCAACACAAGGCAGTGTCAAGGTAAATTAAATTGTCGACCTCTTAATATGTATACATAAATGCCCCCAACTAACAGCAAGTTTCAAAGACTTACAAGACTTATAAGACTAATTAGCTGACCTATTGTAGGCCTACAATATACCTAGACGCTCCTCGTAATACTCCTATGTACTCACTGGTTGTATGTCATACTTCGGAGCTCTCTGTAGTTTTAACTGCAACATGGCTCATAGCCGTCGACTTGTGAAGGGCCGGGGACCATATCTGGTACAAAACTCTGTAGTACACCGTTACCAAATCTAGTTCTGAACACCTGTGTCAAAATGCCGGGGTTTATAGCAGTTTGCTGGATGTCATTCTGCAGCACATAGCTCACAAATGAAGCTGTCAAGTGCCAATCACGATCCTGGAGCTCTCGCAATGCCATTGTCGACTCAGCGGGTCCGTGCCAGGGTATGTGGCAGCTTCCTGTAGTGTACTACTTGCTGCAGTACTACTGGTTCAACAGA
>KV908439.1:279091-314091 GCA_002005505.1 Botryococcus braunii
GTATGCGTGCGCGCATGCATGCAGGCACAGGCATGCGCGCGCGCGCGCGCGCGCGCACACACACACACACACACACACACACACACACACACACACACACACACACACACACACACACACACACACACACACACACACACACACACACACACACCCACGCATGCATGCCTTCGGTAACCTCTTGAGTAAGTCACGAGCAAGAGTTCGGTCCCAGGTGTTGATAGAACATCAGTTTACACATCCCGCATGCTCCTCACCATCCTTGGACTGCCCTGCCCAGGCGTGGGCCTATCTATATTGGGGAGATTGGGGGCAAAACAACGAGCTCGCCACACTAGCCAGCCAGTTAACCCAGCCAGCCCGCCAGTCAGCCAGCCAGTCCAGCCAGCCAGCCACCTAGCTAGCCAGCCTGTCAGCCAAGCAGCCGTCAGTCAGCCAGCCTGTCAGCCAGTCAGCCCAGCCAGCCAGTCAGCCAGCCAACCAGCCTGGCTGACTGACTGGGAAGGGCTGGGAAGGGCTTGTCAGAGCCCCAAGGACCAAGTTTGTATCTGCACGCAAACTTGAAGGACATTGAGTGATTGCCCCCTCCGTTAGTAATCCTGGGAGGCTGTTGGGCCGGCCGACAGGTCATGCGCGGTCTGCAATACCATTGTGTCGCATTGGCAAAGGCATAACCTCGTAGCAAAGGCAAAGGCAAAACCCTGGTTCTTACCCAAGGCCAACGACAAGGCTACAGGCATGTGAAATAGCATATACTGCGCCAAAAGCATGCTACAAGCGTGAGTCAAGGCAAAGGCCAGGGGCCAAAAGCATGCTGCAGGTGTGGTCACTCATGAGCGATAACCGACTGAATCATGCTCATGTGTCATGCAGGTGCCTTGCTGCATGACTGATGATATCAGGGGCCCTGCCAAGTGGCATCAGGAGAGAATGAGGTTTGGCGCACCCAATCAAACGCCCCACAGGGCCCGTCCGAGAAGCGGTACAGAACCAAATTATTGAACGCCACAGGAACATACGAGAAGGCCGGGTCTTGGACCATTTCTGGGACCTTCTCGTTCAGTAAGGCAATGCCAAAAAATAGGTAGTTCTGGTGAACAGTGAAGGTTGCCTCAAACGGGAGCTTGTTCTTGGAATATGGACTTGTGCGGTTTAGCCTCGCAGTCCCACCTCCAGGCAGCCCATGGGACTCTCCATTCCTGCAGAGATGCAAACAGTGGCCTTGGAAAAACGTACTTTTCAGTCTTCAACAGCCTGGTATCTCACACAAGATTCCATACATCGAGACTGGCCATATTTTAAGGGTTGTCTTTAAGACATTTGGCCACTCCCAATTTTGCCTCGTTCAAGTCAAGGTTTTTGCAACCTACGCTTGCATAATCTCCAACCCTCTTTGCTTTGAAATTCCCCCTGTACTGCACATGCAAAGGTGCCTTGCCAGTCTTTGCAGCAGCCGTCAGTTGACATGATTTTTCTCCATGCAGTTGCACACGCTCACTGCTTCACATTACCTTATGACACGGTGAACTCGTGGAGGTGTTGAAAACACAAAGAATACCGAGTTGTTCGACGTCTTGGGGCAGACTTCACAGACGTGTGGTGATTATGACATGTTCCATAATGGTTTCTTGCATCAGAGATAGAATAGGCCTAAGCAGGCTGTGATTCGAGTCCGGAATAATTTGTAAATTGGATCCAACCTGACTTTACTTGCACCAATTGCCTCAGTAAACAGGAACATACGCTGGACCACTGGCAATCTGATCGGAAGAAGTTGTGGCTACGGTTTGCACAGAACCTGCGGCAGTAATCCCCAAATACCTTCTATTTTAGATTGAATTGACATTCAGGGTGTTCAGCAGGAATTACAATAGAGTAAAGTGCTTTTGCTGCGAGACTTTGACAACACGGTAAACCGTTGGTCCTGGAGGATTTTCTCGCTGGCTTACAAGTCGTCGAGAAGCTTTGGATCACCTATTGGACTGCTCACCACACCACTAGTGAGGGAAACTGTGCAAAGTAAAATTGCTGAAAAGTACTTTTCAAATTTGACGGCCGTGCTTGTGCATACGCCATGCGTCATTATCTACCTGCGCAGCTGATAATACAGATTACGACGAAAAATCGGCCAAATGTCATTTACTCGTCACTGCTCATTATATTTGGCCCTGTTGGTGTAACGAAATGCTGACTCCCGGCGAACCTGGGACGGGTCAGCCGCGCAAATCATGGTCACTCTCTACCAGAGAAGCTGCAGTCAGACATAAAAAAGCGATGGTTGCTAAGTGCTTTGTCGACTGCACCTGTATCTTTGATGGTGGGTTACGGAACTAGTTCGCGCGCTATCGTCGGTGTTCCGAGCAGGGTTTTATTTTTTGGCCGTTGGCAGCCAACTTGGCCGCAGGGTGGCAAATTTTGGCGGAATTGGCCGCAAAGCACGGCAGTTGGACGTACCCGGCCGGCAATTTTGACCGCAAACGTTTTTGATCGAGGGTTTTCATCGGCCTTCGATGGCCGCAAGTGGTTTTCATGTTCGCGCCCTGCGTCGGCCAGATGGCCGCACGGCCTTAGGGGTTTTCGCTCTTGTCCGGCCATTCGAACCAAATGGGGGGTCTCAGCCTTCGGCGACAAAATGGAGCGACGGAGGAATTCCGAGGATAGCGAAAATTACAGCGCGACACGGCGACGGACGCGGGAAGACACGGAAACACTGAATCTCGAGAATGAAAGGCCCGAATCCTGACAAGTCCGGTGCAGTTCGACAGAATGAAAGGGCGGAATCCGGACGAGGACGCCTGTGTCCAAGGATAAAACGCCCTAGTCCGAAGGTGCATGTCCAGAGGTGAGAACCCAGAAATTCTAAGCAGTGCAACAGACCGAGAAGCGGCGGAAAAAATGCGCATAAGGCAGAGGCCTTGAAATACACCCACGCTCCACCAATGGAAAACTCATCTCCATCAAAAATCCCACGCGCCTAAAAAGCCCCCCCCTGAAAAATCACCCCCCCCCCAAAAAAAACCCACATTCTGCCCCAAAAAACATCCTTAAAAAACATCCTTAACAAAACCTCTCTCTCTCTCTCTCTCTCTCTCTCTCTCTCTCTCTCTCTCTCTCTCTCTCTCTCTCTCTCTCTCTCTCTCTCTCTCTCTCACTCTCTCACTCTCTCTCTCTCTCTCTCTCTCTCTCTCTCTCTCTCTCTCTCTCTCTCTCTCTCTCTCTCTCTCTGTCTCTCTCTGTCTCTCTCTCCTTTGGTGGGTGTTAGGGGAGCCACACAGTCGGGCTGAAATCAGTACACGTCAGTATCCACAAGAACAAATTTTGCCCAATCTACTACTGCTGATCTCGGTGTTTTTCTATCTTCAAATCACAATTTCTAAATACCTGCAGCCTAATAGTTTGGGGCATATCTTTCACACTATCAAATGTTCTCCCCCCCCCCCCCCTCTCTCTCTCTCTCTCTCTCTCTCTCTCTCTCTCTCTCTCTCTCTCTCTCTCTCTCTCTCTCTCTCTCTCTCTCTCTCTCTCTCTCTCCCTCTCTCTCCCTCTCTCTCCCTCTCTCCCTCCCCTCCCTCTCCCTCTCCCTCTCCCTCTCTCCCTCCACCCTCCCTCCCTCCCCTTGTCCCTCACCCCCATCACCCTCCCCCACTTGTTGGTGGGTGTTAGGGCAGCCACACAGTTGGGGTGATATCAGTACACCTCAGTATCCACAAGAACAACTTTTGTCCAATCAACACTGTTTATCTTGGTGTTTAAACTTTAAGATTTTTTCTATCTGCAAATCACAATTTCTAAATACCTGCAGCCTAATAGTTTGGGGTCATATCTTTCTGAGTTCGCGCTGCGACTCAGTTTTCACACTGTGATGGAATGTAGGGATTTTCCGGCATTTCTGGACATTTCCCTTACCCCCTAGCCTAGGCGCACATGTGGCGCACATGTCGTACGAGCAACGCGAGTACGCACGTGCCTAGCGTCTAGCCTTGGCTTCCTAGCCGTCGAATTCCATTGGATAGTTATGGACGTTACTCTCATAGTAGGATTCTAGGATATTTTCTAGATACTATTGTAGAGGTTTGGTGGACTAGTGCGCTACCATTGGAGGAACGTGAACACACGATCACGAACCACGGGAAGGAACGGATAGAGACGTAAGCCACGGGAAGACACGCACTCAGGTAATTTGGAAGCTTAGTAGACCACAAGTAGGGAGTGGAAGCTCCGTGAGGTGGGGGTTACTTGTAATTGGAAAGAGCGTCCAACTTGTCGGCCATCCGGCCTTGTCTCTCTCTCTCTCACAACTTGGAAATTCTCCCTAACTTGTGCATTCTACGACATCTGGTATCGGCGAGATGCCGAATTGTTCTCTGCAAGTCTTTCGCGTGGTGGAAGGAGGAAAGTCGTAGGAGGGAGATCGTTCGATGGAAGGTCCTAACTCTCATATGTGGGCCGTAGATGTCACCGCCCTCTTCTGGGAAGTTTAAAAACCTTTCTTCGGAAGAAAGAGAATTTTTGGAAGCGTTGGAAAGCTCAGGGGAGCTGGTAGAGGACTTGATGGAGGGGGCATCTCGCGATCCGTCGCCCGCTCCGTCCACACCAAAGACAAAGAAGATCAAGTTGACCAATAAAATAAAGGAGCAGTTATTTTTGGAATTTAAGGAAAAGCTTCTTGCCGAAAGGCAAGTTGGAGGGGATGGGGTGGAGGAGACTCCTCGCCCTAGTGGACAAGTAAGAGCAACTCCTCCTTCTTTGTTTTCGGGAAAGAGGGGATCTTTTTGCTATTTTGCAAGGAAGTTGGAAGGCTATGCAAAACTAACCAATGTGCCTGCAGGAAAGTGGGTGGCCTTGGGAGTGCAATTGATGGAAGAAAGACCCACAAAAGTTTGGGACACACATGTAAGGAAACTAGAAAAGGAAGGGATACATGAGCATACATTGGAATGGAAGGATTTTAAAACTTTTATGGTTAAAAGATATGATTCCACAGACACAGTGGCCATTGCCAGGGCAAAATTAGACAAAGTCTTTCAAGGAAATGAGACTGTCGAGAGATATATTGAAAGATTTATGTCTCTCTTAGCAGATGTAGAGGTTGACTATCAAATAGCCATGCAAGACCAGTTACATCTTTTTACCAAGGGTCTTAATACTCCTCTCAAACTTGCATGCACTGTGAACCCTGCAACAGGCAGTCCTTTCACTGATCTGGAAGACATTTGCACTTATGTTGTTAAATATGAGGCAAGTCTCAAAAGCACATATGTGGATGCACAGGGACCCAAGAGGAAGAGGGTCTACACCCAGACACCTCAAGTGGCAGCAGGAGTGGTGGAACAACAGCCCCCTGCACCACCTTCCTTGGGTTTGGTGGGAGCACCCCCTTTTGGGTCCGGGAGAAAAATTGATTCTAGAACCTCTATTCCAAAGGATAGGGAATGCTATTTTTGTCATAAACTAGGCCACGAGTCATGGCAGTGTGTTGCTAAAAAGCAATATCTAGCTGCCAAAGCTCAAGCTAGTGGGCACACCCCATCAAATTTTCAGCCTGGATTCTATCCGAGGCAAGGAAACAATCAACCAGTGGCAGCACCACTGCAAGGTGTTTCACCTCCCTCACACATTGGGCCTAAGGGATTTAACAAGGGAAAACATTGGAAAGGGAAAGGGAAGGGCAAGGGCCCTAAACAAGATTAGTCATGAATGAAATTTGTTTTTCATATTTAACTTTTCTTGTTCAGAAGTCCTTGGGAAGTTGGAATACACCTCTGATTGTTCCTGGCAAACACAAAGCTGAGACTTGTATTGAATCTTTTCTTGCTGAACGAAAAGAAAACTCACAAGTCAGTGCATGCTTTGTGATAGGCCAGAAGGTGTGGAAAAGTAGGAGTTTCTTTTTGCGGTTACGCTCTCGCGCAAACCTGAAAATTCTTGCTAGGGGCTCAAAAGGGGAATGCTTTTCTTTTCAAGGACAGCAATGTACATTTCCTTTTTCCTTTGTTTTAGCTTATGCAGCACCCAAAGCATCTTGTCAATTGGGTTCAACGTCAAGTGCTGCACCTCTTAACCTCACATTTCCTGTCATGGCAAGGGGACAACAATGTAAAGCTTTAATGGACACCGGGGCCACACACTCTTTTGTCCGGGAAAAAGTTTTGCAAGGTTTGAGGTATAACAAGAGGACTTCACCCGTCACACTTGCTGATGGGACAGTAACACACACAAATGGGAAAGTGGATTTGAGTGTCCGGTTTGCTCCATCTATCATTACGAGACACTCCTTTCTTGTGTGTGACTCAATAATGGAAGGAATTGACATAATTTTGGGACAGGATTGGCTAGCACCACGACATGCTAATGTTAATGTGAGAGCTGGCAAGGCTCATATTAGACACAATAACAAATGGGTCTTGTTAAACAAACATGGAAAAGGCTTGGGAAAGAAGTTGGGATGGGGAATCAAATTAGGAAACACCAGGAAAGGGAAACGGGATCATTGGAAAACCTGCTTGTTCAATGTCATGGCCAAGGATGAACATGTTGGTTGGGATGAACAGGAAGAGATGCCACCTTTGGTGGATATGGACGACCCCTCGACGGAGTCATCCGGGACTTCCTTACACAACTCTGCGCCGGGGGATACCTCGGGCACGGCCCCGGATATGGAGAGTTGCCTAGAAGTGGAGAAGGAAGTGGAAGAGGAAGAGGAAAGGGAAGAGGAAAAGGAAGAGGAAGAGGGAGAATCCGAGGTCACCACGGGTAAGCCTTCGGACCCTCTAGAGGAAATTTGTGCTAAAAAGCCTGAGCGGCTAGCACACTTGCTCCGGGAGTACAAGGACATTTTTCCAAATGGGCTACCAGGACTACCCCCACACCGACAAGTCTATCACACTATTAATGTGCAGGAAGGAATAACTCCTCCAAACCGTCCTGCTTACCGCTTGTCCGTGGAAGAAACTGAGGAATGTGAGCGAACTGTGGATGAACTACTTTCTAAGGGACACATACGCCCCTCATGTTCACCATATGCTTCACCGGTCTTGTTTGTGAGGAAGAAGGAGGGCACATACCGAATGGTTATAGACTACAGGGCATTAAATAAAATCACCATTCATGATAGGTACCCTCTCCCTCGCATAGACGACTTGCTTGATAAACTTAAAGGTGCTAAGATTTTCTCAAGTCTGGACCTCCTCAGTGGTTATCATCAAGTAAGGCTAAAGGAGGAAGACATTCCTAAAACAGCGTTTCGTACACCCTTTGGGCTGTATGAGTTCTTAGTGCTTCCTTTTGGACTCACCAACGCCCCCGCTACCTTTCAACGCCTAATGAATGAAATCTTTCATGATTTCATAAGGGAAGGGTTTGTGGTAGTGTACCTTGACGATGTTCTAATTTTCAGTCGGGATGAAGAGGAGCATTATGCTCATCTTCGGAAGGTGTTCCAACGCCTTCGGGAAAAGGAATTGTTTGCAAAACTTGCCAAATGTGAATTCTTATGCTCAGAACTCAATACCTCGGGCATATCATTGGCAAGGATGGACTGAAAGTGGACCCCTAAAGGTGGAGGTAGTCAAGGATTGGCCCACACCCCAAAACGTCACCGACGTGCGTAGATTTTTGGGGCTTGCAAATTATTTTCGAAAATTTATTCAGGGGTTCAGCTCACTTGCTGCACCTTTGACTAAACTGTCCAGTAGCAAAAGTTCTTGGACTTGGGGAAAGGAGCAAGATGAGGCCCTTGCGGCTCTCAAGGATGCATTAATACAGGCACCCATACTATCACTGCCAGACCTTCGTAAACCCTTCCAGGTAATTTGTGATGCGAGTGATTTGGGGTTGGCGCTGTACTATTGCAGGAAGGTCGAGTCATTGCTTATTACAGTAGAAGCTCAATAGTGCAGAAAGAACTATTCTGCAACTGAGAGGGATTACTTGCTGTAGTGTATGCCTTGACTGAATGGAGATTTATGTCTAGGGAACAGTCACTGTCACCACAGACTAAGTGTAACACTTTTCTTCGCACAGGTGGTTTAAGCCTCGGAGGGCACGGTGGGCTGAGAAGTTGCAGGAGTTCAACATTCTTTGGGTTTGGGAGCCTGGAAAGACTAACGTTGCGGATGCGTTGTCCAGGAACCCAGTCCTCCAGGGACAGCTCCAGGGACAACAGCAGCGCAACGTCTCCACGGAGCCCAACCCCGGGAAGGGGACCAATGCAACCTCGATGGATGGGGACGGGAGGGCCCGCTCGGGCTCCATCACCCTCGGGTCTGACGGGTGTGACACCTTCTTGGAATTGTTGAAGGGTGCTTACGCACATGATTCGTGGTTGGGAACAAGGGCAAATAGGAGAAAGTTCACTTTACGGACGGGGTTTGGGAATTTGGAAGGGAGGGAAGAAAATATGTGCCTGCATTTATGAAGTCCGGGATAGGAAGGTCCAGTTGCTAGGAATCTGCGGCAGGACATATTGAAAGCTTTGCATGAACCTCCTTCTGTTGGTCATCCAGGCGCGGATGTGATCTAGTGAAGCGGGACTTGGTGGCCGGAATGGGGAGGANTTCTTAGTGCTTCCTTTTGGACTCACCAACGCCCCCGCTACCTTTCAACGCCTAATGAATGAAATCTTTCATGATTTCATAAGGGAAGGGTTTGTGGTAGTGTACCTTGACGATGTTCTAATTTTCAGTCGGGATGAAGAGGAGCATTATGCTCATCTTCGGAAGGTGTTCCAACGCCTTCGGGAAAAGGAATTGTTTGCAAAACTTGCCAAATGTGAATTCTTATGCTCAGAACTCAAATACCTCGGGCATATCATTGGCAAGGATGGACTGAAAGTGGACCCCTAAAGGTGGAGGTAGTCAAGGATTGGCCCACACCCCAAAACGTCACCGACGTGCGTAGATTTTTGGGGCTTGCAAATTATTTTCGAAAATTTATTCAGGGGTTCAGCTCATTGCTGCACCTTTGACTAAACTGTCCAGTAGCAAAAGTTCTTGGACTTGGGGAAAGGAGCAAGATGAGGCCCTTGCGGCTCTCAAGGATGCATTAATACAGGCACCCATACTATCACTGCCAGACCTTCGTAAACCCTTCCAGGTAATTTGTGATGCGAGTGATTTTGGGGTTGGCGCTGTACTATTGCAGGAAGGTCGAGTCATTGCTTATTACAGTAAGAAGCTCAATAGTGCAGAAAGGAACTATTCTGCAACTGAGAGGGAGTTACTTGCTGTAGTGTATGCCTTGACTGAATGGAGATGTTATGTCCTAGGGAAACAAGTCACTGTCACCACAGACCATAAGTGTAACACTTTTCTTCAGCAACAGGTTGGTTTAAGCCCTCGGAGGGCACGGTGGGCTGAGAAGTTGCAGGAGTTCAACATTCTTTGGGTTTGGGAGCCTGGAAAGACTAACGTTGCGGATGCGTTGTCCAGGAACCCAGTCCTCCAGGGACAGCTCCAGGGACAACAGCAGCGCAACGTCTCCACGGAGCCCAACCCCGGGAAGGGGACCAATGCAACCTCGATGGATGGGGACGGGAGGGCCCGCTCGGGCTCCATCACCCTCGGGTCTGACGGGTGTGACACCTTCTTGGAATTGTTGAAGGGTGCTTACGCACATGATTCGTGGTTGGGAACAAGGGCAAATAGGAGAAAAGTTCACTTTACGGACGGGGTTTGGGAATTTGGAAGGGAGGGAAGAAAATATGTGCCTGCATTTTATGAAGTCCGGGATAAGGAAGGTCCAGTTGCTAGGAATCTGCGGCAGGACATATTGAAAGCTTTGCATGAACCTCCTTCTGTTGGTCATCCAGGCTTTGCGAAGATGTATGATCTAGTGAAGCGGGACTGGTGGTGGCCGGGAATGGCGGAGGATGTGCGGGAGTATGTGAAGTATTGTGATTCATGCCAGCGGGTGAAGGCCTCAAACCAGTTACCCGCAGGACTCTTACACCCTTTACAAATCCCCACAAGGAAATGGCAAAGCATCTCAATGGATTTCATCACGGGACTGCCTAAAAGCAAACACGGGCATAACGCAATATGGGTAGTGGTTGACAGGTTGAGCAAATGTGCCCACTTTGCCCCTACCACTACCAATGCAGATGCTTATGAAGTTGCTGTTCTGATGAGGGATAAAGTATGGAAGTATCACGGTTTCCCTGAAGAAATTGTTTCGGACCGAGATCCTCGGTTTGTGAATAATTTCATGAACACACTTCTAAGTCTGACGGGGTGCAAGCCGGCTCGAACTACGGCATATCATCCTCAGTCAGATGGTCAAACGGAACGGGTGAATAGGATCTTGGAAGATTTTTTTGAAACACTATGTCAAGGATAACCCAAGGGAGTGGGAGGATTACCTTTCAGTGGCGGAATTTGCCTACAACAACTCTTGGCAAACTTCCCTAAACTCCACACCCTTCAGGTTAACATATGGGCAAGATCCAAATATACCGTTTGCGGTGGGACACATGGAGGGCACTAAGGTGGATAGGGCTGATCTCTTCATGAGAAAAATGCAAGACAAAATCACCCTTGCAAGGAAGTGTTTGCGTGCAGCTCAAGACCGTCAGACGGCCTATGCCAACCGGCATAGGAGGGAGGCCATCTACCAGGAAGGGGACTATGTCCTCCTTTCAACCCGTGCGGCCCCCACGCTAACTTCAAACAGATTAAGCAAGCTGCAACCCAGGCACGTGGGACCCTTCAGGGTCATGGCGGTCACGCCCGACAACGTTAACTTCGTCACACTGGATCTTCCGGACCGGCTGGACATCCACCCCCGCATAAATGTCTGCTATTTGAAGCCATACTGGACACGTGAGGAGGCGCAGTCGCGTGGATACTGCCCCCCAAAAGTCATCACCAAAGCGGATGGCACCACTCACCTGGAGTGGGTAGTGGATGCACTAGTCGATCACCGGCTGTTGCACGACAAGGATGGGTTCTCCTACCATTTTGAGGATGGCACACCCTTTCTCGAGTACCTTGTAAAGTGGGCAGGCCATGGGGCCACAGAGGACTCATGGGAATCTCAGGAGGCATTCGAGACCCATCCCGGGCTGGTTAATACCTATCATAGACTCCAGGGGCTCGCCCCGCCCATTTGGGACCAGGTGGCGCTGCGCGACACCTTCCCTTGAACGGGCCCCTCCGGACGGTTGTCCCCCTCATTCCACTTGTGGAGTTCCCACCTGGTGTCTGGGAATACATGGGACGGGACCTATGGTAGGGACTGTATATCTTGTGTACTTTGGGACAAGGGACGGGGTAGGTTGCCTACCTCGGTATGTGTGGCATGAGGCCTCATACCGCTTCGATGCATTGAACTCGGGGTTCTGCATTCAGGGATGGGAATTGAAGTACACATGGCGCGCAACCGCAGTCTGCTTAACTAGCACTTGGGACGTGGGCTTGAAGTACAGAAGTACTTGGAACCCTTGGCTATGGGCTACTTGGAACCCTTGGATATGGACTACTTGGCATCTTGGGATGGATTTCTTTCTATGTACTATATGTGTACCTTATGTGTACAGTATGTGTACAGTATGGACAATGTATCATAAAGAAACTGTGTTGTATGGATAGCCACTTTAGGGAAGCATTGTGGACTGAGCTACACCTGTGTCATATTTATCTTGTTCGGATTGTTTATCGGTTGTGTCACAAGCATTGTATTGCTTTAATAAATAATAAATAGGGATGTGTCAATAAAGGCGGACTTGGATAGTTCGAAAGGAATAAGGCGAACGTTCGTCGTAGTTCGCCGTAATTTATCGTAATTTATCGTAATTATAGTACCGTGTCGTATCGTATCGTACAGTATTGTACTTAGGACTAAAATAAAGCACACCTAATAAATAAATTAAAAAAAAAAAAAATGGACGCTTTAGTCAATTGCTTGGGATGATAGGGGAATAACTTGGAGGCGGGGACCCTAATGTAACCCATTCGGCAAGGGTCTAACGGCGCTGGTGGATGGGCCGTTCGGTGACGACCATTCCCTTATAATTGTGGTCTACTGTATGTGTGTATGTGGCTGCATGAGGACATGCAGGAATTAAGGGGGGGATGATGTGATGGAATGTAGGGATTTCCCGGCATTTCTGGACATTTCCCTTACCCCCTAGCCTAGGCGCACATGTGGCGCACATGTCGTACGAGCAACGCGAGTACGCACGTGCCTAGCGTCTAGCCTTGGCTTCCTAGCCGTCGAATTCCATTGGATAGTTATGGACGTTACTCTCATAGTAGGATTCTAGGATATTTTCTAGATACTATTGTAGAGGTTTGGTGGACTAGTGCGCTACCATTGGAGGAACGTGAACACACGATCACGAACCACGGGAAGGAACGGATAGAGACGTAAGCCACGGGAAGACACGCACTCAGGTAATTTGGAAGCTTAGTAGACCACAAGTAGGGAGTGGAAGCTCCGTGAGGTGGGGGTTACTTGTAATTGGAAAGAGCGTCCAACTTGTCGGCCATCCGGCCTTGTCTCTCTCTCTCTCACAACTTGGAAATTCTCCCTAACTTGTGCATTCTACGACACACACTACCAGATGTTCTCTATCCCTCTCTCCCTCCCTCTCCCCCCCCCTCTCCCTCCCTCCCTCTCTCTCCCTCCCTCTCTCTCTCTCTCTCTCTCTCTCTCTCTCTCTCTCTCTCTCTCTCTCTCTCTCTCTCTCTCTCTCTCTCTCTCTCTCTCTCTCTCTCTCCCTCCCTCCAGAAATTGTGGAGGAAAGAAGCAGGGGCCCCACCCCTCCAGACCTGAACATGAAGACGCCAGCGAGAGAAAGGCCATCCCCGTATGTGCATTTCATAAAGGTCGAGCAAAGAGCTTTACGGGTAGAAGGGGAAGGGCAAGCGAGGATGGGAGTCGGGTGAAGAGCAGAAAATGTGGGAGACAGGGGCAAAGAAGAGGAAAGGCAGACTGTGGAATGAAATTTCAGAATGGAAACACGAGTGGCATGGACCGAAGGTAAAGGTTTGGCCCGAAAGAGGAGAAAGCGTTGCGATGCCGCGATGCCCCTAAGACCTCGGTGGAAAAATGGGGCGACGGCAGAAATAAGCAGAGAATCGGTGGCAACGAGCACAATTTAAAAGAAGATAGACATACCCTGGGTTCGATGCGTGGATGCCTAGCCAGGGAGGCAGAGAGACGTGTGGCGAGGATGCGGATCCGGCAGGAGACAAAAGTAGAAGCAGACATGCGATGTTGGGATCGACACCGAGCATCGGAAGATACAGAAGTGAGGTAGAAACCTAGGCACATGACATCGAAAGCAGGCGTGCGCGTCTAGAATGCGAGCGGCGATGCGGGGGATCTCGCCTCCGACACACATACTGAAAAACAATGACGGGGTAAGCCTATCACTGTAGTGAGGATTTAAAGAAAGTCAGATTACGAACGAAACCTGAGAGTGCGGCAGAGTAGATTGGGCAAAGCAGTGAAGGGGAAAGTCGCAAGCAGTGAAGGACGTGCTAATCTGGGAGAGCCCCCTAGGCTGGCCTCGTGGACTATCCGGCGTCCACGTGCGAGGAGGTACACTGCACGTCAGCGAGGCATCCGGAAATGCGCAAAGAAATGGGCCGGCGCCCAAAGGAAATCACACGGCACAGGACACGAGGCAGGACGCGGGGCTGGACATTCCAATACCACAAAAACCACGGCACAGGACACGGGGCAGGACGCGGGCGGCGAGCTTCGTCTTTGGAGCCGTCTCAGCCGGAGGCGACAAAATTGCCTTCGGCTAGATCGACGATCAGGGTCCTCGAGTCGAGGTCTTCGAGTCGGAGTTCGACTGCTCACTCATTCGTTGCGCGACTCCTCCACTTTGGTACCCATGGACACCACAAGTCTGAATCCGATGTGGATTACATCATGTCACATGATTCATTTGTTGCGAATCTTGCAATACAGTACGTCGACCTGGGCGACTCGCCCACTGCAATAGGCGGGTTTCTGTTGCCGATTCAAAATTGCCAGCACTTGCGGAGTCCGCACTGCGGCTAGACATACTTAACCTCATCTAGAGCCCTTATTTATTGTTTCAGCAGGGGAGGCTAGGAGCTCCAACGTGAATAACATTGAATAAGCACGTATTGAGATGACGTTGAAGCAAACAACAATCTTTGGACTGCCTGCAGGCCCACTTCTCCCACCACAGCAACCAACAAAAAGGCAAAACTTTTGGGAAAAAAAGCGTCAGCGTAAAGAACTTGAAGCACAAGATATCGAAGGCCAACCACAGAAAATGTCCTGTCGAGGTTGGAGAGAATCATGGTTTGAAGAGTTTCGATGGCTCATAAAGGTGCCAGTCGTATGTCCTAAAACGGGAAATACTACATATCTAGCATCATGTTCAGTTTGCAAAGAAGCAAACGTGCGAAGTGGAATTGGGGCGCATCCAACTTCAGTTTTGAAAAAGTGCAATTGGGAAACCCACGAGGCCTCTGGTCCGCATGAAGAGGTACGTGGTTAGGCACCTTGACTGAATCTCGTGGTCTTGGGTCACCACTACAGGGCCAGCGTTTGTTTTTAATGTTGCTCATTCAAATGTCTTGACTAGTACTACATAATTGATAGATTGTTTGAACAGGCTGCAGAAATTCTACGAAAAAAGGCACAAGAAGTGGAATATGAGGGACGTGGATCCATCCTTCGTGATATGCTTGAAAGAGGATGTAGCATAGCAACGCAAAACAAGCTGAAACAGTTTGCTTGTTTGATTTTTGTGGCCAAAAACAATTTGGCCGTGAATACGTAAGTATAATCCCGTTCATGCCAAATGCCTTCCTACCAAGAATTTGCCTTCTTCACTGGCAGGTATCGCCAGTGGTTTTTGCCTTTCCAATCTTCTATTGCATGAGCATGTACAAATCGCTCATCATGTTGGCAATAACATTTTTCTGTATTATTTTCCTCTAAGGAGATCGTGTTTACATACATGCATGTGTGGATTGGAAAGCCGGCTATGCGTAAACGTATGAGAGCTTTGCCTCATTCACATTGCATATAATTTCATTAAGAAGCCACTTGGCTGGAACAACCTACTTATGCTAAATAAGTTTTTGTGCAGGATGAAGTCGGCGGCTCGCTGCGCTTTCTCAGTTGAACAAACAACCGAAGCTTTCTGGGAGAGGACATTTGTTAGCGCTGCCCATATTCACATGCCAAACTTTGCGCTGCTGGCAAGAATCATGATGAGCTTGCCGTCAACCAGCGTGGAGAACGAGAGAACTTTCAGCCTAATGAACCTGCTAAAGAGTGCACTTCGAAATAGAATGGAGCAAGAACTCCTGCAAAATCTTTGCCGCATTCAACGCAGCCATTACACACCTCAGACGTTTCCGTATGACAAGATGCACAAAGCTTGGATGAGTACTGAGCGATACATGTACGACGTGTAGGTGCGTATCCATGGACATCCATGTTGATGGAGAGCTCTTCATTTAACAGTTTTGAGAGTATTATCAGTTGGTCAATAGGGCAAGGATCTCCAACACGGATTTTGAGCAGCAGACCGCTTGGACAGTCCAATTTGAAGTCAGGGAACATACAAGAGTTGTGGCCGTAGCTTAAGTGTGTGGCGTGGCGGTCCGTCGGCCTGAGTGGCCGCACACTTTGTAAGCAATGGGAGGTGGCCGGCCATGATTTGCCGCAGGTCAAACGTGCAAGACCCCCTTCATCGGCCACTGGGCCGCAAGGCAAAAACTAAAAAAAAAAACCCTGGTTCCGAGGCGGTTCGCGACAATGGGGTGCCTACCCGCTGGGAAGCTCCGGAGCTTCCCACCCCAATTCATGCGCACCATGAACTTCATGGCATGAAGCAGAGAAGATCTAATCGTTGACGAACAATACGTAACGTTGTCCATTACGTTCACTGAAGCACAGAGTTAGTAACACCCAGAAAGTTTCTGGCAGAAAGGTCCGTAGGAATCCTACTAGGATACGATTACTCCAGATGTGACTGACACACGGTAAATGACCGTCAGTCATCCATTACCTACTAGTGTTATATGAGCGAGTGACTGAGTGAGTGAGTGAGTGAGTGTGAGTGCGCGCGCGTGTGCGTGCGTGTGCGTGTGCCTGTGTGTGTGTGTGTGTGTGTGTGTGTGTGTGTGTGTGTGTGTGTGTGTGTGTGTGTGTGTGTGTGTGTGTGTGTGTGCGCGTGTGTGTGCGTGTGTGTGTGGAGGGGAGGGGGGAGCGAGCCTCATGGCGCATGACTTTCCAGCCAGTGATGTGAGACCGCTCCTGACGTCAGTCGACGCTATCATGTCTAAAGCAGGGCAACAGTGCAGAAAGACGCAACAGGACTGCACTTCCGAGCCGGTTCGGTTCAAAAGGACATCCGCTTAAGTGTTTTTGAGCACGGGTCACCACTAAATTTCGACATGTCCATTGCAAATCAATGGTGGCATGTCCATTGCGGAGCAATGGTGACATGACCATCAATGTTTACATTAACATTGTTGCAGCGCCTGCCAATGAACCACACATGATACCCCTCCAACAAGAAATGAACCACAATCAAACGGAGAAGCCCTAAACAAGTCACCAACACAAGTGCCGAAGTTCTTT
The DNA here is from genome assembly GCA_002005505.1 of Botryococcus braunii. Taxonomy (NCBI): domain Eukaryota; kingdom Viridiplantae; phylum Chlorophyta; class Trebouxiophyceae; genus Botryococcus; species Botryococcus braunii. Next base: position 295,673 of record KV908439.1, read on the forward strand.
AAATTGGTCGCATCTGGGGACCAGGCTTTGCTTGTTGAGGAACCTCACTAGCGGAGAGCCGGAAAATTTGTCTTAAGAAAGGAGGAAACTATGAAGTGATCCCTGGATAACAAGGGGTCACTTTTCCTGCGAATTTCAACGGACTATGTCCGACGTCGGAGAAACACGGAGAAACACTTTTCCTGCGCATGGGGTATGGACACGCGCTTCATCCAGCTAAGGGGAAACACAAGCAGAGCTGCAGTTTCTGCAAGAATACTATCCTAAACCTTCCAGCTCATTGCCACACAGCTGATCCCCATGAGCTATGGTACTGCTGTGTATGCTGCTTCCGATCCCCATGAGCTATTGTACTGCTGTGTATACTGCTGCTTCCGATCCCCATGAGCTATCGTACCGCTGAATGTACTGCTGCTTCTGACCCACGAGCAATCGTTCTGCTGCCCCAGCCCACAGCCCACAGCCCTGATCACATTGAAGCTGCTGAGGGGTTAGCGTCCCAGCACATCCCAGACGGGGACTGGCAGTGGCGGGGCTTGGTAGCAACCGACCCAGCAGAGCCTCAACCCTTATTCGCACTGAAAAGGAGTGCGAACATGCCAAATCTGCAGACGGAAAGCCTAGCGCGCACCTGCGAGGGTCTTGGGCGTTCTATTGGGGTGTTTTTTGGGCTGCGTGCGGCGGGTTGGGGGGGGGGGGTTGGGGTAGGTTTCCTCGCAGCCCAATAACTGTCCTAGCTGTCCAAAACCCTGACATGGCCCGGCACAGACAAAACCCTACTTGCAGTGCTAATATAAGTGGGACCCCGCCTTCCAACAGCGTCCAAACCCACCCCGTAATAGTAGCAAGGCCGAGAGGGATGCGGCACACTCCTTGCACTGCTGGCACTGAAAGGTGAGGGTTCAAGCCCATCAGAGGGCCAACACAAAGGCGCACGCTCCAATTTGTTTAAGTGTAGAGACACAGGCGCGGGAGGCGGACAAGGCGTCGAGAGGATCCAAGGCCCCCCTCTCAGTAACGGCAGTCAGAGGCAAGAGTTCCAGTCCAGTACAGGCCCTCCTCGCAGTACTGGCAGTTAGAGGCAAGCTTCCCAGCTGGGTACAAACCCTCCTCGCAGTACTTGCAGTGAGGGCCAAGCGTTCCGGTACCGTTAAGGGCCTCCTCGCAGGACTGACAGTTCGGGGCAAGCTTCCCATTCAGTGCAGCCCTCCTTGTAGTACTCCCAGTCAGGGGAAAGCGTTCCGGTACCGAACAGGCCCTCCTTGCAGTACCAGCAGTCAGAGGCAAGGGTTCCAATCCCGTACAGGCCCTCCTCGCAGTACAGGCCCTCGCTGCAGTATCAGCAGTGAGAGCCCAGCCTTCCAGTCCGGCCGGTCCTCCTCCCAGTATCGGCAGCAAGGGGCAAGGGTCCCAGTCCGGTACAGGACAATCCCTGTGCGACCGCGCAAAGCAGACACAGCCGGCGAGGAAGGCACAGCTCCCACACTACTCGGAGTGCTGGTGAGGGCCGCGTTTTTTTCGGTAAGCAAAGGGAAGCCGATCTCCGACGCCGGCACCCCGTCACTTGCCTCTGATGCTGTGGACCACCGTCCCGACCAAGCAGGCAACGGCAATGCCCCCGTAGATTCCAGAAACCGTCCAGCAGTTGTGCATGGCCTTTGCTCTCTGCTCCGCGTACCCCGGATGGTTTGGTTCCGAAGTCTCGTACCACTCCCCAAGGTACCTGCTCGCCCCAAGGCGCAACTGTCAAGCAGCGGACGCATGTGTGTGCACCTCCCCCCTATTCCCCCTCCCCTTCTCTCTCTCTCTCTCTCTCTCTCTCTCTCTCTCTCTCTCTCTCCCTCTCCCTCTCCCTCTCCCTCTCCCTCTCCCTCTCCCTCTCCCTCTCCCTCTCCCTCTCCCTCGCTCCCTCCCTCCCTCCCTCCCTCCCTCCCTCCCTCTCTCTCTCTCTCTCTCTCTCTCTCTCTCTCTCTCTCTCTCTCTCTCTCTCTCTCTCTCTCTCTCTCTCTCTCTCCCCCCCCCCTCTCTCTCTCTCTCTCTCTCTCTCTCTCTCTCTCTCTCTCTCTCTCTCTCTCTCTCTCTCTCTCTCTCTCTCTCCCCCCCCTCCCCCCTCTCTCCCTCCCCCCCCTCTCTCTCTCTTTCTATGTGTGTGTGTGTGTGTGTGTGTGTGTGTGTGTGTGTGTGTGTGTGTGTATGTGTGTGTGTGTGTGTGTGTGTGTGTGTGTGTGTCTGCGTGTGTGTGTGTGTGTCTGGGTCTGTGCGCGCGCGTGTGTGTGTGTGTGTGTGTCTGTGTGTGTGTGTGTGTGTGTGTGTGTGTGTGTGTGTGTGTGTGTGTGTGTGTGTGTGTGTGTGTGTGTGTGTGTGTGTGTGTACACGATACAGTGGCTCCTTTCAGTTTGCGCTCAGTGGGGGCTCCTCAGTGTCTTTCTGTCACTACACAGAATCTCTTGGGCTGGTCCCTGCTATGTTAACTTCATTTGATACAACTACAATCAACGATTTAATTGCCTGAGCCACTCGTCCTCCCCGCTTTCCTCCCAAAACTGCCCCGAGGGGGGGGGGGGGGGCGGGCATGGAGTCATCCCAAATGGCCAGGATAAGAGCTCTCAGCAGCAGTCTTTGAGGATTAACAAGGAATAAAGCCAGAAAACAGCAATACTTGGCAAGCCCCTAGCTGCACCACCATGGAATTACAATGAATGTTCCTACACTGGTGAGCACTTGTCTCGCTGTAACCACGAAGTGAACAATCTGTAAAAGTTTAGTATCTGTCTAGTGGGAGCATCACGCCAGTTGTCTTGGCATCATCGATTGTTTTGAAACTGAGGATAAGATGGAACGGATTGATTAGGCCCAGTCTATCAGTGGTGACCAGCACCCTCCCAGCATCAAACGAAGTTTGCCTCCATCTGCAAAGTTTTTGAGGTCTAACTTGCTAACCGTTACTGCCTTCCACCACCCAAGGTCTTCTACCGTAATTGCATAGTCAGGACCTGAGGTCGAAGCAGGAACGCACTCGTAGTTATTCTTCAGCATTATTGCCATCGCACCCATGAACAGGCAGCCAAAGACTGACATTCCGAGGCAGAAAAGTGTTCCTGCAAGCTTCAAATAAATTAACACAAGTACTTTGCAACTGCAACCGTTTTGTAATGAGGAACACGCATCTCTTCTAGTCTCACGAGATCGCTACAGTGTGAGGAACATGGCTGCAAAAGTGCACGCTACTAAAATCAAACAGGCAAATATCCTTCTCTTCTGAAACGAAACGTACCTGTTGGTCCGCACATCTTGCAAAAAACCCAAGCTCAGTGAATCAAATCCTCCGAGCCCTAGGTCACAAGCGGTGCCCTTAAAATGTCGCTGTCAACTCGGATACTGCTAATAAAAGAGCACTAGAGCATTATATTTCCTCCTTTCGACCTCGACAAACGTAGGAAACTGCGAAAGCTCTCAGTGCCTGTCACGTAGTAGGTGTGGCTGTTGTTGTACGGGACAGGCTTCCGCCTCTTTTTGTCACTAGCAGCCCTGCACCTCGAGGCAGCCCTAGCTAGTATAACCAATATATATTGACTGTGTGGGTTGCGGAAGCAACGGGTGGGCTAGAAATGCTCGCTGTACAGAGGGCCTAAGGTGGACAATGAGCCCTCGATGTACCGGCTGACCTTGCTTGTACAGCCCCCCTGCTTGGACCCACTAGCTCGTGCAGCAGATGCTCACCATCATTAAGCCCGCTCTTCAAAGTACGGAAGAGGTACAAATTTTAGGTTTGATAGAAGTATATTGACTAGGCTGCGACTAGGCGCGAAGCCTTTTTTTTTATCTCGGCGGCCGTAGCAGCGCCGCCCGTGTTTGTTTGGACTCTGAAAGTTGATTCCAGAAGAACGGCTGCATATAGTTCTTCCCAAGTTTTTATATCCAGATTATTTGTATTCAAGATCTGCAGTTTCGTTTGGAGGAATGAGCCTCCCAAGCTTGTAGCTTGACAGGGCACAGCATAGTAAGAATGCCGATCGTGCCCCCTGGGATGGCACAATTGGCCGTTTCAACAAGAAATCGTAAGTTCTGTGCATTTTCGGATGTTGTTAATACCAGTTGTTTTGCAGTTACTTTCCTATCCATATTGTTTTTGAGCAATGTCTGTCTCCACTAGTTGTGATCGATGCGCTGCTCATAGTTCTTTTCACACAGGAGTTTTGGTGGGATAAAGATTCCTTAAGGGACATTTCTGGACCTCACTGCATTCCTCTGCAGACAAAAACACTCTTACATGAGAACACATTTGGTTGGATGTGTCGTGGTCACTGACAGATAGCAGCCACTGCTTGCCAATGGCTGCTTTCTACATAGCACAATCAGGACCACCCCTTGGATGTGGCAACATGTCATATTGTTTGCAAGGATCGAACTATATTATCCAGCTGCACAGAGGGTAGGGGGAAAGCGTTTGCAAGCCATACAGCATGTTAAATGAAGCTTGTCCATGTCATACCACATGAATTGCTTCATATCCTTGCAGTAAACTAAGGATCTGCAAGCAAGGCTTTCGGCACAGCTACCCCTAGTTCTGGGGGATGATAAGGGTGCATCAAACACTTAGACCTAAAGAAACCATTTCCAACCTGCAGACAGTAGCAAGTTTTGCAAACCACTCATATCCATGCACATCGCAGAAAAACAGGCTTCTGGCATTGCAGGATGTGTGAAGCAACCTTACAGGATGAGTAATGGTAGCTCGGATCGGGCATTGTGGAAGGACCAAAGTACTTCAGGCCGGCCTCAGCCAGGCACAAGGCTCTTGAGACAATCTTGTAACCATGATCAGGCGATCACAAGAGTGCAAGCTAATTCTTTGTGGGGTCTGGGACAGCCGCGTTGGAGGAGGAGGAGGAGCAAAGTACAGGTGGTGAGGACGAAGGACTAGAAGAGGGCGGAGACGAGTCTGGCAGCGATGTATCAGAGCTGGAGCGTCCAGGACGGCGTAGTTCAGAGCATGGGACATCGGAAGAAGACAGTGATTCTGAAGAGGCCGGAACTGTGGACAGCGGCGAGGCAGAGCTGGATACGGGAGAGGAGGAGAGTGATCCTGAAACAGCTGGCCCAGGAAATGGTATTTGCACATGCAGTTGCTGCTGCTACTGCTGCTGCTGCTGCTGCTGCTGCTGCTGCTGTTGTTGTTGTTGTTGTTGTTGTTGTTGTTGTTGTTGTTGTTGTTGTTGTTGTTGTTGTTGTTGTTGTTGTTGTTGTTGGTGGTCGTGGTGGTGGTGGTGGTAATGGTGGTGGTGGTGGTGTTGGTATTGTGCTTCTCCTGCCTCCTCCTCCTCCTCTCCATGGATGTGTGCGTGCATGGTCCCAGCAAGCATGTGTGCTGGTGTTAAGGGGGGAGGGGGTTATTAGAGTATGTAGTAGTTCAGCAGGCAGCTTCAGGGCCACCTGCTGAAAAAGGTAGAACTTCATTCTTCCTTCTTCTTTCTTTTGGCGCACAGAAAAGGAGCGACTGACGGACAGTTACGAAACAGCTTTGGGAGAGGGTCAAGTTTCTTTGAGAAGACATTTCCAAGTCCTGGTTGTTGCAAATCGCGCAACTTCGAGGAATAGAGATTCAGTGTCATCTGGCAATTTTTTGCAAAGAAGATTAAGGCCGTTTTGTTGAACATCTGGGCAACAGTCAGGTCTGCAGAACAGAGTCATTATAGCATTGCTGAATGTCTGGCGACTCCTGGCAAGACTGGTTCAGTAACATGTGTTGAAATAAGATGCAACTCTTATCCAACTCTTGCTCACTCTTTGCAGGCAGTGCAGGGACCAAGGACTTGCTGGCAGAGGAAGCAGAGGGCAATCAGGCTTCGGCTTTTGCACGAGCATTCCAAAAGGTTGTTGGAAGCAGCGAACGGGGACCTACCGGAGGAGACCCAATCCTTGCGGTATGCCCCCATCCCCTCACCCTGTACTCCATCCCCAACACATCTACTTGTTTGATTAACTGAACGCGAAATTCCTCCCCATCCTCGACTCCTGCTGCTGCTGCTGCTGTTTTTGTTGTTGTTTGCTGTTGTTGTTGCTGTTGTTGTTGTTGTTGTTGTTGTTGTTGTTGTTGTTGTTGTTGTTGTTGTTGTTGTTGTTGTTGTTGTTGTTGTTGTTTGTTTTTCTTTTGGGGGGAGGGGGGGTGTTCTTGGGGAGATGGTAGTGGATTGGCACCCCATCCTCATTCCGGAGTCCCTGTCTTTTGGTTCCAAGTGCCTCACGTCCCATCCCCACATCCCCTAGCTCTGCTCGCTTTGATGATGTACGATGGGTTGACTCTGACTGATTTACTGGACCGCAGCTCCTGAACACTTGACATCTTACTTGTGTAAGGCAAGTAGGATGTTATGGAACAACATCAAAAAGTTTGCATCTCACAGCTGATGAGATCTCCTCTGGTTGCTCGGCTCAAGTGAGTGGGGCTGCGTTGGTTACAGTAACAGAAGGTCTATAAACAGTATGAGAAACTTGAAAGGGACAGCCCCCTGGCCCTTTTTGGGGGCTGTCCCGCTGAGGAGTTGTAGGCCCCACAATGCCTCACTTCGAAGTATCCGCGTCAACAGCTCTTTCTGGTGTTGGGAAGTTGAGGTGCTGTGGGAACTTGTGGTTGTTCTTTGACTGTATGTTATAACTGAAAGCTCTTCCGGATGTTGGAGATTAGGACACAGTGTTGGGGATTGGTGATGGGGCACAGAGGGGACTTGTGGTATTTTGTTTTGACACCCTAGACCCCCCCCCCGCCCCCCCCCCCCCCCCCCCAAAAAAAAAAAAAAGAACAAATTAAGGTTTCCCATGGAAGAAGGTATGAAAGGAGGGTATGAAGATAATTTAGGGTTGCACATGGGGAAATCAGGAAGATCACACATGGGAAGGTGACGAATGTGTGGCTGTGGAGTGTTGCAGGCTAGTAAGAGCGTCCTGAAGAGGCAACGGGTGGAGGATGAGGAGCAGCAGGCGAAAAGGAAAGCCAAGAAGCTGCGCATGGAGATGCGCAAGAGAGGGCACGTGGTAATGCTTCGCCGTCCCCCTTCCCCCGCTCCCCCCCCTCCCAAAAAAAAAAAAAAAAAACCTTTGCTGAACCCGGCATTTCGGGGGTCAGGAGTAGACGCCTCCTGTGTGCCTGCTTCTTGTCCCTTTTACATCGAAGCTTCTCAAACCCTCATCTGCCCCATCCCCGCCCCCCCCCCCCCAAAAAAAAAACCCTACTAACCCACCCTCCCGCTCCCCATACCCTGCCACCGCCCCTTACCACTCCTGATCCCATTGATCTCCCTCTTCTTGTTGGTCTGCAGGAGTTGTTCTCACCCTGTCCTGCCCAGTTTCAAGCCACACATCCCCCCTGATCCCCCCCGCGGGGGGGGGGGGGGGGCAAGGAGCCCTGTGGTTGTGGTTGGTGGTTGTGTGTTCGATGTCCAGTCCTTGTAACAGTTGTAGACGTACTTCCTTTTCTTCATGCCCCCATTGTTAATGAGAAATGACCGGTGAGAGCAGAAAAACCCCAACATTAAAACTTCATGAAACTTCAACACCTGCGGACAGGCCAGCTGGCGGCCCACGGCAGCAGCTGTACTGGACCGTACCCGATGAAAAACAAAATGTCCCTTCACTTCTTCCTTGGAAACCATGGCTTGGTCAGCTTTTTGCCATTGCTTGTAAAACTGTAATGTCCAGTCCTTGTAAGGTTGTTTTTTGGTGGCATTTGGTGTGGGTTCATATTGGATTTTAGTACGTGTGGTCTGACATTGGTGGCAGGAGTGGTAAATATGGTGGTGGTGCTGGTGATGATGATGATCATGATGACGATCGGGATCATGATCATGAAGGTAAGAAGTATAAAATGATGATGAACTCAATCATTTAATCTAACCTGCACTTAACATGAAGATATTCTGGATAAAGCAGAGGACGTGTACGTAGGGTATAGGCACGCTCACACATGCTGGCATGGCGGGGTAACCGTACAGGCTGTACCGCCAAAAGGAGAGAATCCAGAGGTGGATGCTCGAGAGAAGGCGTTGATGAGACTTGCCACGAGGTGTGTCAAACCTGCTGCAAACTCTCAGGAGTGCATGGATTGACCCACCCACACTTTGAAGATATATATATATATATATATATATATATATATATATATATATATATATATATATATATATATATCTCTCTCTCTCTCTCTCTCTCTCTCTCTCTCTCTCTCTCTCTCTCTCTCTCTCTCTCTCTCTCTCTCTCTCTCTCTCTCCCTCTCCCTCTCCCTCTCCCTCTCCCTCCCTCCCCCTCCCTCACGCTCGCTCTCCCCCTCCCTCCTCCCTCCCTCTCTCCCCCCCCCCCGTCTCCCCCCCCCCCCTCTCGCCCCCAGCTCTCTCTCTCCTCTCTCTCTCCTCTCTCTCTCTCTCCTCTCCTCTCTCTCTCTCTCTCTCTCTCTCTCTCTCTCTCTCTCTCTCTCTCTCTCTCTCTCTCTCTCTCTCTCTCGTGTGTGTGTGTGTGTGTGTGTGTGTGTGTGTGTGCGCGCGCTCCTCTTTTGCCCTTATGCTTGCACATGGTTCTTCTTTCCTCTCTTGTGTGTGTGTGTGTGTGTGTGTGTGTGTGTGTGTGTGTTGTGTGTGTGTGTGTGTGTTGTGTGTGTGTGTATGAGTGTGATCTTCGGTTCCTTTTCTTTCTGGCGGGCAGGGAGAAGGCAGGGGGTTGGGGGGCGATTGCAAACCATGAAGGCCCATGACGTGCTAGAAGGGTTGCTTAGGGTGACGTGAGGCAGTTACTGGAAAGAGGCAATTATTAGACCTGATGCAGTGCATGGGGAGGATCGCAGGGGAGTGGTGAACTTGTTCAATGCCATTGCAGTGGCTCAGAAACAGGAGGAGGTTGCCGCTCTTCAGGGAGCCAAGCCCGTCCAGGTGAGATTGAATGAATCTCACACAATGTATCATGTGACAATAAGGGACAGCACACAATATTCACAATATATCATATGACAACAAATTACTTCACATAATCTTCCCAATATCATATGACAGAAAATGACTGCACACAATCTTCACATGATATATCATGTGCCAACAAATTACTGAACCAAACCTTCCCAATATTGTATGACAATATGTGGCTGCACACAATCTTCACAATGTATCCTGTGACAATAAGACGCACTCGATCCTCACAATATATCATGCGACAATAAATGACTTCACATAATCCTCACAATATATCATGTGACAATAAATGACCGCACACAAGCTTGTGCTGCGTGGGGGACTGTCAGCCAACTTACTGATGGGCTCCATCCCCTCCTAGGAGACAGCTTTGTCCATTTAAGCCACGTTGGGCGCTGAAGCCACTACTATTTTTGCCACTACTTAAGCCACTTTTGGCCGCTTAGTTTACCTTCCTAGTTCCAGCTGAGCATGAGAGAGTCTACTTGAACAGAGTAGTCTCCTTGCACATTTGGAGTTGCATGGCATATGGGCCTCATAGAGGACTTGTGGAGACTCCATGCAAGGAGACTCTCCCATGCTCAGCTTGACTGATGCCATGCAATCTCCAAATCCTCTGAATCCTAAGCTTCTGCTGTTAACTTGAAGACACAGGAAAGGCGGCAAAATTGAATCTCTTCTCTTGTGTCAAAGTGACTGGAACAGGTGTGACAAGACCCCTAGGGTTGCAGTTTGGCAATGTAATATCTATGGCAATTACTCAGAGTGCTCATATAGCCTTGCTGCGCTGATCTTCCAGAGCAGCCTCAAGGTCTCGAGGTTTGCTGATTGGTTGGTGTCGGGCCTTGGTGGTGCCTCTGCCCCGCTAGGGGCTTCCAGCAATGCTGCTTTGATTGGGTCATGAGGGATGTTGGTCAGCAGAATGCTTCTACTGCCCCTGGATTGCTTGATCATAGGGTTTTGGGGCTATGGCTTGTGACCTTGGGATGTCACAGGGTTTCACGGTGACTGGGAAATGTCACAGGGTTATCGTGGTGACTGGGGGATGTCACTGGGTTTTACGGTGACTGGAAAGTCAAAGGGTTTTGTGGTGACTGGGAAATGTCACAGGGTTTTGCGGTGACTGTGAGATGTCACAGGGTCTGCCAGTGACTGGGGGATGTCACAGGGTCTCCCGGTAGCTAGATGTCACAGGGTTTGTGGCTATGGGAGTTGAGTGTGGAATGTCACAGGGATTCACGGCTATGGCAGTTTAGTGTGGAATGTCACAGGGATTCACGGCTATGGCAGTTGAGTGTGGGATGTCACAATGGCACTGCTTAATCATGGGAACTAGTACTCATGACATGGGTTGCCCAGACCTGATCTCGGGATTTTATCGGACTTGCATCCAGGATTTCTTCACACACAACAGAGGGGCAAGGGTTTGGCCCTGATGTGACATCTGGTGATTTGCCGCAGGCAGTCAAGGCCAGCAAGTCCGCGTTCCTTGCCACGCTGAAGGGGGACAGCGCAGCGACTAAGGTTTGCCTACACCTCCCCCCCCTGCCTCTCCCTCTCCCCCCCACCCCCCCTTTTCTCTCTCTCGTCTTGAGACACGGGGTGGAGCCCCCTGCGTCAACCGCAATCCATGGACGTGGTCTGTGGTAACTCGCTGACTTCTCCTTCTCTTCTGTCACCCCCCCCCCCCCCCCGGGCACACAAACAACAAATACACCCTCACGCAAGGACGCGCGCGCGCGCGCGCGCGCACACACACACACACACACACACACACATGCTGATCCATACAGGTACGTGTCCACACGCTAGTGCATGCGGGCCAGCGCAGGGCTGCATACGGGCAGCATACACAGAGTACCGGTGCGAGCATTGGAGTTGTGCCTACTGTGTGGAAGGAAAGGGACGAATATTCCATTCATGTGGGGTTGCCATGGCTTCAGGGTGGAGGAAAGGTTCACGTGGGCCCAAAAGAGCAGGCTGTCAGAGGCGAGCCTTCTGGAGTGGCGGAGAGCTCTTGGGCAGTTGTAAAAGAGGGCTTTGCAGGTCTTCAAGGTAATGAGCACGGATGTCCTCCTCTTCCCCGCTGCCCCCCCTCACCCCCCCCCCTTTCTCCCTCTCTCTCTCTCTCTTCTCTGTTCTCTCTCTCTCTCTCTCTCTCTTCTCTCTCTCTCTCTCTCTCTCTCTCTCTCTCTCTCTCTCTCTCTCTCTCTCTCTCTCTCTCTCTCTCTCTCTCTCTGTCTGTGTGTGTGTGTGTGTGCGGGTTCTGCGTGCGTTTTTTTGTGAGTGCGCGCGCGTGCTCACACATGTGCGTGTGCATGTGTGTGCGCGCGTGCATGTGTGTGCGAGTGTGCGTGCGTGTGTGTGTGTGTGTGTGTGTGTGTGTGTGTGTGGTGTGTGTGTGTGTGTGTGTGTGTGTGTGTGTGTGTTGGGGGAAGGGGTAGAGGATTGAAGGTCGGGGTCGGGCTTCCGTTAGAGCTGCCAACATTGTCGAAAGGTGTGGGGCTCCTAAAGCTTCCTTCGGTGTTCTCAAAGCTCCAGCGCGCTCAGCTCCAGTTTCGTTATGGGACAACTACTGAGCAGCTCCCCAACATATGTGCCATGTCGACATTGTTAGGGTTCATGGCGGTATGGCTAGCGATTATGTCCACATTGCTGACCTTTCATGTCAGTGCAGCTAGGTCAATGTACTGGTTACTAGGATTCACATCTATATCCTGCGTTGAGTGCGGAGTGTACGAGCGCCCAGTATTGATCCCCTCAAAGCAATCTAGATGACAGGCAGCCTCATTTTCCTTTTGAGGGTTTCACACAGTGGTCTTTCATTGTTCTGCTCTGAATTGTCAGCGACAGCGAATTAGACGCATTTGAAGCAGGCATACAAAGCCTAGTAGTGCACAGCTTAGTCTGCCTGCATTATTCATATGAATGCACAAGCATCTGCATGAACTGTACGTATGACCTGCATGTTATCTCAACCTTCTGCCCGTCAACCCCGGTTCACTCTGGCCAACTCCCCTCCTCCCTTCCCTCAGCCCAATACCTTCTCGTGCGTGGCCTGAGTCCTTGCTCCGGTATATGTGTGTGTGTGTATGTGTGTGTGTGTGTGTGTGTGTGTGTGTGTGTGTGTGTGTGCACGCGTGCGTATTTCGCATATAGGGGCTTTTCATGCGTGTGTGCGTGGCTGCCTACATACGCGTGTTCGTGGCTGCCTACACAGTAAGTGCGATTGGTGGGGATGCCAGGCGGAAGAAAGCTCAAGGACTGGGACAAGGAGCTGGACGGCATTGATGTCGGAGCAGAAGGGGAGGTGCTCGAGGGCTTTTCAGAATCTGACGGTTCTGATGGCGGGGCTTGGTGATTGGCTACCACCTGCCAGAGGTCAATTTATGAGAATTTGTGCAAGTTCCTGTGTCGCCATGCCTGGAAGTCGTGCAAAAGGTGTGCTGAAAACAGTGTTTGCGCGGGAGCAAGCTGACCAGCTGACCAGCCTACCTTGTGTGGTTGTGCAAAGCGGTTGGGGACCGCATATGTATACATACCTTGACCACTGGAGTGGCAGTTACGTGGTATTCTTTTCAACTTTTTCGCGGACTCCAAGGTTGGGAGCTAAGTAGCTGGATCTCGCTCGGGTTGAGCTGATCATGCTTTGCTGTCGTCAAGAGAATGCGTGGCCTTATAATCGTCAGCGTAAGGAGTTGTATCCCAATCATTTTGTGGTTGACAGAACATGGGTCACATGTGTTCGCCCAGGGGCTCTAACGCGAAGGGAGGATGGAAAGTTTCAAAGTCTCTTATTCATGATGCTGTTAGATGCTATTTATGTTTTCAACAGAGGGTGCGCAGGACGTTTGTTTTCAAACACCGCGCCACCTGCCTTTTAGAAGCGGAGGTGCTGTGAATTGTATGCCTGTGCAGCCCTCTGAGGTTGGGTCGACATCTGAAACAACCTCAACTCATCTGGATAAACTAGCTTTCTATTCTAAACTAACTTGAGGAGGATACTTCCCCTTTTTATAACTCTAGATCTTTACCACCCCCTTCCCCTCCCTTTGTTCGAAGAGAAGGGTAAGACGAGCGAGAAACGCATAAGCTTATGCGTGGGAGAGCAAAGGTCAATAGCTTAACTCCCACCACCATTGAAGAGCCACACAGGCCTGGAACGCAAGATATTGCAGACATCTGATCATGTTGCGACGTCGGATGTACTATCAGTAGGTTGGCAAAGCCTTTAAAGGGATGGTTACTCAATGAATTGACACACTTTGCATACGTGTATATGTTACTCTATAAATTGTGAATAGGGCGGCCCCACAACACACACAAAATAGTGCTGATTGCCCGACGTGCACGAACACGGGAAGAAAATGGTAAGACACGCAACTTTTGCTTTAAAGCACTGCGCACAACGATTGGCAAAAGTACTGTCGGAGTAAGATACACTCCTTACCCTTCGGAATAACAACTTGCTATTTAGCCTGAGAAATCCTGCAGCGCTCTCTCCATGTGCAACGGTTCCAAATCCAGTACCTGCTCCCAAAGCAGCAGAGATTGCTTCAAAACACATTAATAATTTCCTGACAATCAAGATAGTTTGCAGTAGGAGCATCCTGGAAAGGCATCAAATTGTAAACATATCCACATTTCTCCTGTACGCTAGCTGTTGCAGTACTTTCCGCTGATGAGCTTGTGGTTAGAAACCTCTAGAACGCACGTACAGTACTTGAAGTGGGCATTGAAAGTACTACCCAGCGTCCTAGAACGGATTACGCTTTGAAGGTGCCCGCCACGGAGAGTCACTCACGGTACTCGTGCTTCAGAGGTTTGTCGAACTTATCCACTATTCCTTGGAGATTTGATCCTGGACTCAAGGGATGGAGAGGGCTTACAGAGAGGGGAGCATTCCACAAGACGGATTGGTAAGGAAGGTCAACGACATCAGTATGAAGACGGGAAGAATGAGCAAAAGTGCCTGCAACAATGCTCAGAAGGAGAGAGCAGTTCAAAAAGCATCTCGGAAGGCAGCAGAGGCGGTGGCGGTGCAAGCAAAGATGATTGCAGAGGCAGGAGAAATTTCTCTGCCCTATCGAAAAGGCACAGAAGGCTGCAAAGCCTTAAGGAGGCAGCGCTGCCTCTAGCTAGCCGAGGAGGCTGCTGAAACAAGAAGGAAAGCAACTAAAGAAGCAGATCCGGAGAAGGAATGCAAGAAGGAACTAGCGGTTATCAGTAACAAAGATGAGCAAGAGCGTGATATCCAAGCCACCACAGAAAAAGGCAGCAGTTTCCAATGGAATTACGTGGATTCAGGACTGAGGCTTCAACATTTAATGGCAATTTGAGAGTTTCAGAATTTTACTGCAACTTGAATATAAGTTGGTTTCTTGCTGACAAGAAAGACAATTTGCTCCCTGATCACCATACAAACAATGGCAATTGCAAAATGCAAGGCTTTGGTTTAAGTTAGTATAGTTGTTCTAACATTATTATGCTAGTGTGGCAATCATAACATGCAAGGCATTGATTGACTGGTTGGTTACTCAGCTATGCAAAGTTTGCTTTCAGGTATGCAAACAAGAGCAAGTATTTATGGCATGACAGTATGCATGAGGTTGGGCTCATTGGACATATCAAGGCAATCTGTATATTGCAGCACAACAATCAGTATTTTACATGACATCCTTATAGTAACCCCTCAGAGGAGTGCAAGGCATGCAGGAGAGCGGCAAAGTTCTTTGTTTGTCTACAGGTTATCGGTTTTGCAGTGTAGCTTGGGAGGGTTGTACAAGGCACATGTACTGCACATGGTAAAGGGACCTCACACACCCCCAAGCCCTACGAAATACCCTATCCTGTGGCACACCCCCACCCGTAGCAGACCCCCACCCACCCAAAACACATCCCACCTGCAGCAGACTCCAAGCTGTAGCACACCCCTAACCATCTGTAGCACATTCCTATCCACCCCCGAGCTTTGAACAAGGAGCTTCGAACCTCCATGGGCCACTGGGGAAAATCTGAAAACGCATGCTCACCTAAAAACTGCACAGCTGCACACCACTTGCATCCGCACTGCACATGGGTGTGTGTACGCACACATGCGCACGCGCGCACACACACACACACACACACACACACACACACACACACACACACACACACACACACACAGACACACACACACACACACACACACACACACACACACACACACACACACACACACACGGACGCGCGCGCGCGCGCCCGCACACAGAGTGCGGGGGGCCCTGAGGATGTGAGAAATGCTAGGGGTTGTGAAGGCTTGAGGCCCTTTCTCATAACAGCATCATATCTACAAGCTGGCGATTTTTTTAAAGAGGGTGGGGGGGGGGGGACGCTGGGAAAGGCTTGACCTGGCGGAGTCGTGAAATGTCCATCGAGATATCCTGTGGGCTGGCCACATTGCGCTTCACAGAAGCAGATTCGGCTGGTACAATGTACCGCGGGTCCAAACCCCAGGCTTCAGCCACACGCTTTGCCATGTCCACCCGGCTCAGCCGCTCTGGGCCACCCATGTTAAAAATCCTGCCAAAAGTCTTCTGTCAGAACCGTCTCTCAACCGCAGTGGCAAAATCATTTCTAGCGCAGCAACCTGCGGTAAGCAAGGGGCAGGCAACGAAGCTAAATGTATATTTCCCAACCTTCCCGTTAAAGAGGGGTTTACCTCTATATCTAGTGAGGAAGGGACGGATCCCCCCTCCCCCTCCCTTAGCCGCCTTTCCCCCCAATCTCACCATCACCTCGGCCCCACATCTCTCTTTCCACTCCCGTTCCCCAACAGTACCAGTCTCCAAGCAAGGGAGAGGAACCAAAGAAGGGCAGACAGGCGTGAGGCGCACGCGCACGCGCTTGCACCCTCACTCTTTCCCTCCCCCCTTTATCTCCCTTCCTCCATATGGACAAGCAGGCGCACGCAGCCAGCCACCCACCCACACACAAATAGACACGCATGCGCACGCACGGGCAGTGCGAGCGCGCGCGCACACGCGCACACACACACACACACACACACACACACACACACACGCACACGCATGCGCACACACGCACACGCATGCACCGCACGCACGCGCGCGCGCACACACACACACACACACACACACACACACACACACACACACACACACACACACACACACACAGACACACACCACGTGCACAGAAGCAATCTCCCACATGGGCAGTGAGCACAAACAGTATGAAATGCAGCCTGCATGCACAACGAAGAAGAAGGAAGTGCAGCCTGCATACACTTTGGAGGCGATGGGCCAATTCAGAAGACGTTACCCTCTGACGGTAAGGTCAGACCTACCCAGGGAGGATCTTCATGGTTTTTGTGATATCCCCAGAAAAAAGAGAACACATCGGAACTCATTGATCGTCGGCAAAACAACAATGTTCGACCAGGATTCCTGACTGACAGACAGGTTTGACACTCCCAGAAGCACCTTCATGGCTTGATGATGTTGCCAGGGGAAACACACACACACACACACACACACACACACACACACACACACACACACACACACACACACATACACACACACACACACACACAGAACGTAAACAACAAAAAACACACAAAATACCAAAAAGGGGCAAAAAAGAGACAAAAAAAGAGACAAGAAAAGGGACAAAACAAAGAAAAAGAAAAGGGAACGCATCGGACCAGGAATCTCACCTGACGGGGAGGTCAGACCTGCCCAGGAGGATCTTCATGGTTCGTATGATATCGCCAGAAAAAACAGCGCATCGGAACTCGTCCCGAAAAAAGGTGGTGGGCTGCTGCTTCCGGAGCGCCTCCGCCACGAATTGAATGAAGAGGGTGCGCCCCACATGCTGGGGTGGCTGAACATCCCCATCAGCCAGCTCTATTAGCAACATGCCCCTTCAGAAAACCACTCCAGCAACTCTGCCTTACAGCAACTCCCATCCGTTAAAGCCATCATTAGCAACATTCAACTCTCCCCCCCCCCTCCCCCCCCAAAAAAAAAAAAAAAAAAAAAAAAAAAAAAAAAAAAAGACTTCTTAACAACCTCGCATCAGAAAACATCACCAGCAGAAATTCACCAACAGCCCCATCAGCGACACTCCCCCCCCCCCCCCCGGGGGGGAGGGAAGGGCGGGGCCATGATAGGCAGCTCACATGCAACGACATGGACAGAAACCCCCGTCAGCAACTGCCCTCATCTGCAACAGCTCCCATCAGTAATTGCCCACATCCAAAACAGGCCCCAAATGGCCCATGGCGCAGAAGAAAATAAACAACGTCACGCAGTGAGCCATATTACAGGGCAGGAATGCCCCTGAACACCTCAGAAAAGCCCCATAGAGAGCATTCCAATCGTGACATCCCTGTTTCGATAGCTCATTATAAACATGCGATTGTTGGACCACCAAAATCTTTGGCAAATTCCCCATTTCAAAGCCTCGTCAGCTATATCCTTATCAGTAACATTCCCACCGGCAACATCCCTGTCGTGAATATCCCATCAACACTCTACCTCCGATACTAACCTTCAATACTATACCTTCAACACCTGAACCCTTTTTGAAACCTCTATTCACAATATCCTCATCAAGAATAATACTCGAACCATGCCATCCACAACAGCCCTTGGGACAAACCAGTAATTAAACAGACAGACAGATTGACAGACAGGCAGAGACAGACAGACAGACAGAAAGACAGGCAGGCAGGCAGGCCGGCAGTCTGATAGTCGACAGACAGACAGATGAAGGGGGAAACGAGGGACCCTCGCCAACTTTCTCCTCCACAACGCCATATCAACACTATCCAACACCCTCTTTACCGTCAACAAAGATGACCACAACACCAGCAAGCAGCAGCAGCAGCAGTGACGACACGCAGAGTTCCAAGTCACTGTGGCCTCGGGATAAAACGGGGAAGTTAGTGTGTGGGAAGTTTGTGAAATGAAACGGGTAGGCTAACCTCAGGTCCGTAGATAAGGCTGCAGCGCAGAATAGCATGGTTCTCCCATCGTTGCTGTTCATCCCCCAGAAGCCCATTTGCCAGATGTTCGGTGTGTCAGAACAACAGAGTGAGGACTGAGGAAAGAGGTTACGAGGATGGAAAGACAGGAAAAGACTGGTGCAGAACGAGGTGGGGACGGTGAAAGGAAGGAGCGCAGAGAAAGAGCAATGAAACTCAGAGCAGCAACAAAAATCAACGCACCTGTGCAAATGCAACAACGCGTGGGAGGACCCCCGGGTGCTTCATCAGGCGTCCCAATGTACCCTTTTGGTATTTGCGTATGTCCGAAACGGCCCATTTCCCAGGGGCGTACGTCCATGTATGTGCATGCATGTCTTGTGCGGTGGTGTGTGTGTGTGTGTGTGTGTGTGTGTGTGTGTGTGTGTGTGTGTGCGTGCGTGCGTGCGTGCGTGCGTGCGTGCGTGCGTGCG
>KV908439.1:316591-321591 GCA_002005505.1 Botryococcus braunii
TAAGATAATGGCTTTGTTACTCGACCACATTCCAAGTCCCAGCCGCCGCTGGAGCTTACCTCAAAGGAGAGAACACCCTTCGGAGCCTCAAAGCTATCTGTCCTCCGATACAACGACGTAACCTGCATCAGCATACCCAGCAATCACGTAGTGTTGCAGATTACTGCACAACCGGAGCCCTGCTTTGCACGCTCCAGACAAGACCTTGATGGCTTCCTAACTGACAACCAAAGGTGTCTCATAGGCCTCTCGGCAGACTGGGCTCCATGCTTCCCCTAATGTGGTAGCGAGAGTCAGATTTGAAGCAGAAGCTCCTGCATGGAATTCAAGATGTTGCAACCTATGGCAGTACAAGGCAAGTACAAGGCAAGATCCCCTGGCAAAGTGCCCATGTATTTGGAAAAGCAGGCTTCTCACACACAGATGGTCCAAACCAACACCCGACTGCAGATAATGGAGAAAAAGCAGTCCATTGCTCCTTACAAGGCAGAACCAGCAGACTCAATCATCCTTGTCATCATAAGCTAATTATGTTGCCAGCACAGTGGCACTTCGGGAGAGACCTACTACTACTCTTGGCCCTCAAGCTTGCAGACTTGCAAGTCTCATACACTCTTTTTAACCGTAACCAATTCCAAAGACCATCAACTGCAATTTCTGCGATCTTTTACAGCTGGAAAGTTCCAGAGGATGGTAAAAGCAAAGTTGCAACTGTTTGGAATGAACCTCGCAGCGGGGTCCTCCAGGGGGGAGCACTCGGATGAGTTGTACAGATGTACAGAGGTCCAAGAGAAATCCAATCCATCAGAGATACATGGCATTAAAAAGACATTGACCCTCAACTGTTTGTGAGGTTTATTCGGGAGAAGCTTGCACCTTGTGGCCATCAG
Organism: Botryococcus braunii; assembly: GCA_002005505.1. Classification (NCBI taxonomy): domain Eukaryota; kingdom Viridiplantae; phylum Chlorophyta; class Trebouxiophyceae; genus Botryococcus; species Botryococcus braunii. The sequence continues at coordinate 317,482 of KV908439.1, forward strand.
CTTGGAGGGCTGCCACCAGCAATTGTCCAAAGTAGCCACCACCTCCTGTGACTATTACAGAATATGTTCCCATCTGAATTATCGCAAGCGCACACGGGGTAACACTATCCCTCCGAATTTTCGATTAGCCGGCTTGTCTGTCCGACTCTCGTTGCGGCAGAACTACAACGTCACAGTGATTCCCTTGAGAACAAAATCTTATTCTGGACTACTCCAGGAAATGAAGAACGTGATACTGGTGTATCAGTTCGATTTTTTTTGTCAAACTATGCGGGTCCGTCCATGGAGCTATGAACCTCTGCAGGACGTTGCGAGTGCCGGTTGACAAACACGGCATGTTGTCAGTAAGTTTATTTGTTCCTTGATTTGTCAGGACTTTTGTACGGTAATGTTTGTTGCCCATTGATGCAGACCTAGGACAGGCCAAAAGATCGCCCATGGGGGCTCCCACATGATCGCAGATGTCCCGCTGACAAGGAGAGGATCAGAGGGTCGAGATGTAGCAACACATATTTTGAGGACATGTCCAAAATTACCCAACTGCCTTAGCTTGACCCCAAACAAAAGTCGATCACCAAACAAACAATCTTTAGAAAAAAGAGTTGATCATGGCCAACATGACTTTTGCCCTCGGAGGAATGACAGTGACTGCACGGCCGTCGCCATGCCAGCCACTCATGCGGAGTCGGCCACCCAGTGGAACCATTCGGCGGTCTGTACTGGTCCGTGCAGATCAGAAATTACCTGGACCCGTCGAAGATATTGTCAGCACTGTTGAGGAGAAGGCCCAGGTACGTCCATGTTTTGCTGAAAGCTAGGTCGTGATATCAGGACCCAGTGCATCTTCCACTCTTTATCAAATAGCAGTCAATATATTTTTATGAGATTACTTGTCTATGGAGCATTTGGAGTACTGTTTATCTCCGTCATGACTTCTCTGCTCGAGGATCTGAAGGGGCTCGGAGTTCCACGGTTAATCCAATCCAATAAGAAGCCTATCGGAATGCAGGATTTGGTCAAGGAAACGCAGAAAAACAGTGGGTTGAACTTGGAGAACCTCAACGAGCAGCCAGGAAGCCCCACCCGGGGAGCAATTGCAGGTGACGATCCCGTCAAGAGATATGCTTCAGCGTATCATTTGTAAAGTTTAAGTTATGGCAGGATATTTAAAGTTGGTTAGATTGCTTTGGTTGCTGTCCTCACGACTAATGATCTTCAATTAGCAAATAGTAGGTCGTGCCAAGGTTTCAACCCGTTGTCCCGAAATGCAGCAAAGAAATATTTGTGGCCACTTCCACTTGCCGTACTGTACTTCATTGGTTTAGAAGACTTATACTGACTATCTAAGGGTTGTTAACCCTTGTACTTGGTAGTCAAGGGTGGAGCGTAATGTGACCGTCTGGTCGAGGTCCAGTATCCCGTGTCATTGTGAGATACATTTCTACAACTTGCTTATTTTTTAAGAATCTGTATGAAGTTGAACACCGTTGCATTTAAAGATTGATCTGTTCTGCGATGTGGATGTGCTCACCTTGAGGCTGGCGATGGCTGGGCAGATTCATGTATGAAAGGCCGTATCGCTAGCTGCTTTGCTCAAGCAAGTACACATTTGCATATTATGAACTGAATGGTTATTATGTAATCTCTCCAGGCTGTTCTTTAGAGTTTTTGATGCAGGCCACTAGTGTTGGCCAGTATTGTTGGTTTTAAAGCGGATGCAGGCCACTGGTGTTGGCCAGTATTGTTGGTGCCAAATTTGAAGGAGGGACGGTTAACATGGGCTGCAGCTTATTTTAGTTAGATTTATAGGTGACGAAGAAAGTGGATGTCACACGCTTTCCTCAAGGATTTACATAATTTTCATTTCTAAGGGAGATGCAAGTGTCCAGTATTGTCGCTGGATACACTACGGTGTTCGGATCATTACTGTAAACTATGCAGCCATCGTCATTGCTGAGCCTCGCCATAATATATATTTTTTATAGTTTTCCAGGGGGAGGGGATCCATATTTTGTGGTGCACATGCTAGAAGTATTGCAATATCAACACAAGCTGGAATTTTTGCATGCACATATGACATGTACATCACAGTCATGTTTCTTCACGAGCATGTGATGCAAGCTCATCATCACAATGTTCTCAGGCAGTAGGTCAGTACTGATCACTAGTCCTAGTTCCTAATAGTACTATTAGGCAGTAGGTCCCTGATGTCGATAGTACGGAGCAGCCGTACGGGCTGGGTAGTCGGCTGCGCTTTAGCTGAATGACCGTGTGACTCACGTATCCATATGGATAATGCATTCGTTGCCATGCATATATATACACAGAAAAGTACACATTACATAAATCATTGTGGCATTTCAACCAAGTCTGCCCTCCCCCCGCCCCTTCTCATCCTGAGGGGCCCTCGGGAGGCCTCCCTTCTGTCGGTTAACAAAACTGATACTCTGCCACTTAAGTGGCCTGGGAATGGTGGGAGTGAGAAAAGTCGCATGCCCTCGATCAATACCCGGAGGGACAACCGTATTCAGATACCTGATCATGTCATGACGAGCGTTTGTGCTGATCTGGCAACAGAGGCAGGAAGCTTCTCGGGCCTGGTGCCTGAACTGGCCAACAGCCGTGCGGCAATGGTGGGTATGCTGGCCGCCTTCGGCGCAGAAGTGGCGACTCGCGAGCCCATCTTCGTGCAGATCCAGAAGGCTCCTCTGCCAATCTTAGCTACCTTCGCCCTCATCATTGCAGGCTCATTTGCTCCCATCATTCGTGGGGCTGACGTCAGCAAGATCCAGGGAGCCGGCCCGTTCACCCAACGCGCCGAGATTTGGAATGGCCGGTCCGTCCCCTTCTAAATAGAAGTCGAGTTTTATATTTAGCTTGTATAGCAACTACAGTTCATAAACCATGGGTCATACTTGCTGGTATGCAGACGAGCATTCTGCGCATTTGCTGGTGTATACATATATATGCTGAATGCGCGGCTGCCGCCTTCGGCCAATGGGGCAACTGCCCTGTTACGTTTGTGTTAACATGTTGGTTTCGAACTTCCTGGTCACCAATCTGCACCCCAATAGGTTGTCCATAGTCAAGTTCATGCAGGTCTACGAATTCAACAGCAGGCAGTTGTAGACTAGGTGCATGCATCCTGCGTCCGCTTGCTCTACAAGCCCTCTCCTGATAAATCATGTGCATAGCATACATGTGGGTTTTCTGTTCCCCAAGGTGACAGGTGGTATGTACCCTACAAACGCTATTCTGATATATGATGTCCATAGCATGCGTGTGCAGTTTTTTGGCCCCTGTTGACATTCTACCGCGTGTGTAGCTACAGGTCCTATAGGTCGCCTCTCTAGCGCTGGGTAGTTATCCTGTGCTAATTACCTCTATCAACCTAGTTCATACCAGCGCAATGTGGATGCCACCTTCCTGACTTTTGACCTGATTGCACCTGATCAGCTCATAAGCTGACCTGTGAAGTGATAATCGAAGTTCCATCCCGGCTAACGTTGTGCCACCCTGAATCTCTCCCTACCATGTCGCTGCGCAGTTTCCGGTTCGGGTTTTGGAACTGTTAAAAGCATGTGTGTTAACAGTCGCAACTACGCAGTCAAAAGAGCGGTGGACCCCTCTTTTAATGACGGGTACATTTTGGTGCTTGCCCTGCCTTCCTTCTCTTCTGGGTGGCACTCACTTTTTGGCAAGACGTATGCATTTTACGCATTTTACTCGTGCGTCTATTTTTCAGGAAACTCATGTGGTTCATTTACTTCGGGCAACGTTTCTTGCATGCCAGTACCATTATCGACACCAACCACAACTGTAGGGTGATCATCTAAAGGTTTACAAGCCTTCGTAAGCGAATGTTTAGATACAATTATTGATTGAACAAGGCAGTAGACGCCCATGAAACGCCTTTAAAGGCTGATGTGTCAGGTCATCACGTAAAACCTAATAAATGTTGCTTGATGTTTGAAGGCTGAATCGGCTAATTATAATGTTTGTCTCGGGGACTACCAGGTTGGCCATGGTTGCTTTCGCCCTGCTGATTGGTACGTTTACAACCCATCCTGCTCTTCCCTTTGCCGCCCCCTCCCCTAAAACTCTTATATA
>KV908439.1:326591-331591 GCA_002005505.1 Botryococcus braunii
GCATTGGGTTTATCTTCCACCACTATGTGCACACCCCATTGCAATTCCCATACATGCTTGCCCTTGTTAGTTGTTTGGTACAGTCTGGCTGTCTCGGTGAGAAGAAGAAGCCACTGCCTGCAACCTGTTTTGACTCTTTTGTTCAGCTTGACAGTAGACACATTGTGGATGGTCTTGATCTTTCTGGTACTTGTATTGAGTTTGAGGGAACTCTTGCTGGTAGGACTGTCAGGATTTTGTTAGACAGTGGAGCTTCTGCAAATTTTATTGATGATAAACTTGTGCATGAGCTTGCCCTTCCCACTGAATCTATGAGTTCACATGTTACTGTGAGAGTAGCTGATGGCAGAACATCTATGGTAGGACATAGTGTGTCAACTGACCTGACTGTTGGGACATTGGGTTTTAGAGTCACCTGCCTCCCTACTGAGTTGACTTATTATGATCTTGTCTTGGGCAAACCTTGGCTTACTGCTTTTAACCCAGTTGTAAATTGGAAATTGAATGCTGTGTCCTTGGTTCATGCTGATCAAACACATGTACTTTTGGGGTGTCAGAGGTCAGGCATGCCAGAATATGTGATTTCTTCTATGGAAGTAGAAGAGATGGTGAAGTTGGGTGAATCAATCTATGTTGTTCAATTAAATGCAGTGACTGACAGTCCAGATACCGATGCATATAATGTGCCAGAGTTGGAGGAGCTTTTGCAGGAGTTTCAAGATGTTTTATCTGGACTTCCTGAAGGCCTACCCCCTACTCGTGCTGGAGACCACCATATCAGATTGGAGCCGGAGGCAACTCCTCCAGTCTCTCGTATTTACCCACTGTCCGGAGCTCAGCTGGCTGAACTTCGTGCGCAGTTACAAGAGCTCCTGGAGCGAGGCTTCATCCGCCCATCAACATCCCCTTTTGGTGCACCTATCTTATTTGTCCCAAAGAAAGATGGTGGCTGGCGTTTGTGCATTGACTATAGAGCCTTGAATAGGATTACTGTTAGGAACCAGCACCCATTGACTAGAATTGATGAGATGTTTGAACAACTTCATGGCAGTTGTATCTTTTCTAAACTTGATCTGGCTTCTGGGTATCATCAGATACGTATGCATGAAGACAGTATAGAAAAGACTGCATTCAAAACTCGTTATGGTCATTATGAATTTACTGTGATGCCTTTTGGGTTGACTAATGCTCCTGCCACCTTTCAGGCTGCAATGAACTGTGTCTTGGCTCCCTTTCTTGACAGATTTGTGCTAGTGTACCTAGACGATATCCTCATTTATTTTAAATCTGTTGCAGAACATATGGAGCATCTAAGAACTGTCTTGTCAGTGTTACGGGAACATAAATTTTATTGTAAAAGGTCTAAGTGTGAATTTGCTGCCAAGCAGGTGGAATACCTTGGGCACCTGTTGACACCGGATGGGATCAAGGTGGATCCTAGGAAGGTTGCTGCCATTCAGGATTGGCCCACTCCTTGTAATGTGTCACAGTTGAGAGGGTTCCTTGGGTTGACACAATATTATGACACTTTTATTGACCATTTTGCAGATGTTGCTTATCCTATGACTGAGTTGCTTAAGAAGGATATGCCTTGGACCTGGGAGGGACCCCAGAGGGAAGCCTTTGTTGCACTGAAAGATCTTGTTTCTACTCCTCCTTGCCTGTTGATGCCTGATTTAGACAAACCTTTTGTTGTACATGTAGACGCCTCAGGATTTGCTGTTGGAGCTGTACTACAGCAGGATCAAGGGAAGGGACTGCAGCCCGTGGCCTTCGAATCCAGGAAATTCCAACCCCCTGAAAGGAAGTTAGCACCCTATGATAGAGAATTGCTTGCCCTGGTACATGCATTACTGAAGTGGAAGCATTTGTTGCTAGGGGCTAAGTTTACTGTGCACACTGACCAGCAAGCACTTAAGTATTTACTTACTGCTCCTGTTAGGACTAGTAGACAAGAACGTTGGCTTACTGAGATCATGAGGTTCATGCCTGACATCAAATATGTTAAAGGGACTGACAACGTTGTTGCAGATGCTTTATCCAGGCGTGTTGATTTAGCAGTAATGCATGTCTCCTCTGTTTCTGTCTCGTCCCTCCTACCAGAAATTGCTTTGCTGTGTACTAATGACCCCACAGTTACTAAACTGGTGGAAGAAGGTGTTTTGGTGATGAGAGACACTATACCTTATTATGTGCAGTCAGGTCGAGTATTTGTCCCTGATGCAATGAGAGAGAAGGTATTGAGAGAGTGTCATTCCACCCCCTTTTCTGGACATCTTGGGATTAACAAGATGCATGACTTAGTTTGCAGGAACTTTTGGTGGCCACGGCTCAACTCGTCAGTCAGGGACTTTTGCAGGTCTTGTGACACCTGCCAGCGCACTAAAGGGACGGGAACTGTACCTTATGGACTGCTCCAGCCACTACCTATTCCGGATGGACCTTGGCAGAGCGTTTCCCTGGACTTAGTGACTGATTTACCTGTCTGTTGTGGGTTTGATTCTATTGTGGTATTTGTTGATAGGTTTTCTAAGTTGTGTGTATTGGCTGCATGCAATAAAACTATCACTGCACCCCAGCTTGCACAACTATTTATTGACAGGGTCTTTGTGAGATTTGGAATGCCTACCTCAATTGTGAGTGATAGAGATCCTAGGTTCACTAGCCATTTTTGGCAGGCCTTTATGAATATATTAGACTGCCTTAAAGAGTGCCAAATCTAACCTTGCCTCTGCACAGCAACGGCAGAAGACTTACGCGGATAAGAAGAGACGGGACCATCCTTTTAAGGTGGGGGACCAGGTCTTGCTGGCTGCGAGGAAGAACTAGCTTGAACCTGGGCTCTCGTCCAAGTTATCAGCTAAGTATTTTGGGCCCTTTGTGATTGCTGCAGCAGTTGGTTCTCGAGCTTTTAGGCTTGTGTTGCCTGAGACTGTTAACATTCATCCTGTATTTCATGTTTCCCAGTTGAAGCCATATGTATCTTCATCTGTACCAGTGACCGTTACTTCACCACCTCCTTTGTATGCAGACAGGCGTGGCGGCGTGTACGAAGTGGAGGCCATCATAGCTAAGAAGAGAGTTGGAAAGTCTTGGCGCTACTTAGTCAAATGGAAAGGCTACGATGAGACTGAGAATACTTGGGAGCCTCTTGCCCATGTTCGCCATCTGGCTGATGACGTGGCAGCTGCCCCTGTCTTCTCCTAAGTCCCACTTGCGGGCATCCCTTGATTAAGCCATTTGCGGCTTGAGCCTTTTCCAGCCACTTGCGGCTGATGACCCTTGAAGCTTCAATGCCAGCCAGCTTGGGTTTGGGAGGGAGGGAGGGTGGAAGGGTCTGGGAGGGGGATTCGTGATTGGGGATTTGCATGCATGTCTCTTGGTTATATGTTTTGCATGGGTTATGTTTCCTTGACCCACGGCTCCACTTTGTGATGCACTTGCTGTTGCAGTGTAGCTGCAAATTGTAGTTCCGTGCTTGAATAACTTGCTTTGGTATCTTACCCATGAGATACAACATGTGGCAGTTAGTGTGTCTAGCTTGCTGCTCTAGACAATATGCCTTATGCCCGTTGTTGGAAAGCCACCTCAAGCGAAGGTTGCACTGCGTAGCAGGGTAACTGGACCTAAGGTTTGGACAAGTGCTAGTCTAATGACTCAACCTTATTGTTTCATCACTGGTGTGAGTGCTGTCTAGGGAGTTCGTCCCCTAAGTTAGAGGATCCGCCTTGCAGACGATAGTCCTTAGAATGTTAAGGTATTCGAGCATTGAGCAGATGAGTCCCTCGTCTGTGTCGTGCTAAACTTGCTTGTGGATTTCATCCTCTAACTTGCGTTATGTAGTAACTATAGGAGGTGTGATTGTCTATAGTTACAGTAAGCAGGGTTCGTGATACTCCTGTCTTACGTTTGTGGCCCCAATTGCCATAAACATCATCTCATAGCTTATGCCAAGGGGGAGGGCATGTAGCATTTCCTAGGGTATAATGCTCTAGTAGGGTCCTTGGCATAGTGCATGACTTGCCTTGTGATCTAGTTCGCAGTACAACCTCGCTCAGGTACTTCGCTCGGTTGCCCGATCACGCGTCTGTGGCAGTACGATATAATTCAATCCACCCTGGGTTTAAGAGTACGCTTGCGAATCAATCATGTAACACTCTTTTGTTGCACACCACGAACATCTCACTGTCTCCTTCTAAACCTCTTCCGCTAAGCTATAGTCTACACCAGCCCCCTGAGCCCCATACGCGTGCAGGCGGGTACAGCTGGAATGGACTGACCACCCCAGTGGGAGTCCATTGGGAGTCCGGTACCATAATGGATAGACCCTAAGTATAGAGATCCCAAAAATTGTATTAGATCTGTACTCAGAAAACGTATATGTCTCAAGATCTCCGACATATGTCGACTGACGTCAGCTGACAGGGAGTGTATAAACTTGTGTCTGCAGGGAGTTTATAAAACTCAAGGCATAACTATGCATAACTCCCAGCAGACATAATGTAAAGACAACCATTACCTTGTACTTCATATGCGTGCATGGGGAGATGCCGTACAGTTCTCTCTGGTTTTCATATATACTTAGATGAACGCGTACATTCTATAATTGGCCGCTCTGCGTCGCATTTAAGACGAGAACTTCACGCATTGTAATCAGTCGCTATCTTCGTCTTCATGAACGGATCTCTTTGCCTCAGTCAAATACTCTTCCGCTGATTGCCATAACACATAAGCTCCATGTCAGCTGACTTGCTAATTAAATGTTTATACCGGTCTCATATCATGTTTCCCACGTGCATTAGCCGGTACACTCTTAAGTAAGAGTGTAGACACCTTTTCCTAAAACTCTGGAGACATTTCAAACCGAAAGAAGTTCGGAATCAGTAAGGAATACGAGCTTGACCTTGTGTTCTACCTGCGGTTCACAAAACCACAATCAGTTGCAGATGCGTATTAAGACCAGGTTGCTGCAATTACTTCACACAGGGTCAAGTTCTTAT
>KV908439.1:336591-341591 GCA_002005505.1 Botryococcus braunii
ATGAAACATCTATATGGTAGGCACGTTATATGACATGCTTAAACATATGTGTGTTTTGAAGGAGCAGTGACAAAAGCAAGAGTATATACCGATAGTATGGTTTGCAACACTATGTCATGCCAGTATTCCTCAGTGATAAAGACCTGCAGCTCCCTGCGGTTATCCACTGATAGCATCACGTTTTCCCTGCAGATTTCTTTGTATTTCCATCCAACTGGGTGTTTGTAAATGAACTCAAACTTTTTCCGTAGCTGCTTTGCGGCAGGATTTGTCCGATAACTATATGCTTCAGGAGATACATTTATATTAACCCAACCATACATATTATAATAACGATCACCATTTTCTACCTTTTCTTCTGATTCATCATCAAGCTCATTTACCGGAATATTGTGAAGCGTCAATAAATCATTAATGGACATGTTCCCTTCTTTGCTTTTCAGGTCAGCCCTTCGCATCTTCAGGAATACCGAAACTATCTTTGTCTCCATAACTTTTAGATTTCTATCCTTGAACTCTTGACTCGTTACAAAACAAATTTTTCTGGGCCGTTCGTCCCAGTAAAGGTGTAAATCTACAAGTACACCTTTAAAATTAGTATACCCCCCGCCCTCAACGCGAAAAGGTGTTAGATCTAAAAGCTCGTCTGATATTACAGCGTCTGATACGAATTTAAAGCCTTTTGCCCCGTCGTCATAGAAACTCCCTGAACGGGATGCAAAGACCTGCATCTTCCTTCCGGTTGTTTTCTTGGAGGCCAGGCAAAAGGCAGTGGTTTTGCCTAATCTCAAGAGCCGCAGGTTTGGCCAATAAAGCTGAGAATCCCTCCTGCTGTGCCCAAGTGAAAGGTTAGCTTCCATAGAAGCAATAATGATAAGACCTCGGTGTTTGTAAGCTTAAGAAGTGCGACGAAATTAGACTCGAACTAGTTACTGTATCCGGTAAGTCCGGACAGAAGCAATACAACGTTGAAGTTTGATTAACTGATTCATCGACGACCCAGTGGAAACACCTGATCAGCATATTTCACTTTTATTCTGTTCAGTTAGAATACTCAAGTAATCAACCTCAAACTATTTTTGCAGCATTATTAATTTAATGTCAGTGGGCGTGTATTGGTATCAGTATCGTTCAATCCCGTACCTCGTTGATTTTGCCAGAGAGGGACGCTTTTGTCTTGAGGGAAGTGTATTCTGCATAACTTCCATTGCCGCTAAATGCATCCTGCGGAAAAACTCCCATACGTCCGACTTCAGAATTGCTTATACAGAACTTTTTTACGTTTCTTTAGGATTCTAATAGCTAGCTGTGAATGTGCTTTCACACGCCTGATATCGCACAAAAGTAGCTGGAGTGTAAATCACGGTATCAACAACTTATGTATACGGCCTATCCGTTATTACAGGGCTTCACCACTTCAAATTATCCTTTCACTCCAAATGATTTAGGAGCACTTGCTAGAATTCTACAATATTTCAATCCGGGTTTCTGCAGAATAATAGTATGCATTCGATATGTTGTCCCACCTTGCACAAATGACTATGCTTGCAAGAGCTTGAGGTCGGAAAGTGAGAATTTGCTCGACTTGGGGTGCAACCCCAACCGAGCTCCCTGCAGGTACCCGCACGTGCACGGGACCTTCACCGGGCCCCGGGGTTTGTGTCGGCGGTGACAGAAGGGGAAGGCATATGCCTTTCCATATCGTAAGCAAAGGTGTAACCATTGCACCATAACCATATATAACCAAAGCCATGACTAAATCAGATCTCGTCGGTATGGTTTTAGTTAGGGTTAGCATATATAGTTATAATGGTTTAGCTAGACACATATAACTACATATAAGATTTTATAAGAACGTGGCCATATTATATAACCATTAATGGTTATATTGCACCATAATCATAACCATGACCAGCATGATGATTTTCTTATTAAAGAAAAGAATAACAACGAGACCACCACAACCATTGACCGTCACCACCATATGGATAGTTGCAACCACAAGCACTGCCTATAACCACCACATATATGTATATACTTGTACATGACCATAGCCACGACCCTAGCCAAAAGTATCACAACTACCTTACTCACCATACATGTCCGATATCTCTAACCATGACCATTCGCCCCAGATCTGCAGAAACCTTGACCGTCATCATTGTTCAGCTGCGTGCAACTTGTTTAAATTATATTCAAATGTGCAAATGCTGTATAGCGTCAAGCATCTTTCATCGATCGACACAGATCTGCAAAACTTCCATTCTCGCTAAATACATCCTGCGGAAAACCTCCCATACGTTCTACTTCAGAATTGCTTACACAGAATCTTTTTACTATTCTTTAACCATTCTAATAGCTTTCACACGCCTGATATTTCACAAAACAGCTTGGGTGTATTTCACGGTGTCAACAACTCACGTACGGCACACCCATTATTACAGGGCTTCAACACTACCAATTGCTCTTTCTAGATGATTTTGGAGCAGCAGCTAAATTTCCACACTATTTCAAACCGGGTTCCCGCAGAATAGTAGTACTGCATCCAATATGTTGTCCCACCTTGGATTAATGACCATGCTTGCAAGAGCTTGAGGTCGGAAAGTGAGAATTTAAATTTGCTCGAGTTAGGGTGCCCTCCCAACCGAGCTCCCTGCAGGGACCCGCACGTGCACGGGACCTTCACCGGGCCCCTGGGGTCTGTGTCGGCGGTTACGAAAGGGGAAGGCATATGCCTTCCCATTGTGGTGTTTCAACGCGGTCACCCGTTGCCCACAGGAACCACAAAAGTTTTGCTGTGGATATGTGTAATGTCAGTGTTGAATGCGGATTGCCACCCCTATGCTTGTTAGGGAAATGTTGTTGGGTATCACAAACCAATGGCCCTCGCCTCGACGTGCTGCCGGTGCTGCTGCTACAGCTGATGGTATATTCAAAACTGCTCAAGGACTGATAACAACGGTACTACGCTAACTGCTCCATCACTGGTACTAAGATACGACAATCAGGAACTGCTGGGTACTGCAAGGACAGAAAAATGCTGCACGATACTGCAACGGTACGACAAATGGCAGACAAACAAGTGCTGCTTAATTACTGCAAAGTGCACGTTTTACGCTGGTGTGGGCGGACACGGTGTTCGGTTTTATGGGGAGCCTGTGTAGGTACAAAGGTGTACACAACATTGTCACCAAGTAATTGTTTGGTCGTGGAGTCCCAAAAGAGGCGACCTCAGGAACTTGGCACTGCCCCTTCGAGTGGTCGGCTGGCCCGCGGGCTCCCCTTGGCTTTACTGTAGTAAAGCAGTACTAGCGCTAGTACTAGTGCTAGCACTACTCCTTTAAAGGTAAATTTAGTAAATTTAAACATGCTATAACAGCTGGAAGAGAAGGAGGGCTTACGGACACGGAAAGGGCATTCCATTCATTACATTACTTCGTTGTATCTCGCTCGTCTCAGCCGTCAAAGGCAACCGTCTGGTATAACGCCCTGTAACGAGCTACCGAACCTCCAACCGTACTGCGCTTTCGATTGTACCGCTGCTACTCGGGACTTGTCCTCGAGCGCGGTTACACATGCAACAGGCGTGGTCAACCACCTCCCCCGAGTTCGCGAAACAGAATTTGGGACCAGAAGTTGCAATTTGTTGTTGTGTCCCAATTTGGACCCGTGGGTTCAATTTCTTAAGAGCTTGCAAGCTTGCACTCTCCGTTCCGGGGGGGGCCCTCGAAAGCTCGCCTCCCTTTTAGTGGTGGTGTTTCGTTGAGCACGACCCTGGGTATATACGTCAGTACTTTGGCACTGTGGCGTATATGTGAGCACGATCAACTATCTCACTTTTTTGCTGTCCGGCAGTGCTGCTCCGGTAGGTGCATGCGCATGTCAAGCTTGCAATTAGCACGGAAGAGCTTTCCAATCCTTCAACGAAAACCCCCACGAAAACCCCCACCCCCACGTCCCCCTCGCGAGGGTCCCATCTATAACCTTAGGGTTATAGGGGGGATCTCCCTGTAACCGCCTTAGGGTTATAGGGGGGATCTCCCTGTAACCGGGTCCGGATGTAGTCTGAATGTCCAGACTAGGTCGACCTAGTCCGGACCCTGGTGGGGCCTGTCGTTGGAGGAGTGTACAGCTCTTCCCTGTTTTGGAAATGCATTTGAGGGAGGCTCTTGAGGGCGTCCAACTGGGAGGCTCTTGAGGGCGTCCAACTCTGGGCCTACTCATTAGTAGGGCTACCCCCCGGGTAGTCCTCAATCCGGCGGTAGACGAAGCGACAGGGGGGTGTTATGGCCATTTGGGGTGGGGTCCCCCGGGGTGGGGTGGGATGATGAAGTACACAACGGAAAACGGAACGGATAATAGTGGGGAAGGAGACTCTTGAACCGATTCCTTCAAAGTTCAGGCTGATTGAAATGCTGGACGAATCGGACTATTATTATTAAAGACGAGATTACGCCAAATTATATATAATTTATATATAGTGTTGACGCGTGCCTTTTGGTGATGCCCTGAGTCCGGGGTGATGCCCGGACTGTGTGTGTGAGTGTGTGTGTGTGTGTGTGTGTGTGTGTGTGTGTGTGTGTGTGTGTGTGTGTGTGTGTGTGTGTGTGTGGGTGGGTGGGTGGGTGTGTGTGTGTGGGGGGGGGGTGTGTGTTTGTGTGTGTGTGTGTGGGGGGGGGGGGTGTGAAAAGAAACGTACGGAATAGCTAATTCAATCGTGCCGCACTGGTACGCAACGTGCACGTCGTCTTCGTAACGTGGACCACCGAATCGAAGAATTGAAATGTACCGGCATTGATGCACATGCACATGCATTCTCGGTTCCTCAAAAGCGATGGTTAGACGTCTGACGGTGCTACCCCAATCATAACTTGGTAACTTCTGCGTTATTTTAAAAGTGAAGTGGAATCTCGTGACAACACTTTAATCCATTAACGCCCATTCACTCTGAAAATGACTTCACGAGGTACGTGTAGATCTGGTTTGTTTATAGTTCTTTG
>KV908439.1:349091-364091 GCA_002005505.1 Botryococcus braunii
AAAAAGTGTGCAGTGTGCATAACCGGCACACGCGGAGATATGCTCTCCATGTAATCTTGATGGTTACTCCTTGTGTACGTACCGCAGATGCTGAACTTGGTCTATTTACCACAGATGCTGTATCCCGGATGTTGTTACGCATCGAAATGTTTTTTGTGTTGTTTCACCAATCAGAACGTTGTTAAGGCTATTGCAACACTCGAAATGCTAGTAACCTGTGTTTGTGCTGACTGCTAGTGCTTGTGCAAGCTCTGCTGAGCTGTGCTGTGCTGTGCTGCAGCTGTACTAGGTGCAGACAGCAGCAGGAGCAGCTAGTGCAGAGTAGTCACTAACCAGGCACACGCTTCACAATCGTCCCCTGACACTCTACTTCTGAGAAATTAAGGCCCTCGTGCTATAGGTTCTCAGCACAGCAGGACAACCTCAAACGTCCCCGAGCGTCAAATTCCGAGAGTCTTAGACCTGATATAATTTCGACTTTAACAGAAAGTGAAATATCTGCGGAGGGGCCCCTCAGTACCAGCTGGAACGTATATCGAAGTTCACAGGCAAGTGAGCTTGCAGATTCCTTCACTTTCCCTTTAAATACATGGGTGTCATGGAAAATGTGTGACTTGTGAGGGCCATGAGTCGTGTGCGAATTGATACGTTCCGTAACCCATGCGCATTTGCATTCAATTCGCATTTCCGACTGACTTGTGAGTTTGTGCCAGCGGTACACAACACCCTCACCAGCCCTGGGCCTCACCTTCACCACCCTCACCAGCCACCACCCTCAGCACCCTAGCCTTCACCATCACCCTCACCACCCACCACCCTTTCCACCCTATACCTCACCCTTACCATCCTAGCCTTCAGCATCACCCTTACCACCCACCCACCCCCACACACACACACACACACACACACACACACACACACACACACACACACACACACACACACACACACACACACACACACACACACACACACACACACACACACACACCCCCACCTACCCCCACACACACGCACGCCCGCGCGTGCACAGAGAGAGAGAGAGAGAGAGAGAGAGAGAGAGAGAGAGAGAGAGAGAGAGAGAGAGAGAGAGAGAGAGAGAGAGAGAGAAAGAGAGAGAGAGAGAGGGGGGGGGAGTGCTGTGGGGAAGCAATCGAGGCCAAGCTTGCAGTTGCAGGCCCTGCTTATGTGTGCACAGGAAGGGGAATCCAAGGCATCAGGGCTGAAGAGGCTGGTGCAGGGGACATACCCTATTTCTTTGTCGCCATAGTTTCCAAAAGAGTTATAGCCCCAATACTGGGTTTTGTCGCCCCAACTCCAAGCCCCGACGCCCACTGTCGCCACTTCCACTCCTGAACAGCCCCATTGACCGCTTTTTGAGGTGTTGGCCACCGCTCAAAGGCGCTCTCTCTCTCTCTCTCTCTCTCTCTCTCTCTCTCTCTCTCTCTCTCTCTCTCTCTCTCTCTCTCTCTCTCTCTCTCTCTCTCTCTCGCTCGCTCTCTCTCTCTCTCTCTCTCTCTCTCTCTCTCTCTCTCTCTCTCTCTCTCTCTCTCTCTCTCTCTCTCTCTCTCTCTCTCTCTCTCTCTCTCTCTCTCTCTCTCTCTCTCTCTCTCTCCCCCCCCCCCTCGCCCCCCCTCCCCCTCCCCATCCCACTCCCTCTCCCTCTCCCTCTCCCTCTCCCTCTCTCATCCCCCTCCCCCTCCCCCCCCCGCCCCGCCCTCCCTCTCCCCCCCCCTCTCCCTCTCCCTCTCTCTGCCCTCTCCCTCCCCCGCTCCCCCCTTCTCTCTCTCTCTCTCTCTCCCTCCCTCCCTCCCCCTCTCCCTCTCCCCCCCCTCTCTGTGTGTGTGTGTGTGTGTGTGTGTGTGTGTGTTGGGGGGGTGTGCGCACGTCTGGTTGTGCCTCTATCTATGTGTGCGTGTGTGTGTGTGCGTGTGTGTGTGTGTGTGTGTGCGTGTGTGTGTGCGTGTGTGTGTGTGCGTGTGTGTGTGTGCGTGTGTGTGTGTGTGTGTGTCTGTGTGTGTGTGTGTGTGTGTGTGTGTGTGTGTGTGTGTGTGTGTGCGCGTGCGTGCGTGCGTGCGTGTGTGCGCGCGTGTGCGTGTGCGTGTGCGTGTGCGTGTGCGCGTGCGCGCGCGCGCGCGCGCGCGCGCGTGTGTGTGTGTGTGTGTGTGTGTGTGTGTGTGTGTGTGTGTGTGTCTCCCCAAAAGAGAAATGGCCAGCAAATTAAGCTGAGGCCTGAAGGTAATTTGTTTGACAGCCAGGGCAACGATTTCGCGGCGTCCTGTGTGCAACAATATTATTTCTCCTTACACTTGTTTCCCAATACTTGAAGATCTGTGGTTTGATCCAATCATGCATGCATGCACTTAAGTAAACTCACTTCAGGTCCTTTACGAGCTCACACCTGACTTCCCCAATGTGATTGTCTCAGCAGTATCTATCTTAGACGTAGCTGTGCAGCGCACCGCACGCCTTCTGTTTGCGCCTAAGCGCTCTGCTTGGGCCAGCGTCCTGAACGGTAGTAACTTTGGCGAGTAGCACGATCTGCTGGAAAGTGCTTTTGGAGCGGAATTTCCCAATAATACTTCATGAACAGGCATTTTAAGACTTAAATACCAGAATTTCGGCTTTATCGATTGGAACGTAACAAAACCGTCTTAATGGCCAGGTTTGTCCGACTGGTGCGGACGAGACTGCGACGAAGGGATACCTTGCACGGAACAAATAAAGGACGTGAAATAAGCAGTAATTTCACCGTTTTCAGACAGGCAAATTCTGTTGAAAGGAATTTGCAACAATGAGCTATATCGCAATGCACATATAATGATTCGTGGCACGCTCCAGGCGCGATCTATGATTAGTGCCGCTGTACTGTACCGCAGGTAGACCGTGGCATCCGTTTGGAACTTAGGATTCAAGCAGCAGTTGGGCAGTCTCCTCCCTAACTCCTTTCTTGCTGTGAAGCTTACCGGTATTGCTGTGAAGCTTACCGGCATTACTTGGAACTCACCTTGCTTAACATAATGTTAAACGGCGACAGATGGCCTCACCTGTCCCGCGCTCCTGATACAGCAACCGCAGGTTTTTGAGACCGAATGCGATATGATTTAATGCATGGGAGTTAAAACAGTCAATTCTAGTTGTTCTGCGTTTTCAGATGTCTCTTGGACGGGCTTTGCGGGGCAATCGGTCCTTCCATTTGCTAATCGCGACAGGTAAGCTGCGTCGAGGTTCCGATGTACTAACTGGTTGCATCATCGAGACTTTGAGCTTCAGGGTTTTACAATATTTAGATGGTAGTAAGGTTTTCCCCTGAATGGGGTGGTGACTATCCACCGCTTACGAGAGAGCCGGGGGTCTAGTGGTTGGAGTGACCAGCGGGATCTACATCTTCAATCCGCCACTGAAGCGGTACTGGGATGCGAAGCCAAAAACTGATGAGCGTACACAAAAGGGACAGTAGTTGGTTTCTGCCCGTTTCCTGTAAAGGGAGGGCATCAAGTCTGGTCGGTGACACTGGTGGCCAAGTGAGTATTTGTTCTTGAACCTTCCATGACAGCTGTGAACGCTGTTAAGGTCAGTGCTTGGCCTTCGTCTGCTTTCTACTTCATGATATGCGGCTTGAAACGAAAAGGAGGGGGGTCAAGCATGTAGTTTCCTTTGTAGTGGCAACTCTATACTGATAAAAACATCTCGTTGGTGAGGATGACCAGCCGCAGGCCACGGGGCTAAACAATCTGAGGGCTGTAAGATGAAGAACTGGGGCTTTAGGGGCTGATATTTCTTCTGGCTAATCTATTCTGTTCATGGTTATGAAATGCGGAAGGTTTGTGTTCTTGTCCACCCGCTACTGGCCGATGAGATTGACACTGACTCCCACAATAGCCAAGAGAGGCAGAGAAGCGTGCCATATTCTGATCAGAAGATGAAGGGGGACTTTTCAATGGAGTAAGGTTGGTGAGGTTGTGCTGGCTGACAGAAGGAAGCTGTGGCTTCTCCCATTAGTCGTAGGCTCAACATGGAGCCGGTCATACCCTGGGCTTTTCTGATAGGGTTTGCAGGAATAGTGGCTTAAGGTATGGGGTGTTCTCAGACAACATGGTCACGGTACATAAGCGGGCCAAAACCTTGTTGTAAAGGGTGTGATGGTCGCGCAGTTGGCTATGCAGTCGTTGCTGTCAAGGACCCTGGTTCAAACTCCGGGGAGTAATTGTTGCAGCATCAGTTTTTCTGCCCTTCCCACACTGTACTAGCCTGAACCCTTGAAGACCGTTTCCAGGGGTGCAATTTACAGTCTTAGGGTTCAGAATCAGCTTTCAAGGGTTTTTTAGTGGGGTTAAAATGACTCCTTTCAGGTCGGTCAGGTCCCTCGGGGATGAGCTCAGCACCTAAGCTGCCGGCGTGCCAGCTTCGGTTCCTGACAGCAGAGACACTTAAATTATAACACCACCCCCCCCCCCCCCCCTCTCTAAAAAAAAACAACAAAACAAAAAGTCATGGCCTCAAACCTGCAGGCGGTCATAGCCTGGACATCCTCTGTTAGGGTTTCCAGGGGTAGTGCTTTAGGGTAGGGGGTGTTGTCAGACAGAATGTTCTCGGTACATCAACAGCCAAAACCCTGATGTGCAGGGCGCCACGGCGGCAGAATAGTGTAGAAGTGTTTTTGGAACATTCACTTAGCAAGGCAACCATGGAAATGACTATCGTGTGGGTCAAGGAATCTCCTCAGTCCCAAGTGCCTTATACGTCAGCCTGGTCGGCCATACACGGACAGAGGGTTGTATCCATTCTTGCAAGCGTGGAGTTTGTTTTACGAAGGGACTCTTACAATAGATGCTTGCAAGTACAATGGTGATGGTCAAAGGATGGTGGGATATTGAAGGGTAAGGGCCCTCAACATTACTTATGCAACTACCTGCCCTTCAGAATGTGCTAAAACCCGGCTTCCCACCCATTATTGGCTGTTTGCAGAATAACACAGCAAGAATTCATCTGAAGTTATATTAGCAATGCAGTGATGTGGGATGGTGCGTAGACAAAGCTGTACTGCTAGTATTGCCTTGAGAATGGTACAGCCCTTCGTCCTCTGCCCACTGCCATACAAGTGATGCTTTGTCTGGCAGCGGCTCCTGCAAAGCAAGGAAAACAGGAAAGGGAGGACATAATCATACACTTCTGGGCAGCTTCAAATCCTTGCAATCAACAAATAATTCTGGCCATGAATGTAATCAATCGGGCTCCACAAATTTGCCAAATCCCATTCCTCTTCTTTGGCAGGAAAAGATAGTCTGCAGGACTATCCCTTTATGTCCCACGTCAAACAATGTATATGTTACGAGTTCAAAGACAGCAAGATCTGAGACGCCTTGCACCGCGTAACCCTGTCTGGACCAGACGGAGCGTACTGCATAACATAGCGTACTGCATAACATATCTTAATCAAATGCCTACAACCTAGCAGGACATTTACACCATACCAGCCCCCTCAAGACATTACGACTCGGGGATTACTGGGTAAACCCTTCCAGACATATTCTGTACAAATCGTCGAATTCTTTAGAGGTAGGTGTCAGAACCATAGAAGCACTCCATGGACTCCAACACAAGAAATCGATAAATTTGCCTGGCCAGCCCCCTTGACCCGATCTGAAATTTGCACCAGCTGGTCTACAATCGTTTGCACCACCTGGTCTACAATTGGCAAGGAGAACGAGCAAGCTTGGACGGTCAATGTCCAACATAACAATCGTGCAATCTAACTTCCTCTATCATGCAAGAATAAGAACAGCTGTTCCAGCACCTTCAGATGTTCCAACAAGGTGACCTTTAACATAACAATCCTGCAATCTAACTTCCTCCATCATGCAAGAACCTCCAACATAACAATACTGCAATCTAACCTAACTTGCTCTATCATGCAAGGACCTCCTCCAGAGCAATTGGCCCCACTTCCCACTCTGATCCCAATTCAGAAAGCTTGGCATGAGCAGCCGCGTAGTCCTTAAAGAATGCATCCTGGTCCGCAAGGTACTTCTCTGCATATGGCCTGTGACAGCAGCCAGATATCAGCAATAAAAATCCTAGTTTTGAATCCAGGCCCTCAACATCCTCAAAAAGAGTGAAGGTGCTCATCAACAGGTGGGATCCATCCACTCCATGCTGATCGAGTAGGGTATGATCCGCAACCAACACAAGCAGAGAACTCAAAAACATGCATTCAATTCACAAACCCCCAACCCCCCACCCAGGCAACACCCTCAACCCCCTGCCATCTGAAATTAGAGAGGGCGCATGCACACTCGCGCGCTCGCACGCATGCACTTGGGCGCTCTTAGGCGAGTACTAAGAATGGTGGAGCTCGAAAAGAAGGGGGGAAAGATTGAGCAAGGGGGGTGGGGGGGAGAGAAAGAGAGGGGGGGAGAGAGGGAGAGAGAGGGGGGGGGGCAGGGGCGGGGGCCTACTTGAACCCGGGGTCCGTGAAGAGCACTGCATCAGTTTCCAAGCACAGCAGCTCCGGATCAGCCTTTTCCTTGGCATACTACAGTAACAAGCCACACCACAGCATTAGTGTCTGCTGAGACAGTGCAGGATCAGTTGAATGAATGCATGTATGTTAGGAAAGTATTGAGCGGACCCAAAGTAGGAAGGACTGTGCTCCGATGCATGATGTGCGAGGGACATGAACAATGGAGGATAGGCTTGAACAGCAATTGGTCTACCACGCAAGTGTGGACAAAGTACGAGGAACTGCCACACACAACTTCAGGTGGGCGACTGCGGCTGTAAATCTGTGGGATTGCACTTCTGTCCTTTGTTTAAGTACTAAGCTTTGTTTAAGTACTAAGCTACAAAAAGTTCCGGGAAAAAACTCCGTCAAAATAACGGCTGTTGATCAACTACTTTCTTGGGGCTGGTCATTATGAAGACATCTTCATGCCCCATGTTTTTTCACCTGCTTCTTCAAATAAACAAAAGGAGCCCCAGAAAAAATTTCTTTCCTCTAACAGTTATCAGTGACAGTACATTGACTCTGCAACTGATACCAACACCGCCATCATCTCAATACTTCTTTTTACATCCATGACTTGTTAGGGCCTCCGCCCACCACGAAGATGGATAAGCACCGCTGCTCACCAAAGTCAGCCCTACCTCTCCCCCTACTGACACTGTATCACTACAACATCCAAAATTCAGGATCGGCGCGTACTTTGAAGTACGAGTTGTCAAATACAAGCCAATCTGGGGTCCATGAGCTGCCTCCAGGGTTGCCAGGGCCCTTCTCGGTGTACTTTGTCGCCTCCTTGCCAAAGCCCGATCGGTTGGGGCGAGCCCTACCCAAAGTATGCGCACCAGAGAGGGCTACAATCTCCTGGTCATTGAAACCCATCCTGCAACAAACGATCAAACAACATCAGCATCAATCTCCAAGTCAATCCTTGTGTGCGTGATTCCTTACTGTGTTGGGGAGGGTAGGGGAGAGGAGGGTGCTCTCTTGTTTCTGTGCCCTTCAGAGCAGGGCAGGGATGGGGCAATACACAAAAAGTTGGGGTTATGGTTTGGGTGCACAAGTTGTTGGCCTCCCCCACCCCCCTACCTCCCTCCCCCCCCCCCCCCGGCCTTGCCTCCCTCCCTTTCCCCCGGGGTTCAATCGGGTTCCCTCGCGTATTCTGCAGCGCGTGCGGAAGTGTGCATTCGGGGGGGGGGGGGGGCGTGGGAAGGACAGGGGGAGGGCAGAGAGGGGGGCAGGGAGGAAGGAAGGGGGTGGGGGGAAGGTGGGGCGCGGCTGCGCAAGCAAGACAGCACAAGATGGATGGCAAACTCTCAAACTGATAAGAAGAAATGTTCATTGATGTCCAGTCTGGAACGAACACCCCATCCCAACTCACACGCCGGCCGGACCTGTCAGGCTAAAGGGTCTGCAAACCTTGCATATGTAAACGGCTAACCACGAGATGGAATGCACCCGGAAAACACCGCCTGCTTACCTGTAGAAGACATTCTTCAGATGCTCAGCTGGGCCAGCAGCACCCCCAGGCCATGTCGGACCACCTCCAGCTGCAAAATCACCGATCCCAAATCATCAACCAGGATAAACACGTCCGGCAGAGGACTTGGTAACAGCTGTGTAACGAGTCTACAATGTATCACCCCCACCCCCACCGGCTAGTCCAATACGGCTGAACCATTTTAAAGGCAAAAAGCCCTGTGCGATATCTCACGAAGTTTACAAACACTTCATTACCCTAAGCAACCATCCCTGAAACACTGCAACCGCCATAGACTTGAAGGGCATTGCCATCAAGCTTAAAAAATTCTGCAAAAGAAAGAGCACTTGCCACGAGGGTCTTGGACAACAATATGGCCACAAGCTATTTCATTAGGAGTACGTGCAAGAACACTGCAAATGCTGGTTGCTGTTGAGATCGTGTCCATTAAGCATCAAGGACTGTTGCTAATGCAATATAGAAAGCGTAATTGCAAGAAGGATTCTGCATGCGTAGCAACAGGAACTGCCGAGAAGTCATAAGGAACAAAGCTCGCACCTGCGGTTACTTGCAGGACAGAGCAGGGATTGCAGAAACCTCAAACTTTCGATCAGTTCTTTAAACACAACGACTGATGAGGCAGTCAAGCATGATGCAAGAGTAAACAGCTTAGATTGTAGATGCTAGAGCTTGCATTGTACGAGCAGGGTCAGCCCTCACCAGGCAAGTTGCCCTCAGGTGCACACCCCTCTGGACCTGGTGCATCCTTGCGGCCGAGGCGAAGGGGAATTTTCGGTCCTCCAGCCAACTGGTCGCATGCACCAAACAACAGTTCATATGCTACCTTCACATTGTGAAGAATTGACGACAGGTAAAGGATACATAATCACAAACAGCCAGCCTCGTCAACTGGTGAGTGCTTATAAGGAAATGGACATACATATGCAGAAGATTACCTCAACAGCCCTGGCAGAGGCTAGCTGGAACAGGTCTGCATATGAGATGTCGTATTTATCCCCAATTGCCTTCAACAGGTCCAAGGCGGCATCTAGACCTGCAACATCAGCCCCGGTACCCGTTATACAGAGCCAATGTGACCAACACTCTGTAAAACTCTATTTTCAGACATGGTCTGTGACACAGGAGTGTCATACACTGCCCAAGAGAGAGAGAGAGAGAGATATAGAGAAAGAAAGATTGCTACCTGCGTTTGCGCCATGCTTCACCTCGTCGTAGAACCTAAGGCTTCCGTTTGCTCCACCGCGCTTTGGAAACTCGGTAAGGTCCTGCAGGACCAAACCCCTGGCGCTGATGACGATCTAAGTTAGGCTAAAGGATCGGCGCGGGAGGCAAATCAAAACAATCATAGACTAATAATTGAAAGTTGTTATCATCATGACTGACTTAAAGAGTGGAAAAGGAGAACCAAGATAGAAAAAGGCAACAAGCACAGAGAACTTCTGGAAGGCACGTGCGGACGCGCCACCTTCCGATGATGTGCGCCAACAAGGTAAAGCTCTCTCACGTCGCACGGGAAACAATCTAATACTAATGCTGTGGCGTCAAACTCACGGTAGGGCACATTAAACCACTGGCATTGTCAATCACCGTTCTAACGATCTCGGCCAGCGGCGACAACATTCTACAGCACAATCGAGCCCGTGGCAGTCATACCTTGTTATAGGTTCCAGAATCATGCCACGCCAAGCGAACCTGCGCCAATGTATCTTCTTAATGTTAATCCTAGGCTGCGCAAGGTTGTCAATGTCACCCAAGATGCGCCACGACCACGGACCCACCAGGATGGGGTTGCAATTCTTGCTTTTGATCACGGCATCTATTTCCTCTACTGCGGCTTTGATATTCTCCTTCTTTGTGGTTTTGGCAGGATACTTCTCGGGCAACCAAGGCTCGCAACCCATAGCTGAAGACGTTAAACAATACAAGTTCCACTATAAAGGGTTGTGACTTCAAAGAACAATATTTTAGGACATGTGCTCGGTTGTAACGAGTTTCTTTGTCGCAGGAATAAGCCGACAGCATGCATTAAAGCATGCACCACGTTTTGGCGCGTTTTGCCTGTAACGTTGGGTTACGCATACCAACGTGACGATCACAAATCCAACGGGAGTCCCGTGTGTGGGACGGGAAAGAATGCGGAATGAGGCGGAAAGTGTAAAAGCTTCAGCGAAATTCTCCAAACACGGAATATCAGGGGCCGCAATAGACTCTGTATCCCTAGGCGCCTAGACTCGAGACAAATTGTAAATGAAGATGTATAGGGAGTCCAATTGGGGACTCCCATTGGGGAAGCATGATGCGATCTTTGAAACTCAGATCCAAAGGAGGACGGAAGGAAGGACAGAGTTATCCAGGCCAGAGTTGAGCTGAATGTAGTCACGGCGCTTGCCACAGAATGGGCATCGTTGCCACTATCGTGTACATGGGCCGCGTTACTCATTGAATGCAAGGCCTTCGTAAAGGGTGAAATGCACAAACGTATTTTGTAACAAGAAGAATACATCCCCACATACTTCCGTACGTACTTCCATCTGGTATTTTCCACAAATTCCATCGAAGGCGAAACTCGTGTATATTTCGCGAGCCTCGAGGCGAAATCAAATTCAATCAGGCCCCGCACCCTGATAATCAACCTGGCGGAGACTACCCTAGGCCTAGTCCGAAACACATGTGGCGGGATCACATGTGGGGAGTCCACTGGAGAGAGTCAGGGTCCCTGAGTCTCCCCACATGTGATCCCGGCACATGTGTTTCCGACTAGGCCTAGGCTAGTCTCCGCCAGCCGACTCGCACCCCCCAGTCAGCTTGGTACCGCAACCGGGAGTTACGGCACCTGCAAATGGCAACACCAGTCCTGTTACAATTCTCGTGTCGACAGAAAAACTTGGGTAACTGTAACTTGTGTTTGCCATAAGTAATTGTGTAGTACGAGGAGAGGAGTTCCCATTTTCTATCTTGAGATATGCCACGCATCTTACATGCTCTGGGGACCAACTGCATTAGGGCCTTCAGAAGCCCTTGTAATATGCTCCTTCCTCCATTGGGGCATCGAGAGTGTGAGTGTCATGCCACTCCAAGTTACAGAGTGTCTGATCATGTTACAAGTTGTAACTTACAACTGCAGCACGCACGTGCGCGAGCTAGCGCGCACGCGCACACGCACACGCGCCACATGCGCGCGCGCGCACACACACACACACACACACACACACACACACACACACACACCTACACACCCACCCACACCCACACACACACACACACACACACACACACACACCCACACCCACACACACACCCCGCTAACACGCAGTTCCGACAATGACAAATTGGCCCAATCCTTTAGATACATGCCCTGCGAACAGTAGGGTTAGTAAGGGCCCATGTACTGTTTTCCCCCCTTCCTTCCTTCCTTGGGGCATTGAAGATGCCAGTGTTATGCCACTCCAGTCTAAGGGTCTTGCACGGCAAAAGACTCGCACGGCAGCAGGCTCGCACGCCAAGTGGCTGGCACAGCAAAAGGCTCGCACGGCAAAAAGTTTGCACGGCAGAAGGCTTGCAGGCAAAAGGGTGACCTTCGGGCATCAGGGGCCTGAGACTTTGATAAATTTCACTTTTCCCTTTAAAAGGTATGCACAGCAAAAGGCTGGCACAGCAAAGACAGAAGGAACATTCCAGCCCGAATTCAGCAAAGCTCCCGTAGAAAGGGTGTCTTCAAACCCTAAGCTCTAATTCAGCTACGCTTCAAAGGGACTGGAGGCTTCCAGGAGCGTTCCAGCTATGGCAGGCAGATCAGGCCAGGGCCTTGCCCGGTGTCCTAGTGCGTACCCAGCTCAGGGGAGCCCTCCCTCTGAGCCAAATGGCTCAGCCAACCGCTCACATCTGCCTTGCAAGGGCCCAGTCGGTACCCAGATCTGCCAAAGGCCTCCCTCAAGCTCAGAGGCCCGGCGTCCCCATAGGCACCCAGCTCAGACGGAGTGCTCCTCTAAGCGAAATGGCCCCAGGTCCCCATCGGTACTCAGACCTAGTGAAGGCCACCTCAAACTTGAAGGGCCCGGGCATCCCACGGGTACCCAGATCAGGGGAGGGCCCCCTCGAGCCTGAAGGGCTCGGCGTCCCAGGCCGGTACCCCGATCATGCAAGGGCCTCCTCAAGGCTATAGGGCCCGGTCTCCCAGTCGGAACCCAGCTCCGACAGCTTGGCATGCGCGGCTGCATATTCCTTGAAGAACGCCCCCTCGTCCGCGAGGTACCTTTCCGCGTGTGGCCTGCCCCCCCCCCCCCCAATCCCGATTTAATGTCAGAGGAGAGCCTGCACACATGCACGCATGCGCTTGTGCGCAGTTTCGGAGTAAATGAGCTTCCGGGTATGTCGTCATGCCTTAGACCGCGCACGTGCGCGTGTGTGTGTGTTTGTGTGTGTGCGTTTGTGTGCATGTGTGTGTGTGTGGGGGGGGGGGGCGGTGTGTGTGTGTGTGTGTGTGTGTGTGTGTGTGTGTGTGTGTGTGTGTGTGTGTGTGTGTGTGTGTGTGTGTGTGTGTGTGTGTGTGGGTTTTTTTGGGTGGGGGGGGATGTGGATGGGCACGTATGCATGTACACACCCACAACTCCCACACCCAGACCCACAACCCCTCCCCCCCCCCGGCACACACCCGCAACCCCTCCCCCCCCCCCCCACACACACACACACACACACACACACACACACACACCAATGGCATTCCGTGACTACATTATGTGAGCAATGACATTGCAGGCATTAAGAGGAGCATTTTGCAGCTGAAGCAGCCTCGACAAAAGACGTGGCGGGGCTGCAAAACACGTGCGCAACAAAGGGCGGACTGGCTTGAGAGGTAGGGTGCGCACTTGAAACCCTGGTCCGTGAATAGCACTGCATCCGTGTCCAGGCACAGCAAGTCCGGGTCAGACTTCTCCTTGGCATACTGCATCCCCCCACCCACAACAGTGTCGCTCCAAAACAGTGTTGGCATCAGCAAAGGGGAGCCTTCGAGCTCTCAGATGCTCTCTGCCAAATCTTAGGGAAGCCTGTGGAGCCCTTCGCCAGACTTTGATGAAAGTATAAATCGATATGAGGCTTTAGGAAACCCTTGCGAGCCTATTTTCAAGCGCTGGAAACCCTTAAAATACCGCAACCCCCCGCCCTCCCCGCCATCCAGTGTGGGTGCGCAGGTACACACTCGTGCCAGCCAGCCAGCCAGCAAGACAGACAGACAGACAGACACGCGAGAGCGCTTTCTAACGGAGCGACCATCAGTCATGCCACCAGGAGCCGTGCCACAATTAGTTACGCATCCTTAGTGATGCCACCATTAGTCATGCCATCGCTTCAATGGCCAGCTGAGACAGGCGTGGTGGTGGTTTTTGCACATTACAGGTAATCCAAGCGCGCGCGTGGACACACACACACACACACACACACACACACACACACACACACACACACACACACACACACACACACACACACACACACGCACACGCACACGCACACGCACACGCACACACACACACACACACGCACACACACACACACACACACACACACACACACACACACACACGCACGCACGCGTGCGCACGCGCACGCGCACGCGTGCGCACGCGCACGCGCACGCCCGCCCGCAGACAGAGAGGGGCGGGGGGACCTAACGCGGGGGGGGGGGGGGCAAAGAGCGCCCGTGCGCTCCGTGCATATTGTGGAGGTTGGGAATGTGAGAGGGAGCTCCGAAAACCAAGTCCCCCCAAAACTGAGGACATCAACATGCATCGAAAATCACGCACAAGATGCTACAAGCATATGGCCAGTCCTCTTCTTGGGAGAGATGGGAGGCTACCTTGAAGTACGAGTTGTCAAAAACAAGCCAATCCGGGGTCCAAGAGCTCCCGCCAGGGTTACCAGGCCCGTCCTTGGTGTACTTGGTGGACTCCTTTCCAAAGCCCGAGCGCGAGGGCTTGGCTCTTCCCAGCGTGTGCGCCCCCGACAGGGCCACAATCTCCTGGTCCGTTAGCCCCATCCTGATCCCGCCCACCCGTTCTTCATCATCCCTTTCTCCTGACCTTATCTTTCTCCTGATATTTCTCCTGATCTTATCTTTCTCCTGATATTTCTCCTGATCTGACCTTTCTCCTGATACATCTCCTGATGCGATTTCTCTCTCGATCTGATCTTTCTCCTGATCTCATCTTAATCCTGAGACCTCGTTTTCCTGATCTTCTCCTGATATCGCCTCTGTCCTGATATTGCTCCTGATTTAATCTTTCTCCTGATATCTCTCTCACTCACTCACTCACTCACTCACTCACTCACTCACTCGCACGCACGCACGCACGCACGCACAAATATATATCCCCCACCCCTCCAACCCCCCCCCCCTCACATACACACACACATACCCGTTCGACACACAAAGACAGATAGGGGGGGGGAGGGCAAATCTGAGAAGCACAGCCCCCCGCCTCTGCATTTTGCATACAACGTTGAAGGCTGTTGGGGAGAGGCGCGGCAAGGAGACTGTTTGCGAGAGTGGGGGGCACATGAACTAATATGGCAGCCAAGGGGGTCGGAAGATAGGGCGTGCAGATGGCTGCAAGCATGGGGCTGTTTCTGCACGTACCTATAAAACACATTTCTGAGATGGTCCGCAGGCCCTGGTGCCCCATTCGGCCATGGCGCTCCCCCAGCTGCACATCCAGGGTTCAAACCCCATTGGCATGCCGCTTATCAGATCTTTGCTTCATCCAACAATATCTGAGCTTTCGTAAGAAAGATAAAAGCGACGGCACAGGGGGCCTAGTCGGGTTGGGGGACAGGAAATGCAAATTTGTTGGTGAAGGGAAGTCTGTTGGTGGCCTCATACAAGCACGCAGACGGACTTTCTAGATCATCATCCAACAATCAATGATGTTTGGCGTCAGAAAGCCCAGAAGCTGTCAAAACAAGTTCATCATGCCTCGTCCTCCCACAGTCCCTCTCCCCT
>KV908439.1:366591-379091 GCA_002005505.1 Botryococcus braunii
CTTGCCCGCATCTCACCGGCTGCAAATATGTTGTCGGACAAGAATATGCCCTCATCTCACCTGCCGCTGAGATATTCTGGGAACTCCCACGAGATCACATTTCAGCCCGAAATCTGCCACGATCGGGACTGTCCCGAGTCGAAAGTGAGAAACTTTGAGCTAAAAATCGACACAAATTCGCGGGAGTTCCCAGATATTCCGTCCAGAAATTTCGCCCTCTCCTCACCGATGCGCAGATGCCCTAACGAGGCCCTCTCACAGCATCTCACCTGCCCTAAGAACTGTAAAGAACATCCTCCTGGACAGTCAGGACGTCCTCCTGTAAAAGAGCGGTGCAGCATCTTATGCAAACATGCCAGGGGTAACTGCCAGCACTTACGTGAAACATGCTTTGCAGGCTCTGCCAACGTTTCAGACCCCCCTCGAAGTGAGTGGCGCAGCATCTTACGCAGCGGCATGCCCAGTGTAACTGCCAGCAAGTACATGGAACACGCTTGGCAGGCTGTGCCAACGGTTCCAACCCCTGGAAGTGGGACAGCATCCTCTGCAATGACACGCCCAGTTTACAAACTAAGTAATTACTGCCAGCAGATACAACGATTACATGGAACATGCTTTGCATGCTGTGCATCTACGCCCTCAGACTGACTTGAGCCCATGGTTTGAAGAGTGTTCTCATCCCGCAACTTGTCTCCTCCATCCGGCGAACTCTTGGCTCTCTTCAGAAGTCGCACTCTTGAACATTTGGGTCCCTTGAGAAGTCGTCCACAAACTCTTGGCTCTCTTCTGGAGTCGCACGTTGAATCTTGGCTTTCGTCAGAAGCCCGCACGTGTAATGCTGGCTCTCTTCTGGAGTCCACACATGGAATCTTGGCTGTCTTTAGGAGTCCCACGTGAATTCTTGATTCTCTTCAGAAGCCGCACGCGAACTCTTGGCTCTCTTCAGAAGTCGCACGCGAGCTCTTGGCACTCTTTAGTAACCACACGTGAACTCTTCCCTCTCTTCAAACATCGCACCCGGAATCGAAACGCCCCACCAGGAGAGTCAAAGAAGCACCCTCAGCAGCAGCCTCCTCCCTGCACACCCCACTATTCCATTTTGGCACCCGGATGCTGCATGCAGCCAGAGCGACTGCCTGGGGATTCTTTGCCCATAGCCCAATAAAGCAAAGTGCTGATTGCAAAGTGCAGATTAATCAACGAAGCGCTTCTCAAGTATGTTTCTATCAGCACTGCTGCTGACCACCAGGCTTGCTGCTGTTGTAAGCGGGTGTGCGTGCCTGCTGCCCTTGTTGGATTCTGGTGTGGGCTCGGATCGACACAGAGGGCCCACTATTGTGCACTTTTTGAAGCCTTCCTTGTTTATCCTCAGTCCGGTGTGCTGGTCACACTAAACCACGTGTGCATAAAGGAGAGAAAAAAAGAAACCTGTTGAAACCAACGCCGATGGGTAGGGTCGACCCCTGGGTTCCCTTGCACGGAGTCGCCCCCAGTTCAAGTCGGTTGCCCAGTGCTCCAAATACGCCCTCACCTTCTGTTTTTGTTTCTGTTTCTGTTTTTTTTTTTTTTTCTCAACAACGAAATCACGAAGCAGCCACTTCGCTTCACTGCATAGCCCTTCAAAAGACATTAACAAACACTTGGGCACTCCAAAACACTTTGAAGCACTTCAGAGCACTTCACAGCATTTCACTGGCACAAGACCAAACAAAAAACAGTGGGAGCTTCATCAATTGAAAAAGCACAGTCAGCCCGGGTGGCGCATGGACAGCGATGCATGAGCATTTCTAGTTTTATTCATAGGAATCCTATGATAGGATTCCCAACCTTGAGGTTTTACATAAACTAAAGAGCACAAATCTGAATCAAGCTATGCAATCCAACTCTTGATTGCTCAGCCATGCTGGTTGCCTAAGGAGGTTGCCAATACAGTGACAAGTGGACTTCTTCCTGGGTCACAGACGGGACCCGGCTTGGGGCATTAGGCGACATTTCCATCCACTATCCTGCGCATGTTGCTGACCAAGAAATGGATACTGGCCCCAGGATAACCCCTGGATGGCCCCTGGGTACTGGCCTGGATAAGGGCCATCGTGCGGCGCTTGTACCTGCACTGTATATCGTCCTCCTGTATGAACAAACAGATACATGAATAAGCGACCCTTGCATGTTTCTTGGCTGAGTCAGCACTTCCGGTGTGTTGAACGTCTCTCTGTGTAACCCCTGTGAACGATGAGGGCCTACAGAATGTTGATCAGCGCGTCGGAAGGCCGGGAGAGAGAGCGCACCCAAGCTTGTGGTGGTTGAAGCACCGGCTGTTTGGAAGGGGGAGCCTTCATCCTCAAATACAGTGAACCCACATTTGCGGTACAGGTTCAAGGCAGGCTGCACGCCCCACCACCCCCACACTTTGGTGTTGCTGCTACATTTAAATCATTTTTCCTGGCAATCCCCGACTTCAGACAAGGGTACATGCCCAGACGCACCCACAGACAGACATGCATATGCGCGCGCGCACGCACACGCACACACACACACACACACACACACACACACACACACACACACACACACACACACACACACACACACACAGGCGCGCGCGGCCAGAGACAGACAGACATGCGTATGCTACGGCTCGTAACTTTGTGTGCGCGCCTGGGTTTGTACTCTCTCACTACCTCTCTCTCTCTCTCTCTCTCTCTCTCTCTCTCTCTCTCTCTCTCTCTCTCTCTCTCTCTCTCTCTCTCTCTCTCTCACTCTCTCTCTCCCTCTCTCTCTCTCTCTCTCTCTCTCTCTCTCTCTCTCTCTCTCTCTCTCTCCATGTGTGTGTGTGTGTGTGTGCACACACACACACACACACACACACACACACACACACACACACAAACACACACACACACACACACACACACACACACACACACACACATACACACACACCTACATACACACACCCACACCCACACACAGTCTGTCTCTTTCTCCCCCCCCCCCCGGTCTGTGTCCTTGTGTCTCTGTGTGTGTATGTGATTATTCATGTGTGCGTGTGTTTGTGTGTGTGTGTGTGTGTGTGTGTGTGTGTGTGTGGTGCGCGCACTAACGTATGCAATGTGTTGTGTCATGTGCATGTCGCTTGCCGTCAAAAATTGGCTGGCTGAGCTTCAGTTGCCAGTCCGGAGGAAGCTCGAGGGGAGGGGAGGAGATATAAACCTCATTGTCAGCCACCACATGGGTGTACATGCTGGTGGCACCCCACTGCGCCTTTGAAACCGATGCAGCAGCCTGCATAAGAGCCTCCCCAACGCCCTCGCGCCGCCGACCTGGATCTACCACTACATTCAGGACATGCACACCCTCTCTGTCCTCCTGCAACAACCAGACTAACCTGTCAGGCATCATGCATTCACATGCACTCTTATGCAAGCGGGCACGTGCATACACACACACACACACACACACACACACACACACACACACACACACACACACACAGCGCAGTTACAAACGTCGTCACTGTGCACCCAACCTCCAGCACAGAAAATCCAGCACAGACAATGAAAATGAGATATTCCCAGAGCAGGAAATGGGATGGCCGGAAGGCACTGATGATTACATATGTGTTCATTGTTGTGATTATGTCTCCCCAGAGGTGAAGACTGTCGAATTAAGGTTGGACACAAGTAGGCCCGTCCATGGTCTGCATCGAATGCATGGAGCGGAAAGGCCCGTTGGTACAAAGAAATTGGCTCATTGGTACATGAATGTGCAGAAGGGGCACAAGGCCCACTGGTAGAAGGAATAACTGGCTTTAATTAACCACCTCGGACCTGCATCTACGTTGATCGTTTTACACTCTTGCACCAAATCAACGTAATCGTTCCACTTTGTTGTAAATATATTTATTCATAAAGACATATCATCTAAGTTGCTCCTGAATTTAGATGAGGAACTTGGTTTTATAACTTTCATCAATCAGCATTGGGGTGGACATGCCTGGGGGACACCAACTGGCTGCCTCCCTCCAGCTGATGCTGGTGGCCGCATGTCCAAACTACCCAGGACTCTTTCCTGTCCATCTGCCTCTTCCACGGCCACCAGGCACACACATTCAGGCACGCCTGCAGTGCCAGGAGAAGTTCGCAGCATCAGCGAGCGGGTCTCTTGCTCTCTGAACGTCTTCTTGAAGGAATCAATGTATCGCACTGGTGGTTGGTCCTGCCCTCCGTTCACAGATGTAACTCTGACACTTTCAAAAAACAGCGGAGTGATCATGGGGGTTTTCGACGAAGACAACGGAACCGTCTGTTCGATACAACCGTTATCAGTGCATGACAGTGAAGAAAAAAGCAACAAGAAATTACCTCATAGTACGCTTCAGCACGTAGCCAGGCAATTCTTTCAAGTTCAACGCCCCCTTTGGTGACCCGAACAGCAACGTGCTTCCGTGGTTCCGCCTGGGCGCTGCAATCCAGACTCCGGTCCCAAAAAAGGACTGGATGTGCTCTCACTCTAAATTCTGATAAAGAAAGTGAAGAGCTCAGAATCCGGCAATTGTGAGCATTCAGAAACTCATAACCCGCACATAGGGGCCCTCTGATGGTCGCCGGCCTTACTGAGTGCCGGCGAGGAGGATTTGCGAAGCAGGGCAAGGCCAAACCCCCCTCCATTATAACTGCCTATGATGACAGAGTAAAACAAGAAGCGCTATCGGATCTCGGCGTTAGCAGCTCCGCGCCCCAGCCTGAGAATCCGGCCAAGATAAAAGTAGCATCATCATGTGATACACGTGGGAGCCCCAACGGCGTCGCCCCTTCCATGCGATGTTACTGATGACCAAATCTCTCTCCTCTTTCTCTCTTTGCAGAAGTACACACTATATGTATACTTCGCCTCTCAGGCAATACTCTCCTGCCTCCCTGCCACTTCTGACATATATCAATTACAGAATGATTCGGCCGAACTGTCCATACACGGTCCTGCTCCGACCTGATGATTTCCCCGAAAGTTTTTTAAAACAACACCGATAGGACTTTTTGGTGCATTCTCTTTTACTCCCTGTCGATAATTCCCCCCCCCCCCCTTCTCTCTCTCTCTCTCTCTCTCTCTCTCTCTCTCTCTCTCTCTCTCTCTCTCTCTCTCTCTCTCTCTCTCTCTCTCTCTCTCTCTCTCTCTCTCTCTCTCTCTCTCTCTCTCTCTCCCTCTCTTGTCAACTTGAATATTTGGCCTCTAGATTCCGCGT
This sequence comes from Botryococcus braunii, assembly GCA_002005505.1. NCBI lineage: Eukaryota > Viridiplantae > Chlorophyta > Trebouxiophyceae > Botryococcus > Botryococcus braunii. Next base: position 371,834 of record KV908439.1, read on the forward strand.
CCCTGCATGATGGATTTTCGGTTAGAAAAGGCTTCACTCTTAATTTTAAATTGTTCCCGAAGCGGGATACGTTAGCCACAGTCCTCCCTCTTGCTATATAGCAGACAGTTGCAATCTGAGAAAGTTATGCATATCTTTCTCAAATTGCAACCGTCTGGGGAAGCATTGTGATTATATAATATAGAATTCATATATAGAATTCTCCATATATGCGTATTGCTTTCAATGTAAGCAAACCTTTCTTCTTCTTGCTTTCCTCCTTTGAATTGACAATTTTTACTGCTCACAATGCAAATTACTACAGCAGCTAGTGAATGTGTTTAGAGGACTGCTGGGGGTGTTGGCCACATCCACAGAAACATTTCATACATAAATATTGATGTAGGATGCAGTTCAACAATATTTGTTCCGCATTTTACCACTGTTTCCCCCCCCCCCCCCCCACCCTCGGAAAAAAAAACCCCCCCACGAGCCTCCATCATTCCCCTCAGCTCTATCCCACCAGTTTTCACGAGTACTCTGTCAGCTCTCTTGCAAGAGAGGTAATTGGTGCACTTGCCAGCAGGCAAGTGTCAGGTCCCAGCTGGTGTCAGGCTCCGCCTGTATAGACATGTACACACTAGTTCGCCTTAACCCAAAAGCAAACAAAAAGGAATAAGACCCTGAGCCTCCTTGTGGGCACGCATCATCCCCCTTAACTCTATCCCACCCCATACTCTATCAGCTCTCTGGTAGAGAGGCAATTGGTGCAGTCTTGCCTGGTGTCAGGTCCGCCTGTATATACTATAAACTAGGAAACTATATATAGTTTCTGTGGTCACCAACCTCCGTCCTTCATGCAGTTGCAGTATCTGGATTACTTGCGATCTGGATTACTTACTACCTTGATTACTTACTTATTGGGTTAATAACTATCTAGATTACTGGAAATTTCGTTTAAACGCATCGAACGTTTAAATGCATGTGCAATCGATTCTGGATGTCCACACATGGATCGAGGTTGTGCCTCCTCCGGAGGCACCACATATAATAACCATACAAATGGTTTCCCTTGTTATACGAGCAGATATGGTTGGGCAAATGTGGAAGACCGTACTGCTTTTCCGCGCTAGTATAAAAAGTGTTCATACTGCAGTTTCAGTAGTTATACATGTAGTATAAGAATACTATAAACGCGATACATATTGTATGTATTCCGTAATACGTAGTATCCATACATAAATAAATATGTGCGTATATTACTTATTACGTGGATGAGTGTAATATGTATGCTTCACTTGTATTCTAAACAGTCATCAAGTATATTCCAACGGATACGACAGACGAATTCGAGAGGTTGGGGTTCCACATCTCCCAGCTTGAGATTTCTTGAGACATGCATGATTGTGTGCATAGTGCATTTTGATCAAAATCACACATTCGGCAAGTTCCAACGCCAATGGGACCCCTAATGTGAATGCACACAGAGGAGACGCCTCTTCATAGGAAATGCCATGCCTGACCAGTGTGAGAGGACCTGCAAGGGCATAATGGGGCCCCGGGAGGCACTGCATGCAGTGTGCACAGTGCACATCCATTGCAAAACACGAATCTTGAGACTGACAGCGCTGTCTGCGCCAGCGATGCAGTTGGGGTCCAAGGCACTCTGAATCGTCCTCCTCTGTCGCCAGTGGATAGGTCTGTGAAGCACACACCTACTGGGAAGGAAAGTAGAAATCTTCATCTAAGAGCAACCAAAGACTCCCATGGGAGGTTAACTAGAAGAAGCTCAACAGCAAGTAGCAGACCAGTCTAAAGATACGAGGTATACCGCTGATCTGTTCCAAACCTGTGGCCTACGTAGGATACCGCTGATGTCTTCCAAACCTGTGGCCAAACATGAGGGCTTCTGTGAGGTAAGGCACAGGGCAATAACCCATGAGAGCTGAGAATGCCCGTCAGCACTGTTGTCAGGTATGCTTCTGGACGCTTAGTCCACAATATTAATGGCTTCTCGGAATTTGACGTGGACCGACACTCCAGAGTCTTGGATTTCCGAGAGGTCAATTTGTTCTTGTGCAGCGCCATCCTCGGGGGAACTCACAGTGTGTGGCTTGATCTTAGTGCCAATGGCACGCCCCAAGCTTTTGATGTTTGCCACAACTCCTGAGCACTCAGAAGCTGGTGTTACTGGCAATTTTTAGCAGGCAGTGTGCCTTCACAAGGGACTGACAATACAAATCTCCAGCTGCCAGATAGCCCAGACTTATGAAGAACTTCCTTGGTGTACCAGTCCTTTGACCCATATTAGTGGAGAAGGAAGGACCACTTGAGTTGCAGTTCTACGAACCCATATCTGCCCAGGTCGGAACAAGAGCGGTGCACGGGAATCTGTTTATGCTCAGAGTTTGATACAACATTAAGTCTCATTCTGCAAGAATTTGTCATTTCCCTTGAGATCCCAGAAAATATACCAGAAGCTGCATTATGCTGTGTGTACCATGCACTGTTTGCTGCTGAGTTGTGCTGAAACCTCTTACTGTGTGTTGCCAGATCAATATGTGCGCAACATACCGCATGGGCACAACCTTTGTGCCGTAGAAAAGCAGCAATGGATATTTGAGATGGCTTGAGCACCACAAGGAGACACTGGCTATTAACGGAAATTTCTTTGATGCGATAGCAGCAATCGGCTACGATCAAAAAACACAGGGAGTTTTTTCCCGTTCATTAACTTTAGCAAGGCGCGAAGAGGTCAACCGAGGGACTAGCGAAGTACCTTTGGACTGGCTGGTACAGCTTTTTGAACTCTTGTCACTCCCACGAGAGGGGCATCTTGATTGCGAAACGGGAGTTATTGATTCCTCATCATCTTCTTGACCGTCAAAACTTGACCGGTCGTCATAGTCGGACGACAGTCTGTCCGAAGTGCTTTGCTTCACCTGTAAACGTTTCTTGGCCAAATAAACACTATCTATCCGTCGTTGAACGCCCGTATCTTCATTACTTTTAGGCTTGGATTGAGAATCACACTCCGAGTCATCCTCCTCATCACCTAAATCTTGCCACAAAACCCTCTTGTGCATCGGGGCACAAGGTGGTGCCGAAGTTTCCACCGTGCGTTCCATAAAAGGGAAACCTGTAGAGAAAACCAATCAGTGAGTCAAATACGGTCCATGAATGGTGTGGTTACCCGGTCCCAGAAGATGACCACGGCCAGGACGTTTCGACATACCTGAGGGTACGGGTTAACCAATCAACAGTGGTAACAGACTATAAACTTAGCTCAGGGTACAACAAATCTACCAGAAGATTTATCTTTCAAAACTGCAGTTTCTCCCTCATCTGTGAGTTCTTTGTTCCAAACATAGAAAGAAAGAAAGAAAGTGATGTTGGTTTAGAGAGCTACGCCACGTGACCAGACCGGTACAGATGTCCGATACCGAGTCCGCATTGCCGACTCCGCAGGCCGGACTTCCGCCAGGCTCGGGAACACGCGGAAAGGCCCTGCATGCCCTGCACACCTCTTGCACTTCTTCCAACGCCTCTGCAGCAGAGGCAGAGATGGGAAGAAAGCACTGCATCCAGGACCAGCCATGATGGATGACATTAGCCATGTCTAGAATCCAGATTCACCACTAAGAGATGAAGAATATGAAGTTCTGCTGATTTACGGTGACTTGGCCGCAGCCACGTCTATGGCTGCCCCCCCTTATTCCCCCCCCCCTTCCCCTTTTCGTTTGCTCCGTTATGTTTTTGAACATCGTTTGGCCACCTCTTGTGGTCCGTTCTTCATAGTTTCGGCTTGTGTGTGTGTGTGTGTGTGTGTGTGTGTGTGTGTGTGTGTGTGTGTGTGTGTGTGTGTGTGTGTGTGTGTGTGTGTGTGTGTGTGTGTGTGTGTGTGTGTGTGTGTGTGTGTTGTGGACATCTCATCATGCCCTAGTGGCTGGACAGATGTAACTTCTTCTGCCTTAAGGATGCTTTTACAAGAGTGGGGTAAAGAAGACCAGCCCATTGTTCAAGGGCTTGAACCGAAATGTTTCAAGCTATGATTCGCACCCGGCGAGCGGCCAGCTGGCGACCCACAGCGGCTGCAATAATGAAACTAACCCGTCAAATAACAAAATATCCCTCCAGATCTTCTTGAGCAATGATATCATCGATGGCCTGGTTCAAAAGACCCTGGAGCCTCTGCAACGAGGCCAGCACGTCAGCGTGCAACCCTCCAAATGTTTCAAAAGCGAAGGCTTGGAAGGCCACAGGTGGTTGCTGACGCGACAGCAAGACAGCATAGCGGGTTTGCTTGTCTTGAGCGGCCAGCGCGCCAGCCCCCGGCATAAATGGCCACGGTGAGTGGTGACGAGCCCACGATGTCGATATAGAGATCGCGACCCTCCTGCTGCTGCGTGCGCTCCGAATGGAATGCCTTCTTTCTTCGGAAGGGCTCCGGAAGGGTTTTATCCGTGCGGTACGGTCCACGTATGATGGAGTTTGGTTTATGGTTGTTGCTGGGCACATAGCTGGCGCCTTCCACGCTTCGGTTGATGGGGTTACCCAGGGGTCTCCGATTAGTCCCACGTTATTCACGGTTTATGCTGATGGGCTCCTTAGGCATATTCGGGCTACTTGTCCTGGAGTTGGTCCCCAAACTCGAGATGGGACTCATGGCCCGGATCAGATGTATGCTGATGATTTGCAATCATCAATTGATACTTCTTGCTGAAACGGCAGAGGGCTTGCAAAAAGTCCTTGACTGTGTTGTTGATTGGTGTGACTGTTCCTACATGCGTATCTATCCCGTCAACACAGATGTCATGGTGTTTCCCTCGTCGCCTGAGTCGCCCCCATCCTTTCAGTGGGTTTATGACGGGGTCACGCTTCCCGTGGTACATACTAAGAAATACTTGGGTTATATGTTATCCTCGTTTGGGGGTGTGGGGGCACCTTTGGCCTCCTGCATGGCAAAATGTGGGCCACTTGCAAGCCAATGTGGGCCAATTGGAGCTCCCTTATGCGCAAATGTGGTAACCTGCAGTGTGCGGCCTCTATAGGTCTTCTTCTCAAGTTGGTTCTCATGTGTGCAGTGCCCACAGCGTCGTGTGCCTGTGAGATTTGGGGATGGCGTTCTTTTCGTTCACCGGCTACGTCCCCTTATGTTAAGCTTTTAGAGTCTAGTTACTTGGTCATGTTGAAGCTGTTGTTAGGGGTGCGCCCCTCGGTGGCCACCCCGATTCTGTTAGCTGAGTTGGGGGTTCAGCCCCTCTCGCATCATTGGCTCATGCATATGGCCACCTTTTGGAACTCGTTGGTGTCTTTGCCTCAGGATAGTCTCTATGCTTTGATTCTTCGAGACTCGTGCTTTTATGGCGTCACTACAAATACTCCCACTTGGGCTGGGTATTTCATGAAGGCCCTTATTCAGGTTGGTTATCCTTATCAGATATATTGTCAAGCCCCTCATCCGATTGATATGGCGTCCCTTCGGGACCTCTTGCGTCGGCATGGCCGCCAACCCTGGGAGGGCTTGAATGTCTATCCTCGTCTATGCCCGACTGAGCGGGCTCAGCTTTGCACAAACCCTAGGTGGTTTAATAGTCCGTCCCGCGCAACTCTCTCTCGGCTTTTGTGGTTACGTATGAGTGTTTCCAAGTTAAGGGATTTTCATCGCTTCCGCATGGGGGTTCACAACCTTCCTGTTGATGCTGGTCGCGGTCGGGGTGTCCCCCGTTCCCAACGGTTGTGTGATAATTGTCAGGCTGGTTTGGTCGGTGATGAACACCACCTTGTCTTTTCCTGTTCGGCCTGCAGCCCATCCGGGCCCGTTACCCCAATCTCTTTCGTTCCCCCTTTCGGTCGTTGCGTCAGTTCGTCTGGCAAGATGACCGTCAGTCTAAGGTTAACTTCATTTCTGACTGGTTTCAGTGTCAGTCTTAGGTTTTTGTCTTGGCCCATTTCTGGCCCTCACCCACTTCTGGGCTGTGTTCTGGGGCTTTCTTGCCCCTTCCTTCGTGCTCCTGGCTCACCCCTCGTTACTTTGTCTGGCGGTGATTCTTAGGGTTTGTGTTTGGTTTCTCTCGATGTATTGCTGCTTCTGTGTTTGGTTTTCCATCTCATCAGCCCTTTGGTCTGGCTTGATGTACTTCTTCCCTTCTTCTTCTTCTTCTTCTTCTTCTTCTTCTTCTTCTTCTTCTTCTTCTTCTTCTTCTTCTTCTTCTTCCCCCTCCCCGAAGCGCCACTGCGGCAGCCGGAATATCACAGTGGGATTTCGGGCCGAAAATTTTCAGCTCGTCTTGGCAATGCCACTGCCAAGGCGACCCTGCCGAAACCCCTGCTGGGTCCCTGACCCCACGTGCCTCAACCGCTTCCTTTCCCACATGAACAGGATCGGCCTTACATGGAAAACAATTACCTGGTTAAAAGAAACGGATAGGCTTCCAGAGCATGTGCTCAAAACCCTACCGATCGTCTGAACATTATATGCGCTATAAAAACAATCCCCGTTCCCCTCCTTGGCCAATTGCAGCGCAATGAGGCGCGACGAAACGCTCACGCTGCCAGTGCAAGCAATCCACAACACAATGCATCACACCTCCACTGCCGTGCCTCTAGCCATGCAATGCAGCTTCTGTGCGCCCGATCCACAGCACTACTTGCTCCGAACTGTCGCACTTGCAGGTTATAAATGCATTCAATCTTGACCAGGGGCATCGTTGTCAACGAGCAGCCGGGCTGCTGCAACGCGTGCATTGCAAATGTCATGACTACAGGACTACGGGGGCACTGGTCCAGACTCGGGAGTCGGAGCCCTACTTAACCGCTGAGGAATGCCGATAAACACCGATCAAACCTTCTAGGCACTTGGCCTAAAAGGTAGGATTCCTCCTAGGGACCTCGCAGTCCCAGGTACGAGTCCCAGTCGTTACAGCAAAACCCCTCAGCCAAGCAACCCCACCCCTCCCCCTCTTTCAAATTTCATCGAAAAGCATCAAATAGCACCAGCAGCAGATCTCTGGCTCTGTTTACCTCTCACAGCAAACACCACAGACAGGCCAACATACACTCTCAAAAGCCATTCCCCTATACATCAAGTACATGTATACAGTAGATGGTCTTACTTCAAGCTGGCGCATTATTAGAAGGCAGGAAACCTTTTTGCAGGAACTGTTCGAAATGACGCAGGAACTCTGTGAAAAGATGATCTATGAAGTAAATGCTAGCGGTAGGCTCCAGCGTTAGGTCACAACGGCACGTGATCACAGTCATATTTATTACCATCCTC
>KV908439.1:384091-399091 GCA_002005505.1 Botryococcus braunii
GCTACCAATCAGAAAATTCATGCGTACAAGTTGAACCACAACAAGTGAAAGTATTCGCTTCCCTCCAGGGCAGGGGAAAATCATCACTGTGCAGCTCTTACAAGTGCAAGGACGGGGGCTTCAGGTGATAGTGAGCACTTTGGTTCCAGCGCTCTTCAGTGTGGGTACTTTCCTAGCAACATCACAGTTGGCCACAAACGCCATATGGGCGCAGTACGGGGAGCCGGCATTCTTCTGGCTACGAACCAATAGGGTGCGTCGTTTCCTGATCACCCGGTCCCCAGGGAGCCTTTGCAAGCAGCTGCCACCATTGTTAGAAGGGGGGAGGGGAGGGGGGAAGGACAAGGAGAGAGAGCGCAAGAGGAAGAGGAGGAAGAGGGAGGAAGGCAGAAAGAAAACGAGAGAGAGAGGGGGGGGGAGAGGGATAGAGGAGAGAGGGGGGTGAGATACAGTGAGAGAGAGGGGCGAAGAGGGAGAGGGGGGAGTGAGAGGGAGGGAGGGTGGGAGGGGGATAGGGAGGGATGGAGAGAACGGGGTTGTACTTCACCGAACGGGGTTGTACATTCTTCCAAGAAGGCAATTATTAGTCGGGGTAAGTGATGATTTTTGGCAGTCAAGGAGTCCTCGTAGTCATGTACAGAAGAAAGAGGGCAGTTAAGCGGAGCACGGAAAGGGGGTGGTGAAAGGGTGAGCATGAGAGAGTGGTGGATTGCCGACAAGAAAGCGGGTAGTGGCCCGGAGCAAGGAAAGGGGGCTGTGAAGTGATGGCTTCCTTCAAACTAGAATGTGGGGGTGCAAAAGAGGGTGGTGGGTCGGAGCAAGGAAACGGGGCTGTGAAGTGATCGCTTTCTTCTTTCTAGATTATGGGGATGCAAAAGAGGGAAGTGGGTCCAACAAAAGGAAAGGGGGCTGTGAAGTGATCGCTTCCTTCGAACTGAAAACTTGTAGGATATGGGGACGCAGGAGCATGCATTTAAACTGGCGGCTTTCAGTGAGATTTGGACGGGGGTTCTGCTGTTGATAGGGCTGCTGACGCCCCGCCGCAACATGATGCTAGCCTTCATGTATTGGCGCACTGTACTGCCTGCGCGCTACTGGAGCTCTGATGCTGGCATGTACCACCGCCAGGTGCGTCTCCCTGTATTCCCGCCTTCCCTATGACCCTCCCCCCCCCCCCCCCCGGGCCCCCCATTTCTCCACGTGGGTGACTAGAGATGGGGAGTACATCGCAAGATGATGCGGTTGCTGTGTATTGCTAGATGATGTAGGTGCTTTACATTGCTGGATGATGCAGGTGCTGTATATTGCTAGGTGATGTAGGTGTGCTTTACATTGCTGGATGATGCAGGTGCTGTACATTGCTAGATGATGTAGGTGCTGTACATTGCCTTTCCTGATGTAACAGAATGGCTCCTGCGCATTCAAGTGAATGGAGGCTACATTGCACTCACGATGCCATGAGATGAGTAGACTCGCATCTCAAGATGACTGCGTCACGAGTAGACTCGCTTCTCAAGATGACTGCGTGATGACTAGACTCGCTTCTCAATATGACTGCGTGATGACTAAACTCGATTCTCAATTTGACTGCGTGATGACTAGACTCGCTTCTCAATATGACTGCGTGATGACTAAACTCGCTTAACAATTTGACTGGGTGATGACTAGACTCGCTTCTCAATATGACTGCGTGATGACTAAACTTGCTTGTCAATATGACTGCGTGATGACTAGACTCGCTTCTCAATATGACTGCGTGACGCATCTCAAGATGAGAAGACTCGCAGCTGAAGATGACAGCGGGACGCAGGTTTGGGATTTGCTTGCAACCAAGACAGCAAACATCCGGCAGCAGTTCCCTCTCCTGCAGCAGGTCGTGGGCTTTGTAGGCAAGGCCTTCCAACGCCCCATGTGACCACCCATGTGACACTTCCCTCTGCTGCAGGAGGTCGTGGGCTTCGTAGGGCAGGCCTTCCAATGCCCCATGTGACCACCCATGTGGCAGTTCCCTCTGCTGCAGCAGGTCGTAGGCTTCGTAGGCAAGGCCTTCCATCTCCCCATGTGACCACCTATGTTGCAGTTCCCTCTGGTGCAGCAGGTCGTGGGTTTCACAGGCAAGGCCTTCCAACGCCCCATGTGACCATCATGTGGCAGTTCCCTCTGCTGCAGCAGGTCGTGGGGCTTTGTAGCCGCGGCTGTGCAGCACCCCATGTGACCACCCACGTGACGCGTCCCTCTGCAGCAGCAGGCTGGGGGCTTTGTGGGCACGGCCTTCCAATGCCCATGTGACCTCCCATGTGCCCCTCATGTGACCTTTGCTGGATGCTGGTGCTGAAAGCCCCAGCGGGGACGGTTCATGAACGGGAGCATTAAAAGGAGAGTTTTGTAGTTTTCCCTTGCCGGTGGGGAAGAGGAAGGGAGAGGGGGTGGTAGAGATCTATAAATAAAGATGGGAAAGAGGGGAGGAGGAGCATTTTAATTTTGAAACCGCAGGCAAGCAGTGGCACTTGTGTAGTGCAACAATAGGAAGAAGATATCGTGAGAGCCGCTGTGATTTCAGCTGATTCCCTGGAGCCTCACAATCGGGAAAAGGGTACCCGGGGAGCTTCTTGGAAGGCATGCCGCTCCCGCGTGCGTGCACACACCACAATTTCACACACATACCCACACATCAGAATAAATAAAAAACTCCGGGCCTCTTGGGATGAAGTCGACGTTCGTTGGGGGTTCTGCACGAAAGGAAGTTTGGCGAACCCCTTTAAAACTGGCGGGTCTTTGGACCAATAAAGTTGGGAAGCCCCTTGGGTGAAAATGGTTGTCTGCCGAGCCGCTGAGATGAAAAATAATATCGGGGTGCTTGAATGAAAGATAGAATCCGTCGAGGCTCGCGGATAAAAACTGAAGTCCGACGAGCTTCTTGAATGAAAAAAGCCCATCTGGGTGAAAAGGCCCATCTTGGCGCAAGGATTGGGGGTTTCCGAAGGAATCTGCGGCGTTTTGCAGTTTTTGCAGACACTGGAGAGAACAAAGAGAGCCCTTGAGCCTCTCGGGGAAGGTATCCTGGACGCGAAGTAGAGGACAAGTCCAAGGAGCCAGAAACAATTGGTACAGCGGGTGTACACCATCATCACCCGTTTTTGTTGAAGAGATGGTTGTCGCCGGCCACCGAGAGAGTTGTCTACCCTCCCTAATCACCACGGCCCCCGACAGAGAGCGGTCTCCTGGTGGGGACGCTGAGCGAGATTTGGTACCCCCATGCCTCTAGAATCAAGGTGGGGTTCCATTATTGTCTGCCAAAGGGGTCAAGTTGTCCCCTTACAACTTGGGGGGATTGAAGGGATCTCAGATCCTGGTGCTGTGGTCCTGAGCCTGGTTGTGCTCCCTGGGGCCGAACGCCTCCCCAAAGTCCAAGAACGTGGTCGTGAATCGCACGCTGGGGGGATCCAGGTTGTCTGACCCGCAAGGCTCAGCAGCCTGTGTGACGGCTTTTTGCAGAAATGGCGTTTCACATTGGGAAAAAAGGGATGTGTGCGTGAAGATAAAGTGTAATTAGATGAAAAGTGGAGCGGATCGCGACCGCGAACCAATTATCATAAATGCTGCTACGCGGAAGCGTACTTACGAGCAAGGACACAAGGAACACAAAGGGGTCTCCCCTCTGCCTCTTTTGAAATTAAAGAGAAAAATAATGTGAGGGATGAAACAGGCGGATAAAGTTTGATCGGAGTCGAGCAGGTCTGATTGGAGGGAGGAGAAGAGGAGCAGGAAAACGAATCCACACTGCAATATGGCTGTGTTGAGGGTGGAGGATCATATGAGGAAACTCTTGCAGGGTGCTCAGAGACAACACTGCAAGTCGGGCAAGCAGTGTCAGTGCAAAATATCACCCGTGTCAACACCCCGCGGTACCATGCTGACAGAAAGTCTGGTACCTTCCGAAGAGGGTGTTGTACCTTATACGCGTTGTACATTATGTATACAACTCGGCCGATATTACAATTGCATGGAAATGGGCTATGTCGTTGTACTGTGGATGTGATTCTCCATGCTGGGGCCGGAGTCGAAGTCATTGTGGAAACGAAACTCGACACTTAGACCCTGTGAGGTGCGGTAACCCATCGGGTGTTGTGTGAGGTACAACCCCTCTATGTAGGTGCCATGAGGTAGGGTAACCCACTGTGGAAGCCATTGTGGAACCCATTGGGTGTTGTGTGAAATACAAAGCAACAATTGCCGTGTGAGGTATAAAGCTCCTGTCCATGCGCCAGAGGCCTCTGGGGTGCAAATTGGTAGTTGTCGGGGCAGGTACATCGCTCCTTTTCCATCCTATCCAGACGCGAGACTAAGGGGGTACCAAACCTGACTGAGTGGGGCGGCACTCGCCAGAGTTGGATAGGCACCAGTAGTACTAATCACTTGGGTGTCTTTGTAACCGTACAGTAGGAGCTTGAGCTGCACGGCTCTGTTGAAACCATGTTTATACGTTTTCTCTGGACATCTCTGACGATAATGCCTTGTCAAATGTTTTTCCCGGATCTTTGAAATATCATCGAATCTTGCCGCTGGGGTAGATGTATTTCACAATTCATTTCTAAGACTAAGGCTCTTACTCGCTGTTGCAACCATTTGGATGTAAAATAATCCTTCCTAGCTTCCTTAGTCTTTTCTGACTGGCTGCCTATTGCAGTGGGAAGAAGGTGGAAGAAGTTACAGTCCACAACGGATGCTGGATTGTCAAGATAGATTATCTCAGAAGATCCGCAACAGCGGATGAGCATGTTGCCACTTCGGATCACCCCTTCACAACAGCAAGGCCCAGGCGTGTTTTGCCATAATACACCTGCGCAAGCGTGCCTAAAGTTTTCCACACGCCAGGGGTCAGGGCTGTCTCGTCAATTACACGGTTTCCAGTGCAGTTCCAACGTGTGGTGTTTACGAGGGAGTACCGTGGCGGCCCTTGCATAGGCAATGCATAGACCGTAGGATTCCGTAATCACGGGATGGGGTTGCCACGACAGTGATCAGGGTTCTTATCTTGAACTGTGCGACAACAACCGCTGCTGCAACGGTGATCAGATTGCGCCCTGAGCGGATCCGATTCTGATTATTCAACCGGGGCCTGGCTCTAATGGATTACTTAACCCGAAGACGGGTATTTAAAGATCACGTGGGATCCACGCGCACGTGGGAAAAGGTCTGACCTGCAGCACGTGATGCTTCTCCTGGCTGAGAGGAGCTCGAGGCACTTCTGTCCAAGCGACTGGACCCGAGCAACTTTTGGCTAGCACGGAAAAGCCCAACAGCAAGATGTCTTGAGGTTAGGGCTTGACATACCACAAGGTGAAATAGGAGAGGGGATTGCGTCAGTGGGCTTCCGAATGCTGGCCCTTGACGACCAACTTGTTGCAGTCCCGGGCTTGCCTGTGGCGGCCACCCGGGCTCCTCCTCAGACGAAATCTGTAAAAGGCCATTCAAGAACGAACCGTGGGAAAGATCCAGAGCGTTTCTACTGTCCATACCCATCATGCAATCGGAGTTTTGCAGAACTGTGGAGGTTGAAGGTGCATTATCGGGCACCTCCAGACGTGCGCGGTTCAGGGAAGGAACGCGGACATGGCTGTGAGCTTCAATACTGCCCCAAGTGTGGCAAAGAATTGCGGGCTGGCAAGCATCATGTGGGATGTTTTGCTGGTAGAACGGCGCCACGGCAAGCAGCAAAACGCTTCAAGGTAGCGCCTTCAAGTGCCAATTGGGGGATGGACTGTCAGTACTCGTCTGCTCGTAGCAGGGGATGCTATGGGGTTGGTTGCAGGGTGGGTTTTCGTTCTGTAGGGCTTTGGGACCAATCCGTGATCTGAATCCGTGCTCGGGGAGACATGGGTCGAGCAACGTGATAAAATGATCATCCTGGGTGTATGTGCGAGCTGTATAAGTCTTCCCTGCCTAATTTCCGGCGATGCTGAGGGTCTTACGGGACCGGGTGGCTACTAATGTTGTTTGGGCCCCTGGCTTTGGTTCGACGTGCTAGTCTCAGAGAACCTTTTGTCAATGGGTGGCTCACTTGCTGACATCCGCGCACTGGACTTTCCGAGATTCGGCCTTAGCCTTAGCCCTTGCAATATCTTGAAATGTCGGTTCTGCAACGCAGCCGACGTCTTGGAAGCCTTCGGGCATGATGAAGAGGACATGTACCCAATGACAGGAAATCCTTTGAAAGTAAGCATAGGAAAACGGGTCTTTGACTGTGTCAGACAAAAAAAAGAACGATAAAAGGCATTGAGGAACCTGGTTGCGGGGACTCTAAAATTTATCTGGGCCTTTTCACATGCAGCTGCACCCAATGGCATGGGTGCATCTTACATGGATACAGGATAGATATATTGTCAGAGCTATGGTGAGGCCAGGCAATGTAGAGCTTTCTGGCATGTCACTGGCAAATGGAATGGCCAGTGGTTGAGGAGTGAGGGGGCCTTGCATGGCGGAAGGTCTTCTTGTCCTGGGCTGTAACAGTTTTCACACTACGGGAAGGTGGGAGTATCCGTCGGCCTTCCTGTGTAAAGAGAAAGATGTCGGAAAAGAGAAACTGTCGGTAATGAAAACGGTCGGTTATGAGAAAGCTGTCGGTGAAGAGAAAGCTGTTGTTGTGGAGTACAGGTCCCAGGCGAGCACATCTCTCTGGAGGGCAATGATGAGGCACTCTCAGACGATGAGGTTGAAGGAGAGCAAAGGGGACGCGCGGGGATGAGACCTGCTGCCCAGGAAGCATCAGAGGGGAGCGAAGCATCTCACCCCAAGGATTTTGACAGGTGAAGTTTCTTCGTTAGGGCATCGCGTTTTCTTCCGCGGGTGGCAGCGTCACTCTACCAGGCATCTTGCAAACTAAAGCTCCTTTCAAATCCTCGTGCTCCCCGTGAGGAGCAAAGTTCCGCGCATGTGTGAACGTTCCATGCAAAAGGGTTCTGCTATGGGGCATTTTGCAAGAGCCAGCCGGGGCTTTGGTGGCTGACATTGGGGTAAAGGCTGAGCCTTGCCCCATACCACCGTTGGCATGAAAGAGATGACTCTCCTTAGGGCACCTGTAAAAGTACAGTGAACGGAGGGCTGTCGTGGTGGATCTGGGTTTAAGACCATTCTATTGTCATACCTTCAGCCATTGTGGCTGTTTCTGGATATTACATTTCTTTCCCTCCTTCCTTCCTGGCTGAACCAGGGCCTGACCCTGCCTGACTGGGAAGGATGACTCCGTTCAGGGCATTGTGAAAGTACAATTTGCAGTACTGAGTAGGATTGGGGTCTTGCAGGAAACGCGCTTTCTCAACCATGTACGGGCGCAGAGAAGACTCTCCGGACTTGGTGCACGGCTTGAATCACGCCCGCTTCAGCCCAAACAGCCACCGTATTTTGGGGGGCCCTGGGGATCCCATGTTGTTGCCCATGGGGGACTTTGTGGGGGTGAGGCAGTCGCCCAACCACAGCGGAGAGAGATCAGTAAGCGGAGCCGGGCACAGAGATTCTGTCCTCAACCAGCCACGGCCGCCTTCCCCTCCACCCCTGCCTCCTGGAGACGATGGGCGACCCACACACTTTCTTTTTGACTTTGGTCTCTTCGACCCTGGTCAAGACAGGTGTACATCATCCCGGCCTCACAGGTCAATTTTCTGTACCAAATGGGATACCCCCCCCCCCTCCATAGGTCTGGCGTCTGATGGCTTGTCTGCACATTACCCCCAAGGGGAAGAGAGCCCTATTCCTTTCATGCTCCTGTTTGGCACCATGCATGTACTTTGCTTTTAGTATAGTCTTGATTATGGACGCCCCACCCCCTTTCAGTCCGAGCCCATGGACAGTGCTACGGACGCGCGCACACGCGTGTGCGCGCGCACACACACACACACAGGTGTGCACACGCGTTGGGTTGCTGGGGGAAGGGCGGTGTGGAAAGGTTGACAGAAAGGGAATGGGAAGGGAGTGGTGGAAAGGTTGAGATCGTGGAAAAGAGAGGGGGGGGGGGCAGAAAGGTCCGGATCTGGCGGGGAAAGGGGGGAGGTTCCTGATGGAGCCTTGTATTGGGGTCCTGCAACAGGCCGAAAAGTCGTGACGACGGGAACCGGCCCGTGCACACAGTGCTGTCCAACGCCAGCTCAGGCGAGGCAGGAACCTATCCTGCGCCCATGTCGGATGACTACATCATGCAGATTATGTTCGGAGCTGCCGACGTGAACTCCGTGCCGAAGCGTGTCACCTCCCACTTGCATCACTGGGACGAGGACGTCGGCGACGTGGATCAGTTTGGGACGCTTGCGGGGACTCTGGGCCAGGGAGTGGCAGACGTCGTCGACACAAACCCGAGCAGCATGCGAGGTGCTCTGGACACGCTGGTGAATTACGGCACGAACGGGGTGCGGCCCAGATATTTTGAAGGGGTGTGAGAAGGGGGCCTGGCAAAGAGCACTTTACGGCACTTGCATGCTCCAAATACCGGAGTTTTTTTTTTTTTTTTTTAGTTTTTTTTTGGGGGGGGGGGGGGGGAGGGGGGATTCAAGCGAGGTTGAAGGGGGGCTTGGCAAAGAGCAGTTCATGGCACTGGCATTCGGACGATGCCAGAGATTTAGGGGTTGAGGGGGGAGGGCTAATCAAGGGGGCTTGGTATAGAGCATATAGCGAAACTGCGATTTCACAATGCCAGAGATGGGCCCGGGAGGAACTGCAAACGTGTCCATTGCAAGCTCTTCAGACAAAGGGCAAGAAAGGCCATTGCCTCAGTCTGCAAACTTTGCCGGTGCATGCTTGTCAAACGAAGGGCCCCCCGCGGAAAAGGGAAGTGGAAGAGCAATGCAGAACAGCAAGTTGTTTGGGAAAGGGGGAGGGGGAAGAGTCTGTCTCGACGGGGCTCGGGCAGGGTTCTGGGTGTGTAAGGTTGGCTGGCTCTGCATTGAAAAGACCAGGTAGCAGATCCATCACTCGGAAAAGAGATGCAAAGATCATGCAAGATATGATCTGTGGAAAGAGGTGCAAAAGAGTCTACAAGAAGGGATGGCAGAAAGGGACAAGGTCTTTAGTTATGGAAACTTGACCAATTTCTGTCGGATCATGGATTGAGCCTGTTTACGGGTTTGCGCTTACGGGATTCTGAATTGTTTACGGGTTTTTCTGAATGTAGGCGTACGGGTGGGGACAGGGGCCGGATCCGGAGACCGTGTTCTTGCATCGCATCGTGCCGCTCAAGTTGTTTGGCCAGCCTTTGATTTCGCAGCGGGTCGCGGCAGTACAGAACAACTTCAGCCACCAGATACCCTGGTACCCAGGCGGAAGTTTTGGGATGCATGTCAACGGCCAGCCTGTACGCCCTGCTCGGATCCCGGCTGCGTGTTCCGGAAGTCGGGGGGTGGAAGGGCATGCAGGATGCTTGTGTTGGGAGCATGTCCCTTCCCCCCCCCCCCCTTTTTTGGGGGGGGGGATTTGAAGGTATGGGGTGAAAGGCGATGATTAGAACCTAGCGTGCAGGTGGATTGAAAGTACGGGATGGGATGTTGGAGCAGTTTTTGAACCCCTGGTGGGGGTGACGGAATTCCAGGGGGTGTGCATATGGGAGATGCTCAGAAACAAAGCACACGCTAACCTACTTTTCGGTACCTTATGTGGTGGGTTTTAAAATACGGGATTGGTTTGCATTATGCGATTGTGCATCCATTGCTTTTCTGGGCGGCAGACAAAGCGCACGTCTACCTTTTTTTCCGATGCGGTGCTTTGAAGCAAGTGAGGCCTTGCGAGAATTCATGGCCGATGGAGGGATGCGGGTGGGACTGTGCAGCAATCAGAGGGACAGCAGGTGCCCGTGGTGGAGGCTGGCAAGTCTGGGTCTCTGGGGACCCGGGACGGGGACCTACTGGCGGGAGCGCTCTGCCAGCCTCAGTATCCGCCGGCCTCCGTGGCCCCACACATGTTTCCCCCTGTTTCAATGCCTGGGTTCATTCCATCCCCGCCCGGGCCCGTCTTCCAGCAAGGGATTCCCATGCCCATGTACCCGCAGGTTTCGGCATCGCGCCATCATGGGTCAGTCTCCCATCCCTGTCCAGAGATTGTCCCCTGCCTAAGCCTCCGCCCCGTCTTTGCAGCATCCTGTGTGTGTGTGTGTGTGTGTGTGTGTGTGTGTGTGTGTGTGTGTGTGTGTGTGTGTGAGAGAGAGAGAGGGGGGGGGCAGGGAGAGAGGGGGAGGGAGGGAAGGGGCGGGAGAGAGCGGGGGGGGGGGAGAGAGAGAGAGAGAGAGGGGGGGTAGGTAGGTTATTTTTTATTAGTTTTGGGGGAAGTGGGGAGGAGGTCGTGTGTCGGCGCTCGCATGGGTTTGGTGTGTGTCCCGCCCGGGGGAGGGGGGGGGGCATCCTGAAGGGTTAAAGTGTAGCGTATTGAGTGTGTACTGCTTGGGGAAAGCAGGGGGTGGCCGAATCCGGCGCTGAATCAACGGGCTCAAGCATGATGATCGCTGCTTCAATCCTGGTAAAGCTTGCCTGCGCCCGCAGCAGGGAAGCAGGAGCAAGCTGCTTCGGCAGCCAGCTTTACCGTTTCTTTTCCATCGGTTTCTCCACCTTTCCTGAGAGGTCCGGGCCCCGTGCGGTCCTGATCGTCAGGGAGCATCCCGGCGCGTTTGCCTTGAAGTAGAGAAGCTCAAGAGGACCAGCACTCGGGCCGGACTAAGGAAGTGGATGGCGTTAGAGCTCAGTCTCATGCACATGCACGTGCGGTGACATCGTCGAGCACATCACAGCTGATAGAATGAGAGCCGGTCGTCATCGAGCACATGCCGTAATACAGTTAGCGCATTATGGCGGAGTGAGAGAGAGCCGGCCGTCATCCATGCACATGCCGTAGTTTCGTCGGCATAATGGCAGACAGAAAGAGAAGGGGCGCTGCGTGTCCCTATCTTCTTCCAAGATTTCGGAGAAAGACCCGTCACATATGCCCGAGAAATTTGTTAACCTGGGCGCGCTGCGCTCGTCGGTACGGGTGCTCGTGCTTCTTCCGAGCGAAAGCCTTTATAGCTTCTCGAAGCTTCTGTACCATAGGCTGGATGCATGAGCGCCTTTGCCATCGCCTCATGCAGTCCGGCCCGATTATTTTTTGGGCCCGACCTCGTGCTGTGCGGGTTGGCCGGGTTCTGGGATGGCTTCTGACCATTAGGGGCTTCCAGGACTCCGGGGTCGTGCGCTGAAGAATCCGGGGTGGCTCGGGTGTCGCAAGCAACAGTATGAAGAGGCCATCTGCTCGCGCTCTCGGGCCGATGGCTCGCGTTTTCGCGGTACGGAAAGGACCACGTCCTGTGCTCCCTTACGTTGGAGATGTCAACCCTGCTCAGCGAGCAGCAAAATTCAGCCGGGCGCGAACCTGTGCTGTCACGGATGGCCTCTCAACCGGCCGGCGGGCCAGCTGGCTTCATCGAAAATTAATTGCTGTTTTGAGTCGTGTATCTTCTGCAGAAATGCATTGCACCGCCGGGGTGATCGGTTGCGGGCTTCCGCAGAGCCGAGGCCAAGGGAGGGTAGACGGCTGAATGTTCGGTTCTGCTGTACAGCTCTGGTCCCTCGACACTCTGTGAATGGTCTCATGGGAACCAACCTTACATCATATCCGCGCATCATGGGGAGATTCTTGCCGCCCCCCCCCTTCTTGCCGCGGTACAGTTCACATAATCCGCAGTGACCACCCACTTGCGGTTGCGTGCTGCCAGGGCCAGATCACCTGGCACAGATCCCGTGGCGCAATGCGTACCTCAAGATTTCCAATGCCTACCTGCGGGATTCTGTACCTGAGACGGGTGACAGAAGGGATGCAGCTGGCGGGCGCGCGCGCGCACACACACACACACACACACACACACACACACACACACACACACACACACACACACACACACACACACATACACACACGGGGAGCGGGGGTGGTGCAGAAGGGGTAGGGCCGCTTTCCGCCAGAGGCCATGGTACTTGCGTGGACTTTGGCCGGGACTAGTTGTGGGAGAAAATCCTGCTGTGCGGTACTTACCGTGGTGGATCACTGTGCGGTACTTACCGTGGTGGATCTGAGAAGATAGATGCCTTGGGATGGGTATTGATGAGCCGGATTTGACGTACTGGAGCACCTTACTGTGGGTGAGCCCAGGATTCAGTCAGGAGCGCCGACCGCGCCCACTATTGTATGCACGAAGTGACCTATTATTTCTTCTTTGCTGAGGCGGGGAGAAGGGACGTGAGGGGGCTGGGGCGCTTGGGGACGAGTGGTGGTACTTTTGTCAGATGATTCTTTTGCCCCCGGCCTTCATTTCACCACTCAGCCTGAATTCGTGTTGTTCAACATTCAAAAAACTTCGTCCTCTTGCAGAAGACTCTAGCAATCGAGGGCCTGTGTGAGGGTCCAGAACCTCTCTTTTCCTCCCCGGCCGCCCGGGGGGGGGGGGGGGGGACGACTGAGCCTCTGAACTTCTGGGCCGGCTGCCATAAATTCAGAGGCTCAGGCCTCTGTGGGCCAGGCCTCTGAACTTCTGTGGGAACTTGACCAGGAAGTGCCCTTGCTCAGGCACGGCCAATTTGATTGCTTCCGATCCGAGAGTTGGGGTACTGCAGGGCGGTAGCGAACCCCTGTGCCAGCATTGGCAAGAAAGAGGGAAGGAGTCGAAACAAATGCAGAATGCGTGTATTGGGGGAATGGGGACATGGACCGGTCCCGAATCCACACCTGTTTTGGGGTGCGGGGACGGGCAGTTGCCTCGGGCTTTGTTTTAGTTTGTTTTAAAACTCCAGTAGTGTAGTGGATGCGGGAGTGCTTGGTGGCCACGCCAGCAAAGTCGTGCATGCTGAAAAATGCTCCGGGCGCCATGTTGCGGACCAAAGAGCGAACTTGCTGATTGCAGCGAGATCTGCATCGTGTATTATCCACACCACTGGCGCGCACGGAAACTCAGCGGCTGGCCTGTTGAGGTTCCAGGCTCGTCAGCGGGAAAGTTCGGCGAAATGCCCTGCAAGCTCTTGTGGTCTGTCTTGCATTGTACCAAGTTATTTGCTCAGCGAGCCCGCTCGTGTGCTGTGCCTTATATTGTATCCAACTTTGTTCGTTCAGAGCATATTGGCTTGTCGCGTATTTGTGCTTTCGCGCATTGCTCAACCCGTGGGCTGCAAGTACCTGGGAAGGAAGCCCTTCTGATCATTTGGGCCGACATATGATGAACAATATTAGCAGTTACGCCCGGTATGATGATGGGTTGACAATGGAGATATGTTTGCAGTAGGAGCGTTGCTTCCGTGTGTACAGTAGTCGTACAGTTTGAGCCCCAACTTTGACCGCTGGGGACCACTGGGGTTCGATAGCACGTTTGAAGGGATTCCTGTGGGTCACGGGTTAGAGTTCCGGGCACACTCTACTGCAAGGCGTTCATTTTCCCCCTTTGCTGTTCTTCGGTTGAACGCCTCCCCTTGCAACTCCCTCCTCTGCTGTCTTGCATTATTTGTTTTTCCCTCACCTTCCTGCAGTGAAGGCAAGGATGGGGGAATTGGACTGCGGTTTTGGTACCTAGGAACTCGTTGCACCTAGAAGAAATCACTAGTAGGGGGGTAGGCACTGTTTGTCGAGAGGGCTGCCCATCTGTTCGGCAAATGTGACCTTATACCGCAGGGATATCTTAGTCAGGATTTGAGATGACAAGAGGCAAATGCTTTATTGCATGTGGCCTTATCGATAGTTTTGATGTGTATCCCTCCTGTTTTTTTAATCCCTCTTGTCTTTCCTTTTCTTTCTTTTTCTTCCTTTTTTTTTTTTTTTTTTCCCGGGAGAAGTCACGGTGAATGCATTGCACTGTGAAACACTAGGCAGATTCAGTCCACTGGACTTTGTTGACTTCAGCAAAGAAGCAAGCCGCTGTTGTTTGCTAGAGCTGCACTTCACACTCGCTTGGGAGCCAGATTCTCTGCGGCTCAAAAAGGCTAGCCCACGTTGCGCTTGGTCTTGCAAGATGATGATGCTTCACTTTTACGTCTTTTTAATGAACAGTGGGGAATGGCCTCCCTGTTGTCACTAGCCAACTCATATCAGGCTAGTCCCTGGCAACACAGTGCCGTAATTCACGGGCTGTAGCTGCCCTTTTCAAGTGTTCGTTTCTGCAGGCTCACGTCCCACCGGTGGCCCAAGAGCCACCCCCAATTTTGTTGCTGAAGCAGGCTCTTGTGTGGGGAGATCGATTGTTTACAAACACGGGATGCCCTAAGTGTGCATGTGTGCACTCTGCGAGGTTTTTGGCAATCCGTTTGTCAGGAGGCAGATACACGGTCCCCCCTTTCAGACTACTACGGTTATGGCGTTCTCAAGTTAGTTGACTCTCAGCATGTTTTGGAGTCGGGTGCGTGCTGGTGCAGCTAGCGCATGATTTCCCCTTACGCCATACAGCAAAGCCGCCTAAGGCTGCAAACTTTGAGACCTGCGTCTCTGTACGGCTTGCAAGACGGCAGGGTCATTTTTCACAAGGCATCAACGACTCGCCTTTTGAGCAATCTTCTAGCCGTTTCTTTTTTTTTTTTTTTTGGGTTGAAACACAGCACTACCCTGGACCATTTTTGTGGCTCTTACTCGTCGTTTCAGGCGATTTTACTTTAAAAAGCAGCAGAATGTCCCAGGGCCCACCATGTAGGGAATTTTATGGCAGTGTTGTCAGCTGGACCATGTCATCCAGAGATGTCCATGCGCACCCCTGGGGGCCCTTTGCGTGTTTTGCCTTGACCCTTTAAAAGCAGATTAGCACGTTGAGAAGAACTGTGTCCGTCCCATGGGGGCCAGCCGAGTGGATTAGCACGTTGAGGATAACTGTGTTTCGGTCCACGTAGATATGATTTGTTGGGTGCTGTCTTGAGAGGTCGTTCATAAAGCCTTATTGGGGCAATTGGCGAGGGGACAGTGCATTTTTTGCCAACCCCCCGGCGCGGATTTTCAAACCAGCTTTCCAGTAGGCCCAATTGCGAC
>KV908439.1:404091-406591 GCA_002005505.1 Botryococcus braunii
AGAGAGAGAGAGAGAGAGAGAGAGAGAGAGAGAGAGATGCGAGGGGGCACGCTGCTGTGGAAAGGTACCGAATGGATGCCTTTGCAATTTCCCGTTGCAAGTAATTTGAAAACGACCTACTACCAGCTTTAAGCAAGGCAAAAAAGCTTACTCTTCCAATGACTTTATGTCTGCTTCTAGCTGCGCCTCCTGGCCCACAGGAATCACGTTTGCTAGGTCTAGCTGCATGCAATAACACAACCCAGAATGTGTTAGTTCACCAAAGAATGTTCACCCTACATGTTTTTGGTCCAGGCCAAGCCTCCTGTTCATGCTGCCTTCCGTGCGCAAGGATTCCAGCTTATCCCCAAGTCTCGCAAGTCATGGAAGAATCTAATATTTCCATCATTGCCGCATATCAGTCCAAGGATCCAGGTACACAGAGTCCTCCCACTGATGATTCCTCGCAGACTAGCAAATCATAAACGCGTGATTTCTACTCGCTCCCTTCGATCTTCCAGAGGTGGAAGCGGAGCTTCATCCACCGAGTGGGGCCATGTTGTTGGCCACCATCACCATAAAATGGTTCACCTTGAAGAGGTTGTTTTCCCCATCTTGGGTTTGCCTGCCAACTTTCTGTGTTTCGCTCTCTGATAAACGGTGGCCAATTGGCTGAAGGTGGATCAGAGCTTAGCCTGGACAAGCTTCTTTGAGTGAGGCTCAGATGATAGCGATCCCAACAGTTTGCATTGGACGGCTATTGACCCTGTACCTTTACCATATGCAGGGTTAGCTGTCTGGGTGACGCACCACAACAGCTCCTTCCGGAATTGGTGTAGCTACTGCTTCTCTTACGATTGGGGGTGCCAGAAATGCGGAGCAGGACAGGATTGCTGCCACAGCTGCCATACAGAAGCACTTTCCATAGGTTTCCAACCAAGCGCCTGTTACTGCGTGACCACCCTCCATACAGGGTACTGAGCCACGTTCAGCCGATAATGTACTTAAATTCACCAATTGCAAGGTTGTTCCTGAGACATGCGGATGAAAGGGATGGCATCCACGATTCAGGTTTTCACGTCTGCTTGGAAACCTGTGACAAGCCCTCTGGAGAGAAAGGAATTGATAAGATTTATTTGACAGCGCATTTATGGACGAGTAACTGCAGGTAGCAAGAAAACTACACTCCATTGAGTCCCTCGACCAGATCCCGTACGTCCTTCACTAAAGGCGCAGCGGTCTTAAGTCAGTGGAATAGGAACGTCGACATTAAGATGTCGGTTATGTACCAAAACAGATCTTACATAAGGGAGGTTGCATTTTAATCGTCTTAGAGGCGACAGGATCCTCGTCTATCCGGTCAGTTCAACCGACTCAGGTGACACGGGAATGAGCCTGTACTCTATTAACGGACATCCTGTACGGGCAACTGCCATAATGGTCCTGCCGATGGTAGAGATGGCAGGGCTTTCAAAACGTTTGCCCAAGTGAATACCCAAGTGAATAAGCTTAAGTCGTGATGTTTGAAAATATAGGATTTTCCAGAAACTATTTGCACGGTGGTGTCTTCTGACAGATCATTCAAGGAAACGGTGTCACGGACAACGCACAATGACTGCGGAATCGCATCTCCAAGCGCCACGATTCATTACCCCTCTTAAGGTAAAGATGGTATCCATTCATTATGATGAGAAGGGAGCTTATCATAACCGCTGTTACCTTCATCGGCAGACACACAATACATCTGTGCGTGGAGTACGAGGACATCGTCTTGGTTTAAGACCTCTTCGTAATCCTCAAACATGTGAATTTTTGTGGTCACATTTAAATTTTTAAACGTCAATAAATAACTTCAAATCTTGGTTAAAATCTCAGAATGGCTTGAAGAGTGTAACCCAAAAATTTAGTAGGATAACTGCAACAAGCTGCTTAACGCTCAGGAGTGCTCCATATAGTTTATTCAGATTTAGAACGACAAAATTTCATTTCTATCCCAAAATTTTCTTCTTATCAGGCGAAGATCCCCAGCGTAGTTGACAGAAAGCTATTCTTCTGGCAAGCTTACATATAACGTGCCTGCTTTACACAATTTTCTCTCCTTGCAGGACCTGTGCTTGGAAGCTGTAGCAGCAAATATTTCAACAGAGCCATGCCTGCCTAGTGTGCCAGAGAATATTCAAGACAAAGTTGTTGACCTCCTTGCCTTGGACTTGGACCTTGAGCAAGCAGGCACAGTACGTTTTCTTCCCAAGTTGTAGCTTATTTCTACATAACGAACTTCCAATCGTACGTTCTTGGTCTCCTTCTGTCGGTTTTGCAACTGCAAATAGCAGTGACTGCTTCTGTCCAAATAGAACACATTGTCGCTGCTGCATGTTCAGTCAGCTGGTTCCTTCTTGACAAGGATCACCAATGCGGAGTCCCCTCAACATAGGCATCTTGTGTGTGTGTGTGTGTGTGTGTGTGTGTGTGTGTGTGTGTGTGTGGTGTGTGGTGTGTGTGTGTGTGTGTGTGTGTGTGT
>KV908439.1:411591-424091 GCA_002005505.1 Botryococcus braunii
ACACACACACACACACACACACACACACACACACACACACACACACACACACACACACACACACACACACACGTGCACGCGCACGCACACACACACACACACACACACTCACACACACACGTGCACACACACACACACACACACACACACACACACACACACACACACACACACACACACACACACACACACGTGCACGAGGTGGAGAGGTGACCATAGTACATGCGCATGCACGCGCGGTGGGCGTAGTGGGGGCGGGGATGCAAACAAGAATGGCGGTTGAGACACTGGCTTTGTCACACGGGGTAGGTCGGCATGACTGGCGCCAACATTGACGAGGAGGCTGCAATCGCTGAAGTTCTGCGGCAGAGGATGCTGGATACCATTGCGGGCAGCTGATTCTGGGTGTCCATCACTGTGACGGGTACCATCACAAGCAAGACTGGCATTCTGCAATCAGAATTCCTCAAGTAAAAGAAGGAATCTAGATCTAGATATTTAGATCGATCTAGATCTCCCCATCAGAACTCATGCCATGATGAAGTAGAAGAAGGAATATCCCTATCAAAAGTCCTTAAGGATCATACTAAAGAGAGAACCCCATCAGACATTCTTGAGTATTAATCGTGAGACAACCGTCAGCCGGCAAGGGGCTCCTCATTTTCTTTAATTATATAGCTGATGCATCATTAATTATATAGGTGATGCATCAGTTAATTATATAGCATATGCTTAAATAGACGATTCAAAAGATGGCTCTTAAAGATGCTTAAAGAAAGCCTCCTTATAAGAGGGGTTGCATATGTCTCCAGAACATGACAGAGGGATGGTTGGTGCAGACCGGCGATATGAAGCGTTCCTCTGTTTCAAAAGGCCAAGATGTTGCTCGAGCAAATCCCCAAGACAGGACCTCTGTCGGTCTGCTGGGCAGGCAGTGGTAGGATGACAAGGCTGGAGGGACACTTAGCCTTTGGTACGGGGTCTAGACCAATATACATCTAGATTGGTGCAGCACTTCAGGGGAATTTCTTGGAATTTACGGAATTTCGTGGTGTACCCAAGCGACCGGAAATTTGATAAGGTATTCGCATACACGCGTACGTGCTACCCCACAGCAATCGCCAAATTAAATCCTTGTGCGAAAGTACATGTTGTGTAGATGCTGTATGGTATCATTGCACCGCCTTGTCAAAAGAGGGCCCCTTGAAGGCAAGGGGTGAGCGGTGTTTAATTGCAATTGCAAGTAATTACAAGATCTTATTCGATGTTGTTTCTTCATTGAATTTCTCCCAGGACCTCCTGTTTTCAGCCATTGCAGGTGAGAGCGTCCAGCCATGTATACCTCTGGTGGCAGATCATCTAGATCGCTGAGTGCTTAGCGTCAGTGGCAGTCGCAAATCCGAGAGCCCATGTGAGCCCATATGGCCATCGAGGCTTCCTGCACGTGCAGTGCGGTCTGTTGGGGGTTTCACACATACCCAGCTGTTCGCATCTATCTTGACACTGCACGCCAAGCAGCAGTCACTAGCAAGAGGCGGTATGCCGGCGATATGATCTCCAGGAATCCAGACTAAATGGCTTAAGCATCTTTTTAACTGCTCGGAACCAAGTCATGCTCATTGAGATGATTACTAGTTGGCAGGAACTGGCCATGGGAGTGCTATGCTATATTTAATGTATATACCAACGTAACAACGTCTATACTAACGTGCTATGCTATATATTATTGTATATGTATAAATTAACACCCTGCGTGCTCCTCTCCCGCCCCTCCAGTCCTTCCTAGCCAGTCCTCATTTCTCCACATTTGCGACACGCCACCTCCCTTTCTTGCTGCTCTGAAAATCGTCTGGACGGCGGGTGCAAGCTTTCAGACAATCCATACAGGTTCAACACAAGCTTCCAATCCAGAATCCGATTGATGCATGAACTCTGTGTACGTCTCCTTCCTCATGCCAAGGCCTTACAGAGGCCAACGGGCTTCCCAATCGGGGTGGGAGTTTGGGGGGGGGATCTTTTGCGGGACGCCTCCCTGGTTTCACGACTGGGTAGACATCAGAAAGCCAACTCTGGGCTTAAGCGGAGTTTACTAATTCAAGAGTGGCGGCGGGACCTTCCTTGTGTTGCCCAACTTGCGCACATCATCAGCCTCACAAGGCTGGACAGAGGAAAAAGGGTGGATGTTTATCCCAGTTGTATCGGGATTGACACCACAAAGAGGACAAAGTCAGGCCGGACAGACGTCAGTGGCTCACAAGGCTGGACAGACGTCGATGGTCTAAGGTAGACGCCGATGGTTTTGAAAGGCAGATGAAGTCAACCTGCTGATCCTCCTGTGTCTTACCTCCCCTTACTGCTAAAGGCGTTCGTTCACGGCAACGAAGAGAATCTTGATGGGGTGAGACTCTCCCCCACCCCCCCCCTGCTCACTGAGGGGGAAGATACAATTTCAGAGAACCACCAGCAGACCACCTCCTGCAGGTCCCATCCCTGCCTGCCAACAACCTACTTGCGAGACTGAACAGCATCACGTGTCAGCAGAAAGACCCAGTCTTCAAAAGAGAGATACCTATCTCTCTTTAAACCACACCACCCATATCGGACTGCTGGCTCTTAAACGTTCCTCTACTTCGATGTAATTTCGCAATAACAACAGCAACCCCCCCCCCCCCCCACAACACTCCTCCAATAGAAAACCGACCACCCACACCCCACACCCCGCTATGCCCCCGCCCCCCGGGCTCCCTCGCGCGCACACACACACACACACACACACACACACACACACACACACACACACACACACACACACACACACACACACACACAGACATGTAAATCATACACGCAGAGACACAGACAACTGAAGCTGGATCCGCGAGAGCCAAATTTGGCAGAATCGTGACCATCTTCTTCACATGCAAGCAGCTGGTTTCGGCTCCTAGTCTGTCAAAGCCCAGTCCTGTGCTTAGCGGAGTCCATCTGCGCCGATCAATACTCTGACAAGGTAGCTCAAACACGGATGGCGTCGATTTGCCGCCGCAAACGTTCGGTCTCCTGCTGAAATTCCTGCAGCTCAGCCACCTGGTCGTGGAACTGGTCTGGGAACTGGACCGCGGCTCGATCAGCCATCCTGCCGCCCTTCTTATATTGTCCCCAGAGAGTCTCCTGCCGCTCATGGCTGTCCAGCAGTCCCCAAGGGTACCCAGAGGCACCCATACCGCCAACCCCGCGCCCCGTCCCCTCCCCGGCGGTCGCCCCACTTTCTCCGAGGTGGCTGTCCCAGGGCGCTGCTCGCCCATGCGGTCCCGCAGGCTCCCACACGAAGGGAGCAGGAGCGTGGTGCCCATAGGACCAGGGGTCCGCGTGGGGACTACGCAGCGGTTTGGAGAAGCCAGGAAAGGTCTCCGAAGACCGAACGGGGGGAGGGATAGCACTGTCGGGACCTCCGGGCCCTGGCGCCCTGCAGACCGGGTGCCCAGCCGAGCCAGTGGGTGGAGGACCGGCGGGCATCGACGTTGCGTTCAGGGGGCCCTCTTGCAGCCTGTCTGTCCACCTCTGTGGCACGGTGATTGCGGGCTGGATGAGAACCTCCCCATCTGATCGTGAGGGACCAGGACGCACACATAGCGGCCCAGTCGGATCCGAATGATGCCCCAATGGCCGATCTCGCTCCCAAACTGGCAGGGTATGCAGGCCATTTGGCTTGTCTTGGAGGCGACAGGGCTCAGGCTGAGGCCTACCCACCTCGGATTGTGCCCCCTTAGGCAGAGACTGCAGCCCGTTTGGCTTGGATGGCAAGCGGATCGGCTCGGACCGTAGTCCAAATGGTTCGGAAAGAAGCCCATTTGTCCTGAGCTTCGGCTCATCTGGCCTGGACTGCAGTCGAAACGGCTTGGGTTCCAGCCCGCGCGGCTCGGAAAGAAGCCCATTTGTCCTGGACTGCAGCCCGTTTGGCTCAGATTGCAGTCGAAACTGCTTGGATTGTAGCTTATATAGCCCTGAAACAAGGGCATCATTGCTGGACTGAAGCCGGTCTGGCTCGGAATGCAGTCGAAAGGGCTCGGGTTGTAGCCGATATGGCCCTAAAACAAGGGCATCATAACTGGACTGAAGCCCATTTGGACCGTCTGGCTCGGAATGCAGTCGAAAGGGCTCGGGTTGTGGCGCATGCGGCATGGAAGGAAGTATGTGGCTAGCCTCCTTGAGAGAACTGGTGACTACCTCATCCCGACTGTTGAATGAAGTCGCAATTCCTTCGATGCGGTTGCTGGGCATTGGGGCTTGGGCATGGTTGGAACCCATCGCAGGCGAGGGGATTAGGGTTTGGACATGGTTGATACCCATCGCAGGCGAGGGAATTAGGGCTTGGGCTTGGTTGGAACCCCTCGCAGGCGAGGGGAGGCTGGCGGGAGCAGCGAGCCCTTGGGGGAGCCGCTCGCTGTGCACTGCGCCGCGGCGGTCGCCCGGGGCCGTGCCGGGTTCCCCTCGGAGCTCCAGCGGTCCCTGTGGGGCAGAACCACGACATTCAATAATGGAAGTGGGGAGGGAACCTCTAGTCTCGTGGGGCTATGGAGAATGTCAGTGGGTGTCTTTCTTATGTAAAGCTTCTGTATCCACCACCTCTCCAGCCACTATGGTTAGCATGTAGGAGCATTGGGACATGGGTCCCTGCAGCCAGCCAAGTGAGCCCCCGCTCCCCCCAGGGAGAAGGAAGGAAGGGGGGAGGTCCCACGGCAAAGCTGGATGCCATCATCTTGCAGGCTCACTCTCTTTTATGTCTTTCTTTCTTTCTTTCTTCTCCTCCTCCTCGTCCTTCATCTATCTCTTCTTCCTCCTCCTCCTCCTCCTCCTCCTCTACTTCTTCTTCTTCTTTGTTGTCGTTGTCTTCTTCTTTTTCTTCTTCTTCTTCGCCATCTTTTTTGTCTTCTTCTTCGTCTTCGTCTTCTTCTCCCTCTTCTGCTTCTATCTTTTTTCCCAAGATGTCTTACTCCAATAAGCAAACTCTCTTCAGATGACTCGCCATAGTGCCCATAGCGTTACATACAGCCACATCTAGACATGTGAGCAGAAACGGGTCTTGGTAATGGCAGGGAGCAGCCTTGGTGCGTACCGGGTCGCGGATTGGGTATCCCGTATTGGGAGGGCCAGGATGCTGGGCAATGGCAACTTCAGCATAAGCGGACGGCTCGCACTGTCCCGGTGCGTGCTTGTGCAGAGGGGCATTAGAGAAGAGTTTCCTGCCCAGGGGGGCCCAGGTGGGTGCGGGACCAACCAAGGGACCGGAGGGGACCCGGTCCCACTTGCGGGGGAGCAGCGGCGGGCTCGCTGGGAGGTCCAGGCGGGGGGGCTCCCGCAACAGGAGCGGAGGCTCGGCGCCCTGGGGTACCAGAAAGCCCTTATCACGTTCTGCTGCGGCCTCCAGGCGCTGCCTCAGCGCAGCCGTGTGGTCTCCAAAGGCTCGGAACTCTTGGCTCACCGCTGCCTCGTGTTCAGACCTGAAAGTGCGAATGTGCCAATGTATGAATGCACGAATGGATGAATGAATGAATGACTGAATGAGTGAATCAATGAATGGATGAATGAATGAGTGTTCCACGTTGCCAGTGATAATGGCTAGGTAAGTGCTTGTCAATCAGCCACTCACAGAAGCAGCCAACCAATTTGAGAGTTCCATCCACTCCTTACAGTCTCTACACAAATCTCACCACTTTACTTAGGGTTTCTCATAGGCCTTCTTCCTGTAATACAGCCTAAATGTCCTGTTGGAAGTGTCTTGAAGGTGGGGACAGACGGCATAGAGCGGTTGCACAACTTCAAGCGCTTGCGCACTCGAATCCAGTGCCTCCCCCCTGACGGCAAAAGGACCTTGGACCCCACGGTAATATCTGAAACGGTAAAACCCCACACACACACACACACACACACACACACACACACACACACACACACACAACACAACATTTTGAAAGGGTAACATCATGGCCCTCTGCAGGAGCAGCTGCACAAGAACGTCAAGTGCATGGCGATACAATCCAGCCGGGGGGGGGGGGGGAGAGGGAGAAACCTCCATCCCACCCCTGGGGGGAGGAGGAGGAGGGCTGAGAGAAGGAAGGGATGGTGGGTTGCGGGGAGGGTGGGCAAGCCTATGATGCGTGCTGACCCTCCTTCCCAAAGGACACAGATGTGGACATAGTTCGTACCAGGTCCTCTCACAGGCCTTCTCCTGCTGGGGAGACCTCCAACCGGCTTGGCGTGCTTCAAAGTCGAGAATCAGCTTATCCAGTTCTTCTCTGCCCAGGCGATGCCTCCTTCCCCCATGTTCCTCCTGCCCACCCATGTGCTATGCTTGTCATACTTTCATGCATGTGCCACACTTGGCATATGCTTGCATACATGTTCCACAATTGCCAAACTTGCATACATGTGCCACACTTGCCATATACTTGCATACATGTGCCACAATTGCCAAACTTGCATACTTGTGCCACACTTGCCATATACTTTCATACGTGTGCCACAATTGCGATACTGGCAAAAATGCTTGTTTGGTTGCACACCTGCACGTGCAGTAATTGGCCTGTCCAGGAGACATTTTCCATACAGGATATGCTGCACCTGGAGGACAGGGCGTGATCTCCTAATCCCCCTTGTGGGCATCATTTGTGGTCCCCCCTTAAAGCAGACAGACACACACACACACACACACACACACACACACACACACACACACACACACACACACACACACACACACACACACACACACACACACACACACCCACAACCACCTTACATGCGTGCTCACGGGCATAAACACGCTCCCTCCCCAACCATTCCCCCCTTCCTCTCCACCCCCCACCTCTCTCTCTCTTTCTCGCTCTCTCTCTCTCTCTCTCTCTCTCTCTCTCTCTCTCTCTCTCTCTCTCTCTCTCTCTCTCTCTCTCTCTCTCTCTCTCTCTCTCTCTCTCTCTCTCTCTCTCTCTCCCTCCCTCCCTCCCTCCCTCTCTCTCCCTTTCCCTCTCTCTCTCTCTCGCTCTCTCTCTCTCTCTTCCTCTCCTCTCCCTCTCTCTCCCCCCTCTCTCTCTCTCTCTCTGTTTGTGTGTGTGTGTGTGTGTGTGTGTGTGTGTGTCTGTGTGTGTGTGTGTGTGTGTGTGTGTGTGTGTGTGTGTGTGTGTGCATATGTGTGTATGTGCGCCTCCCTCCCCTTCCTCTCGGTCCGCTTATTCTATGTGGGTTGGGAAGGCGTGGTGGAGGGGGGGGGGCGGCTTGAAGTGAGATGCCCACAGGGAGGGAGGCCTGACCTGCTCTGCGAGCTTCTTCTCAGCGCGGGCAAGGCGCCACGCCAGTTCCACCCCCTTCTCCCGAGCTGCGCCCAGGGCTGCCACCAGCTCGAGCTTACTAGCCTGCCACATGTGGCCTCCCTCGCCTCTCAGAGCTGCACCTTGGTCGTGTGTGGCTGCACGAGATCCCCTTGCTGAAGCTCTCCTATCTCCCTGCGCAGCGCTCCCTTTCAGACCACTTCCACGCCGGGATGATGCGCCTTACACTAGGCTGTGTTGCTCATCAACCTCATGCATGTGTGAAGGATGAGGGCTTAAGTGGGTGATAGGGTTGTGGATGTCCAGAATTGAGATGCAGGTAGGGACAATCGTGCAGCGGCACAACCAATTGGACATGGCACATGGGAACAAAGTGCAGCGGCACAACCGTTTCTACAGTGCCTGTGGGGACAACCGCGCAGCGGCACAACCGATTTTACAATGCGTGAAGGGACAATCGTGCAGCGGCACAACCGATTTTACAATGCATGAAGGGACAATCGTGCAGCGGCACAACCGACATGTAAACAAAAGGTGAATATTAGGAGATGTAAACTTGGAAAACCAGGCAAGGCCTGTACCGAGGTCAAGTCTTGACAACGCAGCTGCAATCTTGGGCGCTGTTTAGCCAAAAGGGATTGCACTGTGCCTTGCTGTTTCACATACGCGGCCAGGGAGTCTTCAGCTGACTTCTCCGGGCCACCTGAGTGCAGGCTCACCATAGCCCGGCAGTCACCTGCTGTAGCTATGAGCTCGGCTGCACGCACTTGTGTCTTTGGGTCAGACCCATAACCATCCTTGCAAGCCGGCCTGGCCACATCCCACAATTTTGAGTAGAGTAAATGGCACAGAGTATGCATAAGAGTATGCACAGAGCAATGCTCAAGGTAACGGGCCTGGCCACCTCCCAAAACTTTGAGTGGACCCTCAGAACTAAGTTGGCACAGTGTAAGACTAATGCTCAAGATAAAGAGCACACTTCTTTCCCTTCATTCCTTGTTCTTCACTTGCAAACCTTCCCACCCCACCCCCTGCCCTTCCCCCCCCCCCATCTTCTTTCCTTTTGTGGCTCTTACTCAGGCGCGCACACGCGCGCGCAAACACACACACACACACACACACACACACACACACACACACACACAAGTATATACACACACAGGCGCGTGCACACACACACACACACACACACAGCGTGCGTACGTCCCCTCCCCTTCCCCCTTGCTCTCCCTCTCTCTTTGGCCCCTTCCCCCCCCCCTCCCTCTCACCCCTCTCCCATCCTCTCGCTCGCATCCCTCTCCCTCGCTCCTGGGGGCGCATGCCTGCTCTGTGTGTGTGTGTGTGTGTGTGTGTGTGTGTGTGTGTGTGTGTGTGTGTGTGTGTGTGTGTGTGTGTGGGTGTGTGTGTGTGTGTGTGTGTGTGTGTGTGTGTGTGCGCGTGCGTGCGCATCCGAGATTGCGTGCCGCCCACTACCCTCTTTCCCTTGTCCTGGACTCCTTCCTGCCCCATTTACCTCCGATTGTGATCCATCATAGAATCTGCAGTCCCTGACATTGTTTTCTTCCTAATGGTTGCACAAATTACACAATTCCAAACAGTGCCGCCATGCTTTGTTCTATTGCAGCACAACCTGGACCACTACTGCCTGCTTTGTTGCTTAGTTTGCGCAACCAAATTTGGAACTGTTGAAGCATCCAAGGCATCAACTTCGACGGCAAATAACCTTTTGGCACTGTAAAATAACATGTATTAAAATGTCGGTTCGGTGTGAATCTTGATTTAATCTTCCGAAGAAACGGGCTTTGCCAGGCTTGCCTCAACAGAGCCTTTTGCCAACCACCCCTTTCGCTGATAGACCGTCTGTGGAGTACGTCTCTTCCTCTGTGTTTCAGCCCCTTGCTTTCGAACCATTTCTTTTTCGTGTTCAGATTCTGTTCCTGGCTGTTGCTCCCATGATGGGCCCTTATGTAATGCGTTTAATACCATTAGAAGAACAAATTTACGGGGCCCTTACGTTTTATGTGACCTAGCTGCGCGCAGCAAGATGGGGCTGGTCCAACGCGGGAATGTGGGAAGTCCCCCGCAGAGGGGTGGCTGGTGGAAGGGCTCCCCCAAACACCCAACTCTAAGCTGGTTTAGGAGCAGACGGGCATAACGATTCCGATTGCGCTTCCACGTTACATTGCACGTCTGTATTTTCCCGAGCTATGGATCAGTTTTGAGAATGAGGGTGATCTTCTGGGTTAGTTGGATATGAACCTTGCCAATTGTCAAGATGATGGCATCATTCAACTTCTGAGGGAAGAGATGTCACACAAGGTACTCTCCACCTCAAAATTCCTGAACCAGATGCTTGCAAAAGCAATAGAAGACTCTCAAGCTCTGAGGCTAGGAAATGGAAGGGTTTAGGCCCTGAACTGTCAGAACAATTGGCACTTGTAACCAACTCTAGTAGACATGTAATCTCTCTGGATATAAAAATATATCCTCCAGGACCGTCAATGCAGTTGGCAGGAAGTTAATTTTCAAGGAAAGAGCGACCTTAAGGTCAAGTTTTTCAAGCCATTGCTTGATGCGAACCCTGTGATGGCGTTGGAGCAATTGAACATGCTTGTTAATCTCAAGAACAACCTGCGGAGCATCCTTGCCAGTTTCAGCTCCCACTGGCACCAATATAAGAAAATGTAGGTTACTTATTTAAATCGATCGTTTGTAATCATGACGAAATTTACATTAAGAAGACCAAGCCTATTTACCTTGTTGTAGTTGTCGTCCAACGATAAACCTAGACGCAGCTGCCTGAAAGTCGTGTTCCATAAACTTTCGACAGTCGTAGACGATTTTGGCAGATTCATTGCCTAAAGCATTTGCCTTGGTCGAGACCTTTCAGGTCAGGTCATGCTGAACTTTGCTGTAACCTTAGCTAGTCAGTACCATCGTGGAAGACCACACCATCAACTTCTCGGATCCAGGCAACGTCTAAGTACCTCACCATTGACAGGCCAGATATCATAAATATCGATTGCATTCTGAACTTTTCGTTTCAAAGTGCTTGACAAAATGAAGAGAAAGCAACATGTGGTCTCAAAAGCCTATAATCAAACATGATACTAAAACCGGTGCTGCCATCGTCTCTGGTCATGATGCAAATTGTATCTCTTTGACATGGTTAGTGATTACACTAGCCTACCCAAACACTCAGTTCATCGGCTGTCAGTCCTGATTTCAAACCCTCCTGGGTCCGCTTGGGTCGATGCGAAGTGATTCTGCAGTACATCTGTTGTACCGCAGCCTTGTTTAGCGGGGTTCTGCGATGCCGTACAATCAAGATCACCTAAATTAGTTAGCTCGAACAAAAGCGGAACTCTTTGACTATATCAGAAACGAATGCGTTGTTGGATTAGAGATTTTGTATGGTGTGCGTGACTGCGTCCAAGGTTGCTGTGTCTCTACTCGTGTGAGAACGGATCAAGTTACTCGGCTGTCTGCCGGATCCCCAGAGGGGCACTTATCCCTCACGGATGAACCTAGGGAACTGAATTCTTAATATCACACTGAATATTTCCTGCCTATTGAACGGAAAATCCTTTGGACTTCTGGGACAGCGTATGGTGTCACCGAAGGGGATACGAACAACAGGACATACATAATGATAGCCATCTCCCTGGAGCTAATCTGTACTCCTATAGATCTTCATGGAGAGCAAAATTTTTGAAAGTCAGCTCCTGCAAGGGCATCGGGACCGAGTTTGGTTCGTTGCTTGGAGCAACTCAGGCAAGGCGCTCCTCACACCCATCACAATTTCATGATTGTCCACGCCTATTTCCGAAACATTCTCAAGAAAGGTGCGTGAAGGCTTTGATGGAAGTACTCCTGACGTTTGTGGTATGAGCCCCAATTCTTGTAGCAACTCGTGGTCGAGCAATAGATTTTAGTTCTGACAAGGGGGCACGTACTACTGAACACAGGCCAGAAGTTGGCCAGCTGCAGTGGTGACAAAACCGTGAGGATATGGGCCAAGGAGGCCTCTGGGGAGAAATTGGCTTGCACTGCTATCCTCGAAGAATCGCATACCCGCACTGTGCGTTCTTGTAGCTGGTCTCCAGATGACAGGCTCCTTGCAATTGCAAGCTTTGATGCAACAGTTTCAATTTGGGAGGTGCAAGTATGCGTCCCCGCCCCGCGAAGCTCATTCATCCCATCAAGAAGAGGATCTATTCAGAGCTGCGTCAAGCAAATCCGGGGCGAAAGGGCTATGAGACCTGTGTCACTGGGAAGAGCAAGGGGGAGGGAGGGCTGGCAAAGGGATACACAAAAGTGTGACAAGGAGTGTGTGGTTCCAGATAGTGCCCTCGCCCATGTGCTTTTTGGGCTGTACCGGTGTTTTGGGAGTGTCTGTGTTGAATCTTTGCAGGGTTGTCCCAGAGTTGTCATGTTGCAGGTGTAATCCTGTTGTCTTTACAGGGTTGTCCCAGAGTAATCCTGTTGTCTTTAAAGGGTTGTCCCAGAGTAATCCTGTTGTCTTTACAGGGTTGTCCCAGAGTAATCCTATTGTCTTTACAGGGTTGTCCCAGAGTAATCCTGTCGTTCTCCCTGCAACACCCTCTCCCCCTCTCTGTGTGCATGTGTGTGTGTGTGTGTGTGTGTGTGTGTGTGTGTGTGTGTGTGTGTGTGTGTGTGTGTGTGTGTGTGTGTGTGTGTGTGTGTGTGTGTGCGTGCGTGCATGCGTGCGCCTGTGCGTGTGCGTGTTGTGACATCCCCAGGTTTGCATGTGGTCTTGCAGGGAGCCGAATGGACGCAAGTGGCGACGTTGGAGGGTCACGAGAATGAGGTCAAAGGGGTGGCATGGAACCCATCGGGAACGTTGCTTGCTACATGCGGGCGGGACAAAACCGTCTGGCTCTGGGAGGCCCTTCCCGACAACGAGTACGAGTGCTTGGATGTGAAGCAGGGGCATTCGCAGGCAGGCCCTTTGTTCCCATCTCCCACGGGGTCCCATTTCGCTTGAAGAGTTGAAAAGATGCGTTACGGCTTTGGAGCCCCTACCTGCGAAGCATATCTGGGAAGCAGGGGTTTGCTTTTTGGGGAGGAAGTAGGAAATGAAAGCCACATGCACAAGGCTCTTGAAGAGGGGAAGGGGGAGGTAGGATGTCTCATGTGGAGGGGAAGGAGAGGTAG
>KV908439.1:429091-433635 GCA_002005505.1 Botryococcus braunii
CTTTACAACTAGTTGCCACTCCGCCCGGTGCCCTGGGGCAAGCGGTTCGCAAGGGATTGATGCGGGTCTAAAGTCCCGAGGTGGAATTCAGCGGAATTTTGCTGTCCCCTCTCAGGGCTCGTAACGCAGAAAGGAGTGGTGCAGTCTGTAGTACACTGCAGTGCAGCGGTACATGAACACTCTGGAATACATCAGTACAGAAACACTGCAGTGTGGGAGCCTACATGGCACGGGCATGTGCCTGCGATGAAAGATTGCAGTACTCACGGCAGTAATACTGTGGTACTCACAGTACATCCCACGCAGGTACACCGCAGTGCAATTGCACAGCCCTAGGTGCACATCAGTTCGGGAAGACTGCAGCATGTCCTTATAGGAGCCTTGCAGGACATTAGTACAAGAGAATTGGAGGGCAGCAGTACAGAAGCAATGTAGCATACGAGTATAGGGACACTGCAGGACATGAGGGCAGAAACATAGTAGGATACGAGTACAGGAACACTGAAGGACATCATCAATTCAGAAACATTGCAGGACATGAGTCCAGGAACACTGCAGGACGTTGGTACTGGAACACTGCAGGACAACAGTACAGGAACCACTGGAAGACAGCAGTACAGGAAATCACTGCAGTAGCCAGAGCGCACAAGCGGGCGAAGGGTTTGGTGCAGGCTGTGGTGACAATTACATAAGGATATTTGGGGAGCGGGATGGGGATGGCGGGGTGGAGGTCTCCGCGGGGGAGCACGTGCCCTCATTTGAGCTGCTGGCCCGCGCTGCCCCGTCACAGCCATGTGACATCAATTGTGTCACATGGCACCCCCACCAGGAGGGCCTTCTTGCGTCTGCCCATGACAACGGGACTGTGGGGCTGTGGCACTTCGAGAGGGGCCAGCTGTCTTGATGCCGACAAACTGCAGGTTGAATTTGGACAAACTGCAGGTTTGCTTTTAAATCCACAGGCGGAAAAAACGAAGTCGAAGCTTACTGCACACGCCACAGGCGTGTGGCAGTACAATGTACACATATACATAACACATGCACATAACTGCGTGTTGTTTAGTACACTGGTTGGATGTGGCACCTTGAGAGAGGCCAGCCGGCTTGCTGTGGTTTGCAATGTACAAACTGCAGGTGGATCGCACCCAGGGCTCAGAACTTCAATGCGGTACACCATGTGTTGCAGTGTATACCTATTGACAGTGATTGGCGGACGTCATAGACGTTGCTGGGTGCATAGTTGAGTTTTGTTGGCAGTGCACAGTTGAGTCTCGTTGGCATTGGACAGGGCGGAGCTGAGTCGCGTTGACGTTGCTCAGTGTGTTGTTGAAACTGGGCGTCCTTTGGTGTTGGTGTGGGTTGCCAAATTTGGCCTCAGGAGGGGATCTTGTTTCGTGACGAGAGGTTGTCCAGTTTTGGTGTGGTGGCGTGTCTTTGCAGGAGGGAGTTGTCGGCACAGGAAACAAGGTGGGTATCCTGGTGAAGTTATCTGCACGAAGCATGCAACGGGGACGGGGATATATCAGCTTTATAACAGCCATGCGTGCCTGCTGGAAGATCTTCTTGCCAGCCTTGCGAGATGCTCAAGTTCCAGGAAGACAGCACATTAAGGCGGCAAACGTGAGTGGATTTCAGTAGGGCAGCACACTGGCTCGATGAAGGTTACTATTATTCAGTAGGGCAGCACACTGGCGCGATAAAGGTTACTGTTATTATTATTCGGAAGGAGAGCACACTGGGACACAGGAAGGCAAATAAAATTCCAGCAGGACAACACACAGGAACCATGAAGGTGGTTGTACTTCAGAATGACAGCACACTGGGGCCCGGAAGGCGATTGATTTCCAGCAGGACAGCACACGGGGACCATGAAGGTGGTTGTGCTTCTGGATGACAGAATATTATGGCCACGAATGGGATTGAGGGCAGCACACTAAGGTTGTGGAAACACCCAGGCCCCTCTCCACTAAGGGATACTTTGAACAGCGGGCTAAACAAGCATTGAACAGAAGCACATGCAGCACGCAGCGGGCGTGATGGGGGCAACATTGTTCTGTGGCACAGAATGGGCACGATATGCAGAGTGGGCATGTTCCGCCGGTGTTGCATGCAGGCTGTCTGCAGGTCGCCCGGGGCAGAAGGATAGTTTTTTGAAGGCGGAAAGAAAATTCTTGAATGACGGAGGTCGCCCGGGGTGGAAGGAATTTTTTAAAGGCGGAAGGAACTTATTTAAGGCCGGAAGGAGATTTCGTTAAAGGCGCAAGGATTGTTTGTTTGTTTGTTTGTGCAAGGACCCGGTGGGCGTTCCTTCAGTTTGCAGGAAACGAGCTTGTACTGCAAGGGTTGCACGATATAAAGGTAGAGGGCTTTTTCTCTAGATGTGTGTGTGTGTGTGTGTGTGTGTGTGTGTGTGTGTGTGTGTGTGTGTGTGTGTGTGTGTGTGTGTGTGTGTGTGTGTGTGTGTGTGTGTCTGTGTGTGTGTGTGTGTGTGTGTGTGTGTGTGTGTGTGTGTGTGTGTGTGTGTGTGTGTGTGTGTGTGTGTGTGTGTGTGTGCGTGCGCGCCTTGATGGGTGGGTGGATGGATGGAACTTCCGCAGGAATATGGTGTGATGGCAAGATCCCTTCCCCCCCCCCCCCCTCTCCCCCCTATGTTTAATTGATAAGGGCAGCTTGGATACTTCTGAAGTTAACTTTCTCAGTTTCTTGCGGACACCTGTGTCATAATATGCCATGTAGTGTTCCTTTCCGTAGTTTCCCAGAGGCCATTCTGCATTGTTGTTTGAACCTTTTGACTTCAGGGCTGATCGGTGGGCCTGTCAAGCACTCCGCTCAGACAAAAACCCAGCTGTCCATTCATGAGTGGGAAAGGAAGTGGAAAAGGTGGAGGGATTGGAGGCCCAGGAATTGGAGGGAGTGAATCTATAAGGAGGAGGAGGAGGAGGAGGAGGAGGTGGTGGTGGGAGGTCATCTAAACGTCGAGATTCCATTGTGGATATAGAAAAAGGAAGATGGGGGCGAGAGCCCTAAACTCCCACCCCACGACTCCCAGCAGTTTGACCCGGCAGAGTTACTAATAAGGAAAACCCCTAACACCCAGAAAGAGAATATCACATGGGTTCCATACGGACGGTCAACCCCCCCCCCCCCCCCTTTTTCCAATTTACCTGGACACCTTAAAAGCTACCCTCACCCCCCCCCCCCCCCAAAAAAAACGTCGACATCCACATCATCCAGTGTAATGATTTGTGGACATGAGTGGGCGTTGGCATCTTCGTACCTGCAACTGAAAGTTTGGGTGGGACCCCTGCTGGCAGATGTGGCCAGCACCATACCCCAGAAGG
The DNA here is from genome assembly GCA_002005505.1 of Botryococcus braunii. Classification (NCBI taxonomy): domain Eukaryota; kingdom Viridiplantae; phylum Chlorophyta; class Trebouxiophyceae; genus Botryococcus; species Botryococcus braunii. The sequence continues at coordinate 432,433 of KV908439.1, forward strand.
TCCGTTTACATGCATACAGTGGGCTGTGGTGTGTTGGGGTCATATAAACAGTGCATGGTGATATGTCTGTAAGTGAGTATGCAGAGCAAGTCCACGCGGTGCGCAGCAAATTGATAATGACTAGTGGCTATGTGAGAGGTGCTAACAGGGACAACAACCAGTAAAAGTGTGGATATGCTGTTGTGGCGGATGAGCTGTTGACTGGAAGTTGAGAACCACGTGCCGGCGTGGCCCACTCGAAAGTACCGGCGAATCAGTCATGCCGATCTGAGGTGGGTCAATGACTAGAATCGCTCGGTCTTTCTCGACTACGGTTGTGTCTGCTTCAGCGGTGGTAGACTTACATTTACCAACAAAAATGCAGACTCTGTGGTGGAGTCTCTGGTGGAGAATTTTGGAAAAACCCGTCCATGTTGCCTTCTGATGGCAAACAGCATTTAGCTCATAAGTCAGTAGGGGCTGCCGATTTGCCTGGCTGTCATTAGGTCCTACCAAGAAGAAGTCAACCGTATATAATGATTTAGGCCTTCAGTCATTTTTAGCGTCTCGACATCCCTTTACTTACAACGGGGTTGGCCTGCCTCGAACTAGAGCTGGTGAGGCTGCATATACTACAGAGGCAAAATGGAAAGCATAAGCTCAGCGTCAAACTACAGAAACGATCGCGGGGCTATGAAGAGGCTGACGTCTATGTCAGATGCGTCCTCAATGACGGCTTCACTGGCAGGGTCTACCAGAGGCTTTGGGAGCGTGTATGGCGTGAGAAAGGGAGCCAGAGAAGCCTTCGCTGGGAGTTCATTTGAACTCCAGGTAAATCTATTGCTGTATTTGGCAAGCTTCTGTGCTTACTTCCCTCGGTTGTGCCACTGGATAGTGGGTTCTGAGGCCTGTGTGCCTCGTGCTGTACACACAAATTACTAAAGGGCAGATGTATATGAGGTCTGTGATTAAATCAGTTCTAGCCACTGTAGGTAGGGGTTGCAATTTGTCATTTACTGACTTGCTCTCTCAGTTCTGGGGGCTTAATATTATGGTTGCCTCCTGCTGTTGCTTAACCTGTGCGATGTATCATATGAGGGGCTTGACAATTCTTAAACATGCTGGTCTGGTTTGTGATGCATACTAAGGCTTTCTCAGCGGCACAGCTGGACACCCACTGGTACATTCTGTCGTGTCAATGATGTTAGGCGTGAGTGCGGTGTA
>KV908439.1:439944-449944 GCA_002005505.1 Botryococcus braunii
TATGGTAGAATCTCCCTCTTATACACTACACAGACTGTTACATCGAGCCTAAAAACATGGCCACTCCTGCAATTTAAAATTGTAAAAACTTGCAGATCGCAGAACATCCAAGAACTGTTGCCACATCACACCTTAAGACCTAGCACCTGCCAATATTCCTATCCTTGTCACCCATTATGCTTGTCGCCGTACCCTGCCCTTAAGCTTTTCATAAGCCCAATACCCAGCCTCAGATATACTATACCTACCTACCCAGTGCAAATCCCGCAATGGCTCCAGGCCCAAGCGCGAAAACCAGTGACCTAGAATTCACAGACCACTACAGTGCACGTGCTACCAGGAATACAACACTGTCTGGAATGATGCTCCATCAAATCATGCGTGTACTGCCTGACTGGCTCCATACGACGCATTCCCCCTTCCGCGGCGTCCCTTTCCATTCCTTGGGTTCCGATTGGCCTGGCCATTTCTACTGCTTTCTGGCGGATTCTTTCCATTGGCCTTTGTCGCAGGAGACTTCGGTGACTTTGGAATGCTGCTTGTGCTGTAGCCATTCTCCCTTATAACGTTATTAACCATTGGAGCAGGAGATGTCTCCTGTACCACACTGGCCACCAGCTGAGGAGATGAAGCAGGAGAATGGAAGCTATCGAGCAGAGCCGGATCCAGGGATGTGTCCTCCTGGGCAGAGCATAAAAGAAGCTCCGGTGACGGAAAAAAGGAAAAGGACAGGTCTTATTGCTCAACCGGGTCAGTTAGTTGAATCACCCTTTTGTGGGATAGATGTATATTGGCTGTGAGCGATTAGAAGCGGACAGAAGCTCCGAAGTTAATAACAGCGAACGCACAGCATGGCAAGGTCCTAAACGCAACATTTGAAAGTAGCCTCCAAATCATATAGCACACTATGCTTTGCGTCTCATGGACATCAGCGCCATTGTGGGTGGGCTCAGTATCAAGAGCTCTAGTCATAACTACTTTGGTGGCCATCCATATGGCCAAAAAGCCTCCACCCTCCCACCAGAAATATTAAATATAGAAGGGACTTGGGGCAACAAGGCAAGCACCCACAATGTGGAGTGTCAAGCACATGCCAAGTCATTGTTGGCCCGTACCTTGGTTGTCTCATTCTTCGTACTGGACTCATCAACCACAGGATTCGGATCAACATCCGGAATTTCTACAGCATCCACGTCTGTTGGCCGGATGTTGTCATCAAGGACTGTAGGAGTGATTGCCGGCTCTGCAGGCACATGCTTTGCTTGGAAACGACGGATAACAACCGAAACCCCAAACCACCACGAGGATACGTGAATTCAGAAACCGGTGCTGGACATTGTTGGAAATAACTGCGATGGACATCACGTAGTCGTGCAAGCAAATCATAAGTGCGGGACACAACGATCTATACAGGACGGGCCGACGGAAGCCCTAAGGTCTCGACCTGTTCCCGGGAGAGCCGATTCAGAAAGTTGAGGTGATTTTCTAGCACCATAAGTTTCCCATGCGACTCGAGGAAGCTTTGCGGCTTCTTTCCAGAGCGGTACGAAGCAATACTTGATGCACCCCTCCGTAGTCCCAATAGACGCGCCCGCAAACCAAGCCACCAGCTGCATTGACGAACCGCAACCTTCCAATATGGTCATCTTGGCTCCTATATCGCAATTACAAACACGCCTGATGTTCATTTGACAACAATCTCCCGCCCATTGTACGGTGACCAGGGTATGTGTGCTTCTTGTACGTTACGAGGCACGTGGGACCCGTAACGGAGCAGACATCCGTGCTATGAAGGTTTAGAGAAGGTTTGTGGAGGTACCATTGCTCGAGTTACTAGCACTTCTACCAACACTTTCAAACCCACGCCGTGCTGCGACGCACGCTGTGGGCATGTACAGATGTAATGCATTTTTTCAGGAACATACCTGGAAGATGTTATCACAACTCTTCTCTTCCTCAACAATATGCCCCACGATGTGCACGTGCGTGGTAGTTAAAAAGAGCATTTCTTTCTTACTGGTCAATGCGGTTATTAATCTCATTGTCTGGATATCTATGTAACACAATGGAGACGACCCAATCACCAGTCCATACGGCATACAATTTAATTGGCATTTTCTACTCTCAGGAAGAAAACTTCTGGGGGCCTAAGACTGATATATTCTCTTTCTTTTACCTTCGAAGTTCAACTCATAAACCATGAGGCCCCCACATTGCCTCCCTTGCAATAATCTGACACTGACACTGACTGGACTTTTGGGGGTACCAGCATGCTGCCCATATCTTTCTGGAAGTAACATGGGGTTGAGAGGTGCAATACAGCGTGGTTTGCACATGCCTTGCAAATATTTAAAGGCAAAAGTAAATGTACCAGTCTCAGGCCTTGCAAACACTTGGAAGGCGGATCGAAAAAGGAACGATCCAGCGTGGCCTGCACAGGCCTTGCAAAGATTATTTACCTTGTACACGCCAGCAAGTGAGGAACAACCGTGGGTCAGACCAGGAAAATCAGGCCATCGTCAACAATGGGTCACCACCACAACCACAAGTCACTCCCCCCCTCCCGGGGGGAGAGGGGGGAGGGAGGGAGGGAGCAGCCAGAAGATTGTGGAGAAGACCCCCCCCACCCCCCCCCCCCCCCCCCCCCCCAAAAAAAAAAAAAAAAAAAAAAAAAAAAAACCAAAACCAATCGGAACGGGACACAACCCAACAGCCAAGTGTCAACCCTTTGCAGAAGATCAGTGATTGAAGTCACATGCAGGTCTTGCAGATGTCTTGCCATGAATTGAGATACCTTCTCGAAAGCATATGTAGATTTTTATTTTTCCCACTCAAGATGACGCCTTTCTTGGGTATAGAATTGTGAAACTATTTCCCCCTCCCTTCCAATCAATTAGCGGCTTCAGTAATACTGCTGCTAAATTATCATGTGCAAAGCTGACTGCGCCCCGGAAAGGAACTCACCACCTTGTCCAAGGACACAGTCACAATGTCAATACGGTGAATCTTATCTGACATCAGACGTTACACCATAAAGATACTGCTTTCAAAGCAGTTGATAATGTTTTACAAGACTTCCCAATGTACACAACCTCGAAGTACCTGCTTCTACAATATATGGATGCGCCAAAAATTGAGATACTGCAGTACGATGGAAACACCTGGTTATCCCACAACCCTTAATGGATGTTCGTGGAAGGCAACCTTGACTCCTTGGTCATCAGGCCATCATTTCAGAAGCACTTGCCAAGTCTTTGAATTGCTCGTGCATATCGGGCCTATGCTTCAGTCTGCTAATTTGCAAGCTCGTGACCGTGGAAACCTATCAAGCAAATAGAGTGACGCGGCTTCCGACAGTTGTATGCATCTCGTCACTGGAAGTCTTCATCTGTTTAGCGTCATAACAGTTGCTCTCCCACGACATTCATTTCTCAGTACTTCCAGTAACGGCGGTCTGGTGGGATTTACGCATGCACAAAAACCCCACTTCATATCACTGGGTTACTTGACTGGCATTTACCACAGAAACATGCCAATTGCTTTGCAACATTATAATATACAAGGACTCTTTCCCCACGGTCACCAGCAAATGTAGATACCCCATTCAGCATGGTCCCGAACATCAGCATAGCCATGCTTGGAACTCATGGACAGCATGACATGATCAACTTCGCCCTGCGGGCAAAAGTTGCGATGACACCTAATTGAGCCATAAACAACTAGCAAAGCATCATACGCAGAACTACACAGCCCTGGGGTCAACCTGTTGCAACAAAAACAACATAACCACCAGAAACAGCTGCGATGCTCCTGAACAGGAAACCATATTGCCAGCCCTAAAATTAACCGAAAATCACCTCCAGACAGGGTCACAGGAAGCGACATCACCTAAAAACGTACATACCAAATGCGTAAGGGTTCGTTACACCTGGCCCTGCTGCTCACAGCAAAAAGCTCAGACAGTCGGCGCAACGCTCTTCTTGCCAAGGCAGTAATTGCGTTATGACCAGGGTTTGGCAAACTTCATTGTTCTAACCACAGCCAGCAAAAAGGACCCCAGCACCTGTTGCACCACCTGGACGTGCTCATGACCTTCACTGGCTGCCCAAAATTGTTTCAAGCTTTAAGACATCCTTGCCTTAAGCATATGGGGCAGTCTTCAGGGAATCTCTCGCGAGGTTGCATGCATACACCAACCCCTTTGTGCATCAAATCGCAACAGGCACACTCACCAGACAGCTGTGCCTTTAACATAACTTCCCTTTGCTAGGATAAGACAAAAATCACATAGTAGAAGCTCCTACACAGATAAAACACTCTGTGCTCGTCAATCACACCCTTTTTACAGTTAGCAGAACACCTTTGCGTGTATCATTGCACCCTAACTAATGTGGTCAATGGCAGTACCCACTACAGTTCAATGCACCTTGAAAAGAGGGGGAGGCCCTATACTTGTTGTCAATCGCGCCTTTCATAGCTAAATTATGCTCCGTCACACTCACACATCACTACCAAAAAGGTGGCGTCCCAGTGGCAAGATAGCCATTATAAATACAAACAGCAAATGCTCCTATCAAGTTTGGAAGCGGAGCCCTATCCAAGCATAGTGCAAAGAAAAGGAAGGTCACTCTTCAGAAACCTAGCTTACATTGGCTAAACTATGGCAAACCCCCCCCCCCCCTCCACCCAAAACCCCCACTCCTCCCACCAAAGAAAACCCTTCTGAGGGAAATCATGACCAGAAGCCACTTCTGAGGGAAAACCTTATTGGAACCTCGCACATGCTGCAATATGATCAGTGACACTCAAGTCCCAGAAGCAAGCTCCTCCCCAACTTTGAGGCACATTGCATGAAAGAGACAACGGCTGCTTATGCAGCCACTTTCTTATTCCTCCTGAATGGCCGTACAAATGCCCTGCGGAGGGATGCGGAAACACGCCGTCCGAGAGTCTTGCGCTGGCACTGCTCTGCTGCCTCGCCAATTTCCGACCCATCTCCTTCTGCAGAACTCAGAAACTGATCAGGATCATCGACTGCCTCCCCTCCTGTTTTGCTGGATGCAAGCGACTGCGTATCATCAAAATCTTGCATTGAATCATAGAAAGAATCTCCCTGCAAAGCATCAAACAATGAGTCAGATGTTGAGCAACGTAGCTTAAAAAGCAGCCAATTCAATTGAAAACTGCAAAGCCTGGCGACAATGGACATTGAATAAGGCATCAACAACGTGGTAACACCACAAAACTAACTCATAATGCATACAAAATGCTAGAGAAGATCGATGCAAACCGATAGCACATTCAAATCCCTTGGCATAAGCATTGGCTGACTGTTCAATGTCCACCTTTCATCAGTAAGCAACATGTACACATGTGAACTGCCCTCTGCAAAACAGCAAAATGTCGGTGGGATGGAACAGAAGGGAGTGCTCTGTGCGTTTGATGCCTTGCAATACCTCAAGAACCACTGCTGGAAGGCACAAAATGTCTACTGAACCAGGATTCTTGAACTTCTCGAATTCCTTCGATGTACTTCCAACCCCTGCAAAACCACTCTCCAACACTTAACGTCGCAATATGTTTTCCATTGCCTCTCAATCCACCCATTACAGTAGGTTGAAGTAAACTTTGGGTGCAACGTACAGGCAAATGTCCTGGATTTGCTACGAACCTCGAAATGGAAGCACAAGGAAGCTTTGAACAAAACTTGTCCACTTCTCATCGTTGCGCAAGTCATTCAGCTGGAGCGCCAGTGGTGTGATTCCAAACACGATTACGCCCTCACATATCCCCACCAGGGCACCTGCACGGCCGAAAATACCAACACCTCACGCGCGAGTCGCTAGGGTTCACACGAAATATCTTCTAAAGAATACGACATGGATTTGTCCAACCTGCCCAATAGTAAGGAAGTTTGACGAATCCGTCCCAATTATCTGCCTTAACAATCGCCCCCTCCTCGCCGACACGAGTCATAGTTCAAACCACGACTGCTGTGTTTACGCCTTCGGCTTAACTAGGGGAAGGCGAGCGACTTGACCAAATATACGACGTCTATTGGAGGAACATACACAAAAGGAAGGCATGATCAAACTTTGTTACACCCGCCATCTCAAGTCGGTGGGTTCTGGAGCGCTACGACCGCGGATTTGTGACCGGGGCGTAACCCCGTCACCGCATTATAAGGTTTGAGGACTCAATGAGGAGGCGCGTAGCGACCGCTGAACTTCAGCCACGGGGTGTGCTGGGCACATTGTGTTCCCACCCCCCCCCCCCCTCCTCTCTTTCACACCCCCCCCCCCCCCATCTATCCCTGCCTTCCCTCCTTCCCTCTCGTCTTTGTTGCTCCCTTTCGAAGCAAACGCCCTCCCCTCCGCTTCTCTCCCTCTCTCTCTCTCTCTCTCTCTCTCTCTCTCTCTCTCTCTCTCTCTCTCTCTCTCTCTCTCTCTCTCTCTCTCTCTCTCTCTTCTCTCTCTCTCTCTCTCTCTCTCTCTCCCCACACCACACACACACACACACACACACCACACACACACACACACACACACACACACACACACACACACACACACACACGCGCGCGCGCGCGCCCGCACACGCGCCCCTCTCCGTCCTTCATCCCTCAATCTATCTGTCCCGCCCCTCTCCACCTCTGCAATCGGACTCCATGGTCCCAATGGTCTGTCACCAATATTTCCTGAGTTCCTGTTCCTATATCATGTTCATGTTGTCTTTCCTCTCCTCCCCTCCTTCATTCTTCTTCATCTTCCCCCCCCCCCCCACCCCCGGCCAACCAGGAAAAAAAAAAGGCTACCGGGTTCTCTCAATCACCGTCCAGCATATCCTATCAGCATGTGTGTCCATGGCCCCTGGCTTCCGCGTACCAGCATGTAGGATACACAGTACGCGGTTTGGATATGCTTCGCTTTTTATAAAGCGTTGGAAAGACACACACACACACACACACACACACACACACACACACACACACACACACACACACACAAACACACACACACACACACACACACACACACACACACACACACCACACACACACACACACACACACACACACCCACCCAGTCTTGACTTCAAGTGTAGGGGATTTGAGTAAGGAACGCTGACAGGAGTGACACATGATCACGGTAGTCGATCGTGGCAGTGTCCAGATTTTGGCTGCACTTGCTTTGGGCGTCAATCCTCCCACGACATGGTAACCAGAAGTCTGTAAACTCTCTTTGCATACGGCTGCGCTCTAACAGGCTAGCGTGGTGCCTACGGAGTTTGATCTTCACTATGGTCTTTGATCCCCGGCTCAGGAACAATGCTGGTGCTAGGTAACCAGCAGGTTACGTAACCCTGTACGATGCTTTGCAACCCTCACGTGTTGTAGTCATTGGCAGGGTGCAGCCCCTTGAAGTGTACAGCATATCTGGTACACCGGGGGTATTCTGGTTGCTCGGCTTGCGAGTTTATTTTAGGTTGTAATTAATCTTTCGCACCTCTGTGGCCGCATATGCATGCAAGTGTCGGTGCTCCTCGGCTTACTAAGGCTTATGGCGTTCCACAGCCGCTCCAGCTTCCTCTCCAACATTCGCAAAATTTCTTTAAAGAATTGAAAATTTCTCAATTTCCGTCTTGGTGTTCGCAGAATCAGGGGATCGGAACACATAATAGCAACACAGCAAGTGATACAGAATCACAACGAATGTGGTACGGCCGATGTGCGCACCTCGTTACCCGACTGGCCCCCCCCCCTGTGTCCCTCGCGCAGTAAGACGACCGGCAGGGCGAGGGAAAGAGTGTGCCAACCAAGCTCTTAAGCTTGCGCAGTGCACCGATTACGACGGACAGCTACACGATTAGAAGCAATCACCTTCTGTTCTGAGACCACCTTTGTCCTTACAAGTGCCTTTCACGGTAATCCCAGAAAGCTTCCAACGATGCGCATGCATCGGTTTCACGCCAAGATCCTTAGGCAGAGAGCCCACCCCGGTACGAGCCAATCAGACCAGTCAGCTGGACCGATCGGTCAGGCAACTGAAGCGTCAACTTCATTCTGTGGGGGAAAGCGGGGGGGGGGGGGGGGCGGGCTTGAGGCTCTAAAGCTTTTGGGGCCTCACAAGGCTTCTAAAGTTTTCAAGGCCCGCGATCGACGGAAATCAATAAACACCTTAATCCACCAATTTATGGCCTCCACAACATTAACCAACACAACAATCTTAACTCCATGAACATCATCAACATTTGCCAGCACTTTGTTCAATGACCAAAGAAAGGCATGTTAACTGCCTTTCATACTAACCCCGGTAAGCTACCACCGATGCACACATATGTACAACAAATGAGTATAAATGGATCCGAAACGATTAACGAAAGTTTTTATTCAAAGAGCTCGCCGCGGTACCTGCCAGTCAGACGAGTCACTGAGACCGGCCCCACAAAGGGCTCGAGTGCCAAGTATAATGTTTTTATATACTTTTATTGGATGGGGCCTGCAAAGGCCCAAAAGCATGACATTCAACAGGAATCAACAGACAAACCGACTCCCGACCCCGTTAGGCAAATAATTACGTTAACATGTACCAAAATGTCAACCCCAACGGCTTCTTGAACACGATCAAGATTCACCGTTTATCAAGTACACATGGGGGGCCCCCATACAGGGCTCTCACATATTGCAATGACTGCACACCACTGGTGGACACTCACTAGGAAGTTCTAGTACATACACATCTATAATCTACACATGTATGCCACTCCCACTTCATTCACGAACATAAGCAACATGGGCCCACCACCTTTTTCAATGAGTGTACAACACCGGTACTGGTGGGGACCTTGGAGGATCCTCACACATTTACACGTATGGACCTAACACAAGCAACGCGCTCCCCAGGGGAGGGAGCTGCCTTCATGTGGGGCGCCACCAACAAACAAGGTAGAAAAAGAGTCCTACGTTTAGGGAAAACAACAGAGTTTCATTATTCTTTAAGTCGGAAGTCTACAACACTGATGTCCACTTTACCACCACAGAGCACCCTTGAGATCGCTCAGATTCGACCAGTCACACTCAAAGTGAAGTGTATGCTGGTACGAATTTACATCCATACCAGCTGTTAAGACCAACACATGAAAGCTGGAACGGCGCTTGCAAGCACAGCTGTCAAGGAGCCAGCAACTACGTAAGCACATGGTACAACATCTCATGATTCTACAGCTTGTACAACAACAGGCCGGATGCTTTTTTCCAGCACATGGAGACTAGTTTGCTTTGCATGATTTAAATAATAGACTACATCCCATTGGTGCTACATAACTGCGTTATGAGCACCGCGCGATTATTGAACTGCGCGCGGCTCAGACTTTATGCATGTCTAATTGCATTGGAAAATTCGTGTATTATACTTTGGCGAAACACTTCGCACCGCCTTGGCTCCAGCCATGCAAAGATGTTCAAATTAAAGGGCACTCCTGAAAAGCCTTTCACATATAAACTGCCCTCTGATGGGACTCCTTGAAGGAATCCACACATCTGCAGAAAGACATTTTTGCAAGCGCCTGGCAACCATCTGAAACAGCAATCATACACACACACACACACACACACACACACACACACACCACACACACACACACACACACACACACACACACACACACACACACACACACACCACACACACACACACACCCACACCCGCCCCACTCCCCCCCCCCCCCCTCTCCTCCCCCCCCCCCCTCTCCTCTCCTCTCTCTCTCCCCCCCCCCCCCCCCCCCCCCCCCCCCCCCCCCCCCCCTCCTCTCCTCTCTCTCTCCTCTCCTCTCTCTCTCCTCTCCTCTCTCTCTCTCCCTCTCTCTCTCTCTCTCCCTCTCCCTCCTCTCTCTCTCTCTCTCTCTCTCTCCCTCCCTCCCCCCCCCCCCCCCCCCCCCCCCCCCCCCCCCCCCCCCCCTCCTCTCCTCCTCTCTCTCTCCCCTCCTCTCTCTCCCCTCTCTC
>KV908439.1:452444-467957 GCA_002005505.1 Botryococcus braunii
CCATCAAATGCAAAAATACAAGAAATGAAACGCATGAAAAGCATCGAATCTGTTGACTACTAGCAACAGGCATCAGTACCTCGACCAATGCTCCCACGGGCGGGACGCGGGGGGAAGCAACGACACAGAGGCTTGAGTCAATTCTTTTATCTAGGTATCTGGCTTCCTGGCAGTGTGAAGAACGCGCAGAAGTGTCGAAAACGAGGAAGGAGAGAAGGGATGAGGACGGACGAGGAAAGTGACGGGACAGAAAGAAGTGAGAAATCAGTACCAGTTGTGAGGCAATGAGTGTATAAAGCGTGGAAAATTGAGGAATTGGAGGAGGAGGAGCGGGAAGAGAGGATGAGGAGGGAGGCACGAGCAATTAGCGAAAACGCTGCACTCACCACAGAAACGGTAGAGTCGAGCAAAATCTTTATTTTTATCTAAAGATACTCTAGTGCTCTGTCGTGCTGCCTAAGCTATTCTCGAATGAACGCCTCGGTCCGTATGCATGCCTGATTGTTTGCGGCTGTGGGCTTCTGAGCCGCCGTCACTGACGGCCCGTCAGGCTGACTCTCTCCGGTGGGTATCTATCGGCTGCCGCTAATGGATACCGCAGGAGACTCTCCGGCGGAGAAGAAGAAGAAGAAGAAGGAAGAAGAAGAAGGAAGGAGAAGAAGGAGAAGAAGAAGGAAGGAAAAAGGAAGAGGAATTGAGGAAGGAAGGATGGAGTTCTTCGCCTTCGTTCTAGATATCCTTAAGGCAGAAGAAGAAAGAAAACGAAGGGAAAACTGAAAACGAAGGAGGGAAAACTGGGAAAACTGGGAAAACGAAGGAGGAAAACTGAACAGCGCGCAGGGCTTCAATAAAGAAGAAAGAAAGAAAGAAGATAATCTGTTTCGTCACCCATAGTATTGATTTTATCTTTTTTTCTCAGCTTTGCCTTCGCCTGGCCAGTCTTTAAGCGGGGCTTGCAGCTTCGCCACTTTCAGCGTCCAGCCTTTGCGGAATTTCCAGTGTTTTTCAACACTTCATTCTCAGTTTGATACCACATCGTATTGGTTTTCCTGTTTTCTTCCTCAGATTTGCACCAGCTCGGCCAGTCTTTCCGCAGGACTGGCAGCTTCGTAACTTTCTGGCGTCTGGCATCTGCGGAATTTCCCGTGTTCTTCCCCACTTCCTGTGTTTCTTAACACACAGTATTGGTTTTTTCTTTTTCTTTTTTAGCCCCTCAGATTTGCCTCCGCCGGCCCGTCGTTCACAGGGACTCACAGCTTCACCCCTCCCCAGCATCCAGCACTTACGGAGATTCCAGTGTTTTACAACACTTACTCCTGTGTTTCTTCACACATCATCTTGGTTTTCCCTTTTCTTCTCCGCTTCGCCTCAGCCCAGCCAGTTTTTCAGAGGGACTGGGGGCTTCACCACTTTCCAGCATCCAGAACGGTCTTGGGGTTGGGTTGCCCAGCTGGTGATGCTATGGCCAGCGTTCCTCTCTTTGACCCCACCTGCCCTTGGAAGGCATCATGCAAGTCTCGTAAGATCACTACGGGTGCTGGGCTCCTACGTCACTTGCAGAGGTTCCACAAGCTCGGCGATGCTGGGCGGGCTGACTGGGTGTCGCAACTCAGATCCCCAGCAGAGTACAGGAAGCTTGAAGCCATCTTGCGAGCTACCTCCAGCTGGTTGTGCACCACTTGCTTCAAAACCCATTCCCTGGGAGTTCTTTCGTGCGCAACCAACCCAGACACCTGCCAGCGCTTGTGGAATCTGGAGGATGGCCTGGTTCCCCCTGATGTTAACCTTCTTCCTGGCCTTCCCCGCCCTGCACCGCCGCCGCAGGATACTTCAGAGCCCCAGGGCCGCCTCCATTCGCAACCCCGAGGACGACCGCGTGCATCCGCCGCCGTTGCTGATCCTCCGCCCTCTGCTCCCCCGGCCCGTGTCCGCCGCCATCCCCTGACCCCTGCCCTTGTCCATCAAGTTTTCACCCTTGGTCACCATTCGTACCGCAGGGTCCCTAGGTCAGCATGGATACCTTGGGCTGCAGCATTGCGGTCCGCTCTCAAGGCTGTTGCGGACTCGGGCTCCGAGGCTGCCTGGGTTGAGCTGTTGATCCTTCCGATGTGCGTCCTGTCAGCTCGTCGCAGGCCTCGGGGTGAGGGAGTTGCGCAGCACATCCGCCGTCGGGCCCGCGCATGGTTGGATGGGGATATTGATGGCCTAATTGATGAACTCTTGGCCACCGCGCCTGCAGCCACTGCCCCACCCGGCCCATTAGACGATGCGGCGCTTGCCGCTCGCGTCTTGCGCAAGGTTGCAGATGGCCATTTATCAGCGGCTGTTCGGATGTTGGAGCCTGCCACCATCGCCCCAGCCACGCCTGACACATGTGCTGCATTGGCAGCGCTTCATCCTATCCGACCGCTTCCCATTGGCGCCTCGCCTGCGCAGGCCCCTTACCGTGCCCAAGTGGAGGAAGTCTTGGCTGCCCTCAAAACCTTCCCACCTGGTACCGCTGGCGGGCGGGACGGCTTGACCCCATTACATATAAAACATGCCTTCTCTGTAGGTGGCTCAGACCTCTTATTGGACAGCCTCCTTGGCGTGGTCAATCGGGCCTTAGCTGGGGATGTTCCCCCTCCCTTGCGATCTTATTGGGCCAGCGCTCCCATCACCCCTCTCTTGAAGCCCAATGGGGGTATCCGGCCCATTGCAGTGGGGCTCACCCTGCGCCGTCTGGTTTCCAAGATAGCTGTTGCAGCCGTCTTGCCCGCTGTCAGTGAGTATTTGCAGCCACACCAAGTTGGGGTTGGAGTCCGAGGGGGTGCAGAAGGCCTCGTCCATGCCCTCAACCGCTTGGTGGCACACCAGCAAGATTCCCCCGACCTCGTCGTTGTCAGCTTGGACTTCCAAAATGCTTTCAATACGCTCGACCGCAACCGCATGCTTGGGGAAGTCGCCCTCCATTGCCCCAGCATCTGGCAGTATGTGGCGACGACGTACGGCTGCGCAGCCCATCAGTATGTTGGGCCCCATGTCGTGGACTCCACAACAGGGGTCCAGCAAGGGGACCCCCTCTCTCCGCTGCTTTTTGCGCTCACTGTCCAGCCACTCCTCCTTGACCTTCATCGGGAGTGTCCCGACGTACACCAAGGGTGGTATCTGGATGACGGCACGTTTGTTGGTCCCGTGCCCGCAGCGCAGCAGGCAGTCCAGTTGGTTGTTGACCGGGCCCCCGCATATGGCTTGAGCCTCAACCCTCACAAGTGCTGTGTGTGGTCGCCGCGCCCGAACCCTCAGCATTTGGATGGGTTCCCTATGGGCTTCGTCAATGAAACTCGTGCTGGTTTGATAGTGTTGGGGGCAGCGGTCACCGTGTCAGTCGAGTACGCGGCTTCCGTAGCCCAGGCGCACGTTGATGCCGTGGCAGCCTCGCTCCAGCGTTTGCCGATTCTCCGCCACCCCCAAGCCGAGCTTCTCTTGCTTCGCAGTTGCCTTGGGACCTGCAAGGTGGTTTTCACAGCCCGGACCATGCCGCCAGCTGCAGCTGCGCAAGCTTTGGTGACCTTTGATATGCTCCAAACCCAGGTCCTCCAATCCATTGTCACAGCTGGTGGTGGTGGTTTTGGCCCTTTGCAGCAAACCTTGGCTGGCTTGCCTATTGCCCAGGGGGGTCTAGGGGTCACTAAGGCCACTTCCCTTCTGCCTTGTGCCTATCTCGCCTCCGTCACGCAGACAGCCCCCCTCCAGGACCGCCTTCTGGGGACATCCACTGCCCCTCTTGTCCCCGCTGCCCTAGCTGCCAAGGCTGACTACTGCGCCCTTGTTCCTGATTTCGATGCGGCGCTCTTCGAGGATCCGGATTTTGTCCGCAGCAAAGTGCAAGCCCGGCTGTCCAAACCCTTGTCTCACCGCGCATACCAGGAGGTTCTTGATGACCCTGCTCGCTCGGATCGCGACCGTGCTGTGCTCCAATCTCTTACACAGCCGGGAGCGTCTGATTGGCTGCTGGCTCTCCCAGTTCCCCATTTGCAGCAAACCATGCCCCCAGAGTCGTTCCGCTGCCGCCTTCAATACCAGCTCTTGATCCCCATTTTCCACCCTGGCTCCCAATGCCCGTGCTGCTTGAGGGAGTTGGATGTCTGGGGCGACCACGCGGTCCACTGCACCTCAGGGGGGGATGTTGCCATTGTCGGCCGATATTACTCCGTTCGTAACGGCCTGGACGCTGTCCTTACCTCAGCTCGTCAGCGGGTCACCCGGGAACCCGCCTTTCCCACCCCTGTCCCTGGCCAGGAGCGCCGTCGCGCAGACCTCCGCCTCCATGCGTGGGAGGAGGGGCGTGACCTTTATATCGACATCGTTGGCTCTTCCCCACTCACAGTTGCCAACTTGCTGCACTTCGTGCCGGGTGGGGCCGCCGCGCGCGCTGCCCAAGACAAGCAGACCCGCTATGCTGTCTTGTTGTCGCGTCAGCAGCCGCCTGTGGCTTTCCAAGCCTTCGCTTTTGAAACATTTGGAGGGTTGCATGCTGATGCGCTGGCCTTGTTGCAGAGGCTCCAGGGGCTTTTGAACCAAGCCATCATTGCTCAAGAAGATGTGGAGGGATATTTTGTCATTCGTCGGGTCAGTTTCATCATTGCGGCGGCTGTGGGTCGCCAGCTGGCCGCTCGCCGGGTGTGACTCATAGCTTGACACATTGGGGGTTTGGGTCCCTGAACATTGGGCTGGTCTTTTTTACTCCACTCTTGTAAAAGAGAAGAAGTTACATCTGTCCAGCCACGAGGGCATGATAAGATGTCCACAACACACGCTAGCACGAAAAAAAGAAAAGCGGGCCACCCGAGGTAGCCAACCAAAGACTAGACACGCAACGGCGTAAACGAAATGGGGAAATGGGGAATAAATGGGGGAGGGGCAGCCACACACGTGGCTGCGGCCAAGTCACCGCGTCCGGCGTAAGTCAACACGAGCCTGGAAGGCATCCGAGATGAACGATAAAACCGCACGCAAATCAGCCGCCAAATAAACTGCCGAAGAGACCGTGAGGGGCGAGCAAACAACTGGGGGTAACTGTCCCGCACAGGCGCAAGGGCGGGACAGTGAAAAACAAAGTGGTGTTCATCACCCACAGCGGAACCACACATATCACACACGCGCTGAAGCCGCGGAAGCCGCTGCCGGCGGCCCAGTTCAATAGGAAGGCCATGAACACCAAGACGAAACCTGAGGAAGAGCCGAACCTTGGAAACATCAAGAGAGAGATAAAAAAGGCGGGAGCGCTGAGCCTTAGTAGGGCGCGCAAACCACCGCACATACGTACATAGCTGAGGATCCGTAGGGGCCAACCGGGGGGAAACATGGAGGGAAGGCACATCGAGAGTATTAGCCTGCCTAACTAGGGCTAAAAAGGTATCCATGTCTACAGGATGGGGGCGCTGACAATCAACCTCATAGGGGTACCCTAAGCGTCGAAGGGCGGACATAAAAGAAGCCGCCCAGGACGGAGGAAGAGCCGTAACCCCGTAGTAGCAAGAGTCCCTATGAATGCGGGCATACAAGTGGTCTGCGGGGAGAGCTGCCAGAGAGTTCAAAAAGGTGACCACCCGCTTGAACCAAATATGCTGAAGGGGCCAAACGCCTACCTCGGCAAGGAGCACATCAGTACGGACAGTGGGACGAACCCCAAGGATCATCCGGAGCATAGTAAGAAAATCCTTTTCTAGAGTGTTTGCAGAGGGCTGAGGGGAGGAGGGGGAAAACCCCCGGAGACTCCATACCTCACACCCATATGAACAAGCAGGAACCACACACGTCAAGAAGAGACGCACAAGAAGACCAATCGAAGTGGCGCATTTAAGATTGCCATAGCGCGTGAAAATAGTAGACCAGGCACCCCACATCTTGCCACGTAAGTGGCCAAAGGTAGCCCCAATACCGGAAGTCGTAGAAAGGATGACTCCTAAATGACGAGCCTGGGTCACTGTTGGATATGAACTATGTGTTAACGGCTCCATGTATGAATTGGTTCATATCGTGTTGCCACACTTACTTCAACTGTTAATCTTAAGATATGTTAATCATGTTGTGTAGTCACACAACTGTCATAATTTCATATGAGATGTCAATAAGGTACTATGGAAATCTATTTGATCGACTTGTTAATGAGATGATACTTCATGTGCTGTTGTGTGATATGTAGACAGTTGGTTGCAATAGTACGTACTAGGCATGGGCATATGTACGAAAAGTACTACACGCATACCTACGTATAGTATGCATCAGGTTAGATAGTGGGCAATTGATAGTCACGGTGTTAAAGCCGTAGTTGAATATAATGGCCTTTGTAGTGCTTGGTCAACTGCATTTGACACTGACCATAATTTCCAGACATCACGATAATATTAGGTCCTAGGGGACCGGTTGGCTAGTTGCAAGTTGATTATTCCTATGACTAATCAAACTACAGATCACATGGTACTTCGTACTCGTACAAGATCATGGTGATCAGATTATCTAGCTGTACATCTTGTTGTCATAAGTTCACAGTGGCTAGTAGCCTCTTTGTGGCTCATAGCTGTTTGTGGCTCATAGGTGTTTGTGGCTCAGAGATACCTGCGTCTAGTAGAATGGAGATTGCCTTCATGTGTTTCGATTCAGTACTTAAGAAATCTTATCAAGCAATCTCTTGATAAGAGTTGTCCCTGTGACAATTAATCGTTCTTGATCACGTCATTAAAGGGAAACTAGATTTCCTTTGCTGTAGACTGAGCTCAATCAATTGAGTAGGATAATTGGTCTAGAATGGAACGTTAATCCAATTTGGACTTGAACGCGTAGATTAGATTGGTCAGCGGAGTCTGGTTTAAGGCTTCGTGGTCGGGGCAGCGGGTCAGACATTCAATGGAGTTATATCTATGTCTCGCCTGCACATCCTCTTGTTCGGCATGCTTGCTTAACTGCGTTCATAGCTTTCCGCATGCCACTTACACCGGTAAGCCCCAACTAATGAGAAGTGTGTATCACTTAGTCATTAATGATTCGTTAGCACCCAAAGCATTGACAAGTCGTGCTGGGACAGGTGATTGTGTGTATGTCGAATGACATCCTTCATCTGTGAATAGTAAGGACATCGGCTTTGGGTTGCAGGTAAGAGTAGTCGGTTGTCGTACGTTTAGTTCTTAGACGTGAATGCTTAGATTCACTTACTTGTAACAGACATTCAATGGAGTTATATCTTCAAGCAAGCTTGCTAATAAAGCAAGCTTGCTATGTCTCGCCTGCACATCCTCTTGTTCGGCATGCTTGCTTAACTGCGTTCATAGCTTTCCGCATGCCACTTACACCGGTGATTGTGTGTATGTCGAATGACATCCTTCATCTGTGAATAGTAAGGACATCGGCTTTGGGTTGCAGATCCCACAATGGTTATGGGCCCACCGCCTTTGGGCGGTGTTCGGTTGGAGCACGTCGTCATCAACATCGCATGTTCAGGCCTCCTTCAAAGTCTTCTATTTGGCAAGCTATTAAGGGCCAAATTATTCCCATCTCGCAAGCCATTACGGATAATGAGGCAGAGTGCCTTTCTCGATCGCTTCACCATCGGCAACCACGCTTCGTCCCTCATTCTTGCACACGAAGCGTGAGTGGAGTATCAATCGTTCTTTCCAGTCAAAATGGCACAGAAAAGGTAGTGGCAGATATTTGAAATCCTGGAATTGCATCTTGGAGCCGCTTACCACGTATCCGTTTTTCCGCATCCTTGCCGAAAAGTAATAATGGTCTTCTTACCTTTGGGCAATTAGTTTAATTTATGATGTGATTGAGCAATTCGATTAGCGAATTTGACTTAGGTAGTCTTTGCAATGATGGGAATATGTTATCCACATTTGATGAAGGTCTTGTGAGGTAGTCCTGCTCGTTCCCTTAATGCATAAATCAATTTTGGCTCAAGTGAAGGTCTATTCAAGATGTCTTCAGATTGGGAGAATGTGCCTTGTGCTGTACAACAATAGCATGAGCTACTTGCCATAGTAAATGACAATGCTCAATCAGAATGTACACACAAAGATGGCATAGTCTTTGATCTTGTGCTTGAGGACAGGTCTTGGAGCTTAAGTTACTTTAAAAGAAGACCTTGCAAGGGTCAAATTGGGTTGACATTCTTCACATCACACTTGTGACTCAGGTAGAAGTGTACATTTCAATATGTTTGCCTTTGCATGAGTGTGAGTTTGAGCCAATTTGGTACAAATACCAAGGTTTTATCATCAACTAGTGATTGTGCTTGGCTAAGGTTGTTAAGAATTGCTGTTGGACATGATAGTGGATCTCCAAGTGGGCCTGATTTCCTTGCATGAGTTGAGGTGGGTTCCTAAAACTTGGGGAAAAACAGCTATGGACCATAGGGAAGAAATCTAGAAAGTCACAAACTATGGTACCTACTTTGTTTTCCATTGATAGTTTGATATTGGCTTGATAGTTAATGGATAGTTTGGCTGGTAGTCAAAATCATTGGGTGTTAACCTACCCTAATTGCTATTCTAAATTATGAATGGTGTGAGTTGGACTTTTGTCAAAATTTGCCTGGGCTTGGAGGAAATCCATGTTTGGTTCTTCCAGCCATGTACCTTGGTTTCTGTTGATGATGACAAAACTACTGATGACATTAGCTCTTTGGTAGGAGCTTAGTGTTTAATTTGTGAAAGGGAGATTGCATAAAAAAGGGTCCTTATTGATGAGTGGCTGATCCCCTCATTCCTACCTGACATATATTGTCTTTGACATTAAATTATCTTTCTGGTGAGCAGAGATATGATGAAGGAGAGGGTCACTTATGTTCAGTGGCTGTGCACTCCCAGGAGTGAGACAAACATCTGTCAAGGGTAAAGGGTACTTGAGAAAATGCAGCCCATAGAGAAGGGCTGGGAACTCTCTCTAATGTACTTCTTATTAGTATGCAATATTATGCCAAGTTATTTAAGTTTCGGTTGAAAGTGGAATGAGCTGTGGCTGATTCACTGTTTGCCGACATCGTTGCGTCTCTTGCGTCATTTGCTGGTCTACCCTTAAATACCCATGTACAGTGATCTTTTAGCATTTCATCGCATCAGATATAATTTTAAATTAGATCTGGAGTATTCTGTGTGTCCTGAGTGGTCTTCCCTGGTTCAGGGAAGCTCAGGAAAGCTCTGCAGCCTCACTGACACAAAAAACGCGTTAGGTATGGTTTTCACACGGTAATGAGAGACTGCGCGTCGATGTCTAGTTCTACGGTTCGATTCGAGTGAGATCGAGTGGTAGACACGCGCTTTTAGGATTGAGACTCCGTGTCGACTTGTGTCGATCGAGGTACTATCCGATACTCCGAACGATCCATGACTCGAATCTTCCAGCGGTTTACACTGGACTCTTATATTATCCATGGTTCTTTGCTGGTATTTTGTTTAGGATCACTTGAGTCTTGATCTGTAAGCATTTAGGCAATGCCTTTTTTGTGTTGTATTATCCCAAGGTTTGAGGGGAAGCAAGTTAATACACCTCGCTCTGTAGAGTTCGTGAGTAGTCCGGACCTATATGTGTCCTATATGGATCCTACATGTGTATGTTATCGTTGCTGAGTCATCTAATGGTTACATGAGTTCATGCACAATAGAGACTTTTAGATTAGAGTGCATTGCAGTCTGGTGCATGATATGTAGGTTGTTTATGGTACCGGAGCCTGATGTTGTTGAGATACGGTTGGATATTATAAGAGTTGATTATGGAAAGATGTTCCGCACTCATGTCTATCAAGGACTTGTGAATCAATGTTACATTGTTATCCTAATGCTCTTAGCATGTCGACATTTCGTTGTATGTAAGCAAATGGAGAGTATCCCATCCTGCTTATGGATGAATTTCCTACATTGCGATCAGACTGTCAAATCAGTTGAGGTACGAGGAAGTTACTGCTCATTTGGGTTGGTGTAATGACTAATGTTGTCCGAGTTTCAGCAAGTGTCATTACTGGATTGAAGTCCACGCAATTCATGTTCCTTGAACTAGTTAAGTCGTGGGTCTTGTGCACGGTGATCGTGTACTCTTGGGTATCCAGTTTGCTAATGATAAGCGGAGATCCCTTGAATCGGTTTGTTTGTACTGCTTCTCAACGGAAGAGTTAGTGGTATATATAGATTACTCAGCGGAAGAGTTAGTGGTAGCATTAGACAAATCGTGATAAAGTCCTAAGGTGTTACGTCTTTAAGGGGAAGCAACTAAGCAGGGGAAGATTTTCCCGAGATGCGTTCACAATAAATCTGAACATATATTAGTCATCACGGCTCACCCTTGAGTTCGCTTGTTTAAATGTATAGATTACTATTGTGTTGTAATGAATGCACTCTCACTGTGAGGGTATGTTCGAAATTGGCTAGTCTTGGAGTAGATTAGCATTGAGATGGCTGTTCTTGAAAGAGATCAGCGTGGTATCATGATCCACATGATTCACAAATAATGAGAGTGTATCTCTCCTGAAAGATCCATCGTGGGTGCATGTGCACTTCACCATAATTTGTAATCCGGGAGGGGATTGCCCAACAATAGGCCACATTACCCTAGGTCTGGGTGCGAAATGATGCACCATATATCCGGGAGGGGATTGCCCAACAATAGGCCACATTACCCTAGGCCTGGGTGCGAAATGATGCACCATATATCCGGGAGGGGATTGCCCAACAATAGGCCACATTACCCTAGGCCTGGGTGCGAAATGATGCACCAGAGTAATTATACGTCCGGAGGTATAATTATTAATTGTATCCGGATCAGGAAGGGGATTGCCCAACAATACTTATTATGGCCCATGATGGGTCTATAATCAGTTGATGAGATGTTTAGAATGTTGCATTTGCTCGCATATGATCAATATAAGCCAGATGTGCGTTGAGCACGCTTGTATGTGACTTGTATGTATGTAGCATGCGTAGGCATTGATGATTAAGGATAAGTATTTTTTGGGCATTGTTTGCCTAACACTTCTATGGATATTGTACGTAATTTTCATTACGGGATTTATGGACATATACTCTAATTGAGTAAGTGTTTGGTTTTCCGTTATACATACTTGGTAGTCTTGAGGCACAAGGTGCAGAATCTTCAAGTTGAGCAAGTGTGCCAAAGGGGAAGATTGTTGGATATGAACTATGTGTTAACGGCTCCATGTATGAATTGGTTCATATCGTGTTGCCACACTTACTTCAACTGTTAATCTTAAGATATGTTAATCATGTTGTGTAGTCACACAACTGTCATAATTTCATATGAGATGTCAATAAGGTACTATGGAAATCTATTTGATCGACTTGTTAATGAGATGATACTTCATGTGCTGTTGTGTGATATGTAGACAGTTGGTTGCAATAGTACGTACTAGGCATGGGCATATGTACGAAAAGTACTACACGCATACCTACGTATAGTATGCATCAGGTTAGATAGTGGGCAATTGATAGTCACGGTGTTAAAGCCGTAGTTGAATATAATGGCCTTTGTAGTTGAAATATTCTGGGCTTGGCGTATCCTGCATGGTGGCGGCACGGAGGGTGTTAGACGATGTCCTCCTACTTGTGCGTTGTTAAGTAGGCACGGACATATACAAGTCAAGGACTGGTTAGCAACTGATTGATAGACACCCGGAGTGCCACTATAGTTCCAACCAAGTGTTACAATATCTCTCATCTCTCCTAACAAGGTGACGCAGTTCAAACACGCCTAACCTGCTCTCACCCAGGTCGTGTTCATTACTTTGTCCGATGAGCTAAACTCAACTCTATATGTCTAACATGTTCTAACAATGTTCATCTGAGTGCTAAATCCAGGAATACAATAAGGATTAAGTCACCTGCATGGTGGCGGCACGGAGGGTGTTAGACGATGTCCTCCTACTTGTGCGTTGTTAAGTAGGCACGGACATATACAAGTCAAGGACTGGTTAGCAACTGATTGATAGACACCCGGAGTGCCACTATAGTTCCAACCAAGTGCCTTCCCTATCCGTGCTTGCCCCATATGCCTCCTTTCTACAAACGTGTCTGTAACTTGCGTTATGATAGTCTTCGTTCAAATGCATGTATTGCCTGGCAGAACTCAGGGTTCTGCCTCTCTTTCCTAATTGGTATTGTCTTCATACGGAGACTTGCCATTATTACTCCTCTGAGGGAAAGGCATAAAATTAATTAACACAACACTTCCCCTTGCCTTTACCTCACAGAAACTTGGCCAGTCCCAGTGAGTTACGATGTCCCAGAAACACTTGTCTAACTAGTGGTTTGGTAAAAATGTCAGCCACATTTCTAGCAGATTGAATGTACTTGAATTCAACCTGCCCCTTTGCAATAGCTTCACGTGCGAAATGACAGCTAATTGCAATATGCTTTGTGTGTTTGGAGTACACCGGATTCCTCAGGTGGTTTATACACCCTTGGTTGTCACAATGAATCTTCACTATCCACGGTAACACTCCAATTTCCTCCAGGAAACCTCTCAGCCAATTTGCTTCCTTCACAACAGCACTTGCTGCCATGAATTCAGCCTCCACTGTTGAAGTGGCAACAGCAGATTGCTTTTTACTTCCCCACACTACTGCTCCTCCAAACACAGTGAGGACAAAGCCAGTGGTAGAGAAGCGATGATCCTGATCACCTCCATAGTCGGCATCCACATAGCCTTCTAGCTCTATCTCCCCCCTCCGAGAGTTAGAACCAAATCTCGGGTTCCTTTCAGATACTTCAACACACGGATGGCTTCATTCCAATGTGCTGTGGTGGGAGATATGCGATAACGAGACAATACACCTACTGCCTGAGCTATATCGGGACGTGTGGTGTTGGCTATATACAGAAGAGACCCTACTAACTCACAGTAACGGTGACCTGGAGGTAGTGGACTGCCAGCACCAATGCTGTCGCTCCCATCTCTCGGTGCAGGCCTTTGGGACATTACGAAATCTTTTGTCATGGGAGTATCAGGTCCCACTGACTCAAGATCCAAGCCAAATTTCTCTACAAGTGCATCGATTTTAGGAATGCAACTCAGGGTGATCAGCCCTTTATCTCTATCTCTCATCACTTGACATCCCAAGAAATCCTTCACTTCCCCAAGATCATGGATGGTGAATTCTTTCTTGAGAAGTCCCTTCACTCTCTCGATTTCTGACATGCCCTTGGAAACTATCAGAAGATCATCAACATAGATCAGCACATAGGACTTTCCTCCATCAGTAGAGCATCTCACATACACTCCCGCATCACTCTTGCACACCTCATACCCCATGACTTCAAGTTTGTCATTCAGGGTTTTGTGCCAGGCACGTGGAGCCTGCTTCAGGCCATACAACGCCTTTCTCAATCGGCACACAATATTCTTATCACCATTCTCAAAGCCAGGAGGTTGCGTTACATATACTTCCTCCTCAAGCTCACCATTCAGAAAGGCGGTCTTAACGTCCACCTGATGAATTTCACAGCCCTCTCTTGCAGCAACAGCAAGCAGAGCTCTTCTAGCTCCATAGCTACTAGTAGGAGCAAAGACCTCCATCACATCCACTCCAGGGATTTGTCTGCATCCCTGTGCCACTAATCTGGCCTTGAATCTCACAACATTGCCATGTGCATCCATTTTCACTGAAAATATCCAGTGAACTGGAATAACCTTATGTCCACGAGGTCTCGGAACATACTCCATGACCTCATGAGTATCTAGCACTAGTGGAAAGGATTTTGTCCCAAAGAGGTCCCAAAAGGGTCCCAGGGGTTCCCAAAAAAAGTCCCAAAATCTCGGATGTCCCAAACATGTCCCAAAATCGGATCCCAAGCAGGTCCCAAAAACCCCGCGTTCCCAAACTATTCCCAAAAAAATTTCCCATCAGACTCCCAAAAATACAGGATCCCAACAGGTTCCCAAAATTGCCCCCCAAGCAGGTCCCAAAATCCATGATATCCCAAACGTGTCCCATATTAATTCCCATCAACCTCCCAAAAACGATGTGTCCCAAGCTGCTCCCAAGATAAGTGAGTCCCAAAACCCTCCCAAGAATACAGTATCCCAACAGCATCCCAAAGTTGGCCCCCAAGCAGGTCCCAAAATCCTTGATTTCCCAATCTCGTCCCATATTGGTTCCCATGAACCTCCCAAAAAGGGATGTGTCCCAAGCTGCCCCAAAAATACTGATTCCCAAAACCATCCCAAAAACTGATGTCTCCCAAATAGTGCCCAAATACCTCCATACGGTTCCCAAGTGTTGATTTGATACATTTTTGAGTTTCTTATGAGTAATTAATGCTGCTGCAGCTCTGTACCAGCTCAACATCTGATTTATATGTCTGCAGTGATGTAAGATAGATTGTGGGGCCTGCAAACCCCAACATGGACAGTAAACCAGTCTGGAGCGGGCGTACGGGCCCTCCACGCAAGCACGCAGAGACAGACTGTAAGAGAGAGAGAGAGAGAGAGAGAGAGAGAGAGAGAGAGAGAGAGAGAGAGAGAGAGAGAGAGAGAGAGAGAGAGAGAGAGAGAGAGAGAGAGAGAGAGAGAGGGGGGGGGGGGGGAGAGACAGGGGGGGTTGGCGATGCTTCAAAATCAGGGATGTTCTAAATGATTACATTGGTGCAGACTTGCACCACTCCCAAGTGAACTGCTGGGGCAAGGACTTGGCACTTGCATGAGTGCTGTCAGTCTGGACTCCCACCAGGTTAAAGGGAGATAACATCCAGCTGACCTTGAGATCCCGTCCCTTGAAGATCCTAACCAATCGAGTGCCACCACTGTCAGAACAGGTATACTGCAATGCAGTACCCTTGAACGCAAGGCACGAGCAACAGTGACATACTATGCATCCCCTGCCTTCCTATTTTTCCCACTCTCTGCAGCCTTCAACCCCACCCTTTCTTAATTGCAGCAATGTTCAGTGGGACATGTTTCTTGTTGAACCCACATATTTTAACACGGGCTGTAGCCCTGCATTCCTCCAAGTATAAAAGAGAGAACTCCATGATCTCCCAATTCTCTCTCCCCTCCCTCCCTCCTCCTCCCTCCCTCCCTCCTTCCATCCCTCCCTCCCTCCCTTCATCCCCCCTCGAGGGAGGGAGCTCCCTCCCTCCCTCTCCACCCCCTCTCTCTCTCTCTCTTGCCCCTCCCCCCCCCCTTTGATTTGCCTTCTCTCTTTAGTGAGAGCTTTTCTTGCGGTGTTAACACCGCAAGAAACGTTCTCCTGTGAGCCAATCCGCAGCAGCAGCAGGGCAACCTCAGCCGCTGCATGTCTCATTTGAAGTCACCAATCAGAAAAATATCTTGCTTCATAGCTTACTTCAACAGCAATCAATCTCTTTCTCTTTTCTCTTTTCTCTCTCTTCTCTTCTCTCTCTTTTTTCTTCTCTCTTTCTCTTCTCTCTCTCTCTCTCTTCTTCTCTCTCTTCTCTCTTCTCTCTCTCTTCTTCTCTCTCTCCTCTCTCTCTCTCCTCCCTCCTCTCCTCCCTCTCTCTCCTCTCTCCT
>KV908440.1:0-15000 GCA_002005505.1 Botryococcus braunii
GGGAGGGGGGGGAGGGAGGGGGGGAGGGGGGGAGGGGAGGGAGGGGGAGGGGGGGGGGGGAGGGGGGGGAGGGGAAGGGGGGAGGGGAGGGGAGGGGGGGGGAAGGGGGGGGGAGGGGAGGGGGGGGGGGGGGGGGGGGGGGAGGGGGGGGGGGAGGGGGGGGGGGGAGGGGGGGGGGGGGGGGGGGAAGGGGATGGGATTGGGGAGAAGGGGAGGGGAAGGGGGGGGAGGGGATGGGATGGGCGGAGGGGGGAGGGGGGGGGGAAGGGGAGGGGAGGGAGGGGACGGGGGGGGGGGGAGGGGAGGGACGGGGGGAGGGGGGGAGGGGAGGGGGGCGGAGGGGGAGGGGAAATTGGGGGGGGGGGGGGAGGGGAGGGGAGGGCAGAGCAGGGGAGTGGAGGGGGTAGGGGGAGGGGGGGGAGGAAACGGGATGGGAGGGAAGGGGGGGGAGGGGGGAAAGGGGAGGGGAGGGGAGGGGAGGGGAGGGGAGGGGCGGGGGGGAGGGGATGGGAGGGGAGGGAGGGAACGGGGGGAGGGGAAGGGGGGGGGAGGGGACGGGAGGGGGGGGAAGGGGGGGAGGGGAAGGGGGGAGGGGATGGGATTGGGGGGAATGGGAGGGGATGGGGAAGGGTAGGGGATGGGAGGGACGGGGGGGGGAGGGGAGGGCACGGGGGAGGGGAGGGGAGGGGAGGGGGGGGGAGGGGGAGGGGAAATGGGGGGGGAGGGGAGGGCAGGGCAGGGGAGTGGAGGGGGAGGGGGAGGGGGGGAGGAAAGGGGATGGGAGGGAAGTGGGGGGGGGAGAAGGGGAGGGGAGGGGAGGGGGGAGAGGATGGGGGGGGAGTGGAGGGGAGGGACGGGAGGGGAGGGAGGAGAGGAGGGGGGAGGGGAGGGAGGCGGGAGGGGAGGGAATGGGGAGAAGGGGGAGGGGAGGGGAGAGCGTGGGAGGCGAAGGGAATAGGGAGGGGAGGGCAGGGGAGGGATCAGGGGAGGGGAGGGGAGGGGGTTAGGGGAGGGCAGGGGCGGGTAGGGGGGATTAGGGAAGGGCAGGGCATGGGAGGGAGGGAGGGGAGGGCAGGGTAGGGATTAGGGAGGCAGGGAGGGGAGGGAGGGATTAGTGGGGGGAAGGGGAGCGGGGGGAATGAGGTGAGGGGAGGGAGGAAAGGGGATTAGGGAGGGGAGAGGAGGGGAGGGGAGAGGACGGAAAGGGCCGAAGGATAGGGGATTAGAGGAGGGGACTATGGTTAAACCCTAATACCATAGGGGAAGGGAGGGGGGCGGGAGGACCAGGGAAATGGTGCAGTGGGTGGGCATGGGGCGGCCGGCTTGAATGGGGAGGGCCCGGGGTTCTCGTGGGTGTTCCCCTCTATGCGCCCGTACTTCCCTCTGCAGTAGCACGCTGCCCGCGTCTCGTCGCACGTTCCTACGCAAAACGAAGACGCTTTGCTGTTTCAGACGAGGAGGGAGGGAGGGAGGGAGGGGTGGGAGGGAAGTGGGAGAGGGGAGTGAGAGATAGAGGGAGAGAGGGAGGGGCGCGGGGAGGGTTAACGATTAACGGCGGGCTGGCAATTAGACAGTAACCTTGAAGATCCGAAGAAAAGACAAAGACCCAGGAGAAATAGGCAGGTCTGTTTGTTTGTCTCTACATTGGATGTAGCATCTCGGATGCAGAAATGCGTGCCAGACGGTTGTGCCTTGCGGTTGACCTTAATCATGCCTGAAATAGCCACTAACCGCTATCAGACGTGCGGGCCAGGAGGCTCGATGCCAACCAACCCCAAAGGAAGGTTTGGTTTTCAAAATACAATGAAAACGTTAAGGAATCCCAAAAACGCATTGTACGACTTCAACAGTGGTCAAGGCGGGAATCGAACCCATACCCACTGGTACCCAGGCAGCCACCACTCCCAATCAGATTGGCCCTTGATGCTCCAACTCTGTGGGGCCTGTGGTTAAGTATCTGTAGGATACATTTTCATTTTCATACAATTTCACCTTTTTACCCATGACTTCGTAGACCAAAGATGTTCATGCTCGCAGAACCCTGGGAACAGCAACATTCGAAGCATGCTGCAATGAAGACCAGGAGTGGGGGTGGCCGGGGGGGTTACCTCAAGCAGCGGTTGTAACAATCAGATGTGCAGAACATCACACCCCTGTAAGATTTGGTATACTGGATTACATAATCAAAGAAACCAAAACTATCGATGCAATCAATGTGATCGAAGTAATCAAGTTAGAATGTGTGTGTCATGTGAAGAATCTGTGTAATAAGACATAAACCAGTTGTGTAATGACGAGAGTATGCGTGAGAAAACAGTGAGGTGTGTAATAAGCAGAACCTGTGCAATAAGACATAAAATTGTGTAGTGAGAAGAATCTGTGTTATAAAAAACTAATGTGTGTGTGAGAAAAATCTGTGAGAAAAAATCAACTCGAGTAACTAAGAGATTCTGCGAAACAAGAAAAAAAAATGCGTAATGAGGAGAGTCTGTGAAAGAAGAGATTAATACGTGAAATGAGGAGAATTTGTGAGAGAAGAAGTTAAGATGTACAATGAGGAGAACATGTGTAAAAAAGAATTTGAGATGTGTACAGGAAGAATTCAGATGTGTCTGACAAAACTTCAGATGTCCCTGACAAAACTTCAGATGTGTGTATTTTTGAGGAACTATAACGAGATATGTGTAATGAGGACATCACATCAACATCAGAGTTCAAGAGATATTGTAATCAGAAGGATTCAAGGGGGTACCAGAGCAGCGGGAGTCGGTCCAGCCAGGCTCCTGCCAGTCGGAGTAGCTCTCGGGCTCCAAGCCCTTGCTGCGGTGCCGCTGCGTGCAGGGTCGCTTCTGTGAAAACTGGCAGTAGTCCCCTCGGTACCCTGCCCGGTCCCCACCAAACCATGTTAGGGTGCGCAAGCCTGCAGGGAGGGGGGAGGGAGGGAGGGAGGGAGGGAGGGAGGAAAAAGGAATATGGGGCCGAGAGAGATGGATTGGAGTCTTCATAGCTTCCAACCTCTTAATGTACATCGTGCATGTGTACACCATACAATGCCTCATGGATTTGTACACCATGTTGTGCCTCACGGATATGTACCTCGTGTTGTGTCCCATACATTTGTACCGCATATTGTATGGCATGGGATTTGTACCTCGTCTTGTTGACTTCCAGGACCGCCACATACCATGTGGAACAGATCTTTTGGTCCGAATCTGAAAGATGAAACTGTACATGGAATCCTGCCTAACGCCTCGTCATCAAATAACAGTACAGTGATCAACAGTACATCAGGTTCCAGCTCCACCTCTAGCTCCACATCCATCTCCACATCCATCTCCTAAGCTCCACATCAGGATCCATCTCCAAAGCTCCACATTCTTCTCCTAAGCTTTTCATCTAGCTTCAGGTCCACATCCATCTCCCAGGCTGCACATCTAGCTCCACATCTAGCTCCACATCCATCTCCACATCCATCTCCTAAGCTTCACATCAAGATCCATCTCCGAAGCTCCATATCCTTTTCCTAAGCTTTACATCTAGCTCCACCTTTAGGCCCACATCCATCTCCCAAGCTCCACATCTAGCTCCACATCTAGCTCCACATCCAGGTCCGCATCCATCTCCTAAGCTCTACATCCATCTCCTAAGCTCCACCTGTAGCTCCACATCAAGCTCCACCTCTAGCTCCACATCAAGCTCCACACATCTAGCTACCAGGCTCCAGAGGTTCTAATCATGGTTCAAACCGGGGAGCGTACCTGCCATGCAGTCGCACATACCGGTGTCATGGTTGCAGACGCCCGCTCCGTTGTTGCAGTCGTTCAAGCACGTCTTGTTCCCGTGAGGGGGCGCCTGAAAGCCGCAGACGGCGGAAACTGTTTACTTCCTAATTTATTGTGTATCTCGAATGTCAGTGTTTGAATTCTGATGAACTTGCTCGAATTCCATTCTGGTTTCCAGTAATGTTTTGGTGCTTTGCGTACATCCCGGACGTTCATTGCGTTCATGACGGCACTCCAATGAGAATTGCTGCTGCAGTTTTCCACAGATGTTAAGCCATTGTGCCAAGGTTGCAGAAAGTGTAATTTTGCAGTACATGCATCATGTACGGTCCTGCAAAGGCTACAGTATCTGCATCATGTGCTGCCATGTGCCATCACGTGCGGAAACCTACTGTATGTTTATTTATGACGATTTTGCATAGATTCATGCATTCATTAATGCATTGACTCAACCACTGGTCGCCCTGTTTATTTGTTTGCGCATTCATCCAACCTTTCAGCAGTCAGTAACTTGTATAGAAGCCAAGTCGGGTTGGGTAAGGCATGTCTTGTAACAATCGAGTGGCAATTGACACCCGGTATCTCCCTCTCCATCATCAGAAAAACGTCTTGTACAGCTCGAAGAGCAGATGCATCCCTTTATGTCCCTCTCCGTGCAAGACCAGAAAAATGCCATATACAGATCAAAAAGCATTTGCATCATTGTATCTCCCTCTCCATACACGACTGGAAAAATGTACTGGCTAAATCAAGGAGAAGATGCATATCTTTATCTCCCTCTTGCTTATAAGACCCCGAAATGTCCTGTACGAAGGTATGTCTCTACGTGTTTTTATTATTTTTAATTATTATCAAATCCAAAACCCTGAACCCTAATCCCTTTACCTCCACATCCATAGAAGATCCACAAAACGTCTTGCACAATCAGAAGAGCAGGGACCTCTCCGTATCTTCCTCTACCATACAAGTGCCTCTCTTTGTCTTCATCCCCCATACAAGATCCTAGCAGTTCCTGTACCAGCAACGTATGAGGTGTATCCGTACTGCGCCTCTCCCTCGCTTCCCCATCTCCCCTCCTCTCTCCCCCTCCCCTTCCCTTTCATCTCCATGTGCTCCATCTGAAATTTGCCCTCATCTGTTACGCGCCTGATGCACACGGACGTGGGTTACTGATGGGAAAGGGAATCGCACAGCCGCAGACCTTGGGAGGGATAGGTTCCTGTGAAAGGAAGGCGGTACACCAGGTCCCCACGGTACCCACGCAGCGCTTGTCGATGCCCTGCGTCCTTCTCAAGCCCCTGTGGAAGTCTCCTGCATCCCCGTCAGCGGATAGAGCCTCATTACCCTTTCGTACAAATTTGTCTGATAAAACAGTTTGGAAGTTCTCATGCCGCCTCCGCCGCAGGTGGGGGCGTGCAATGTAAAAGGGTCAAGTCCCCCCCCCCCACCCTTAGTAGCCTGTCTCATCGGACGGTTTCCATTCCCCCTCCAACCCCACCCCTTCCCTTCTTATTTATTTCCTACAGAGGGGGGGGGGGGAGTGAAATATCCTGATTCCTTTCAAAGGTTTGAGAGGCTTTGGGAACTTACAATCATGTGGATTTGAAGACAGCTTACAACTACCTCCGACCACCAAAATTTGACGGAGATTTACATGTAACTCTGATGCGCCCACCAAAATTTGACAGAATTTGGCATATAGCTCTGTTGCAACCATAGGCTCCCCTTTCTGCAGGCTGAGATGCGTTCGGCTAGCGTCCTGAGTCGATTTGCCAGGTACTCACACTTGGTCTTCCACCGATAGAAAAGGATGCAAATCCTGACTGCGGAGTCTGGAATAATGACTGCAGTCACATTTCTTTTCCGTCCTTGGCAAAAGGACTTGCCAAAATTTTCATACTCGTTTGTGTATGTATGTCTATAACCGAGTTTACAGCCACGTTGGTAGTTGGCATACCCTGACGCCGAATCCTTGCTGATGCAGGTTGTAGGGCCGTAGTAATGCATACAATGGAAATAAGACCAATCTGAAGACAGTGACCATGCCAAACGCGTCCCATTTGCGCGTGGAACTTGTCATCCACCGAGCACCCTCTTCGACCTGGTGCAGATGAGGTAAAACTTCAGCCCAGACATCTGTGGTACGATTCTGATGGAACCTCCCAGAACGATTTGTGGGATGTGTTCCTAACGGTAGGGACTTAAGCTCCATTTGAACAGGGATAAAAATTATTGCGATCTATAACATGGCGCAAATACATAAAATGAGAGACTGCACCACTGCGCTGAAGCGCCAGGGGCGGAAGCAAGGGTAGATAGTGAGAGTAGGCAGAGATATCCAAGGATTACCTTGTCAATGTGAGAAATAGCGGCTCTACAATTGCGTGATTTGCCAAAGCAGCGAACACCCACTGATCTCACCGTGATCCGACCCCCGAAAGAATGTGACAAGCAGGATCAAACTTCACAGATTCAAATACATATTTAAGCGCGGACTCTTCAAGTGTGCATACGGGGCAGTAGTGATCGGTAATACGTCGGAAGAGCTTGGAAACGCGCCATGGTGGGGCTACCGAAGGAGGCTTGCGGGTCGGCCCGGGAACCTGACAGGAGTCCAAACAATACAGCCAATTGTACAAAATACTTCGAAGGCAAGATCTTTAAGACAAATTAATGGTTGTGAAACGATCGCCCACGAGCTGTTGACCTGCCATACGGCGGGAATTTGAATCCCGCGGATTTTGTTTGTACCGTCTGATCTGGGTGACGCGGGGATTTCGCTTGAGAATAAAAGCCTTTTAAAGCCAACTCGCCTAATTTTCGACTGCGCCATTTCGGCACGTCGGATGCTTCCCCGGGAAAGAAGCGTCTTATGTACTGTGACAAAAACCGATAAATGCATCGCTAGAGCACTGGAGAGCTACCTCACTCTCCCAGGTGCTGTGCGACCTTAGTTGGCTAGATATGGGTCATTCATTGTACTGCCGTCCTCTTCAACCCTAGTGGCCGGTCTTTGGATGTAATCTTCCTTTCCTTTCCTTCGACGGGGCTTCGGCTTGATAACTTCTTCCGCCCGTATCATATAAAGATCAAACTTATGCGTGCATGTGTGTGTGTGTGTGTGTGTGTGTGTGTGTGTGTGTGTGTGTGTGTGTGTGTGCTGTGTGTGTGTGTGTATGTGTGTGTGTGTGTGTGTGTGTGTGTGTGTGTGTGTGTGTGTGTGTGTGTGTGTGTGTGTGTGTGTGTGTGTGTGTGTGTGTGTGTGAGTGTGGTATGCGTTGGCCATCTGTACGGGCTGTGACATTTTGGCCCAGCTTCCACCCACATGTTGCTTTGTTGATACAGCACCTTGAGGTGGGAGCTTGTATCGCGAACTGCGATTTTGCAAGCCAGATGTGCGTGAGTAGCGCTCTGACAAGCGATCTGGCTCAACGATTGGCGCAATGACGGCGTCAAGAAAGAGAAAATGTGGCGACTACAAAATCGCCAGACGCCGAACTCATCGGATAACGCATCCGAGCTGTACTGGCACACCGCCGGTACATGCTTCCCGCCTGGACGCCCGGCTGATGGCGGGTTGTAGCCTCTACATCTCCTTATTGCTTTCATTATCGAATCAATACTTAAAGAGAAAATTTCATCAGGATTATTGCTGCACTTTCTCTATTTGTACCCGGCTAGGGCCGGACCTATCTCGTGAGAACTCAGACCGCAGAAAACGACTCCTTTCCGCTGAGGATGTAAACCAGTCTAATCGTGGTCTTAAGTCAAAAGTCAGAAATAACCCCTGAAAACAGCAACCATTCATCTTAAACACCATTCCCCCCTCTTGTGATCGCCAAAAGAGTGCTTATGGAATCAGCCCAGCGAAGCACGTTAGGAACACTCTCCCGCTGATCAGATTGAACATTCCTTGTAGTAATTTGGAACAGTACAGTGTGATCTCAAGGAATATTACACATTTAATGACAGCATCACTGGATACACCGTCGTGCACACCGGTGTCCACCTGATCCTGACCTGACCTGGTTTACATGCGGGCCTTTTGACCAACGTGCTCGTGGGAAGATCGCTTTCCGTCACACATGAAGTTGAATCTTTCCTGAACACGAAGATCCACACTTCCACAACCTTGCTGACGTGCAGGTTACCCATCCCATCTTGAAGTGTGGATTCTGATCAGCCCTGCTGCTTCCTTTCGTTACTGCTCGCTTGTTCATCCGAAGACACATTAAATTTATTTGGTTTTAAAAGGATCCGTACAGGCCACATGGCTTTCGATTCGGGGTACCATGTCCAAATCACCACATCTTGCGTGTGCCATGTCTTACCATGTACCATGTCTTACCATGGTACCATGTTTTACCACAAGTTGCGTGTGCCAGGATCCGCATACAGTCACAGTGATTTATGGAAAACGATTTGTACGGGATGCAGCGCTCATGGACGGCAATCCTTGTACTGATTTAGATATGAATGTACATCTTGCTTACCATCTTGGTTGGGAAGTACACAGGATGCACCACTGATGGACAGCAGCTCTTGAACTGTTTTGGATGTACAGTGACTGTACAGCGTGCTTACCAAGGGTTGGAAATGGCACAGGATGCACCGCTCATGGACGGCAGCCCTTGTACTGCTTTGCTATGTTGATGCACAAGTTCATGGGATCTCAGCAAACAGAGACAGCCTGTCTTTCGAAGCCGGAGCTCCAGGTAAAACTGCTACTGTGGCCCTCTGTCTCCATGCGGCCCTCTGTCTCCACAAGGCCCTCTGTCTCCATGTGGCCCTCTGTCTCCATGTGGCTCACTGTGTCCATGTGGCTCACTGTCTCTATGTGGCCCTCTGTCTCCAAATGGCCCGCTGTCTCCATGTGGCCCGCTGTCTCCATGTGGCCCTCTGTCTCCATGTGGCCCTCTGTCTCCATGTGGCCCTCTGTCTCCATGTGGCCCTCTGGCTCCAACTGTCTCCATATGGCTCACTGTCTGCATAAGGCTCACTGTCTGCACAAGGCTCACTGTCTCCATAAACAAACACCTGAGATTGGGCCTTCATCCTAAGAATCCTGCCCTTTGTCCCTTGTTACAGATTCCTGTTTTTTTTTTTTTTTTTTTTTTTTTTTTTTTTTTTTTTTTTCAATATTATTTATTTATTTGTTTTTTTTTGCTGCACATCTTTGCTTTGACACACAACCAAAGGGCAACTTGCTAGCCCTCTCCCCAGCCCCCCCTCTCATGGGCGGGGTGCGGTACGCACAGAAACGTGCACGCGCGCGCGCGCGCGCACACACACACACACACACACACACACAGAGAGAGAGAGAGAGAGGGGGAGAGAGAGAGAGAGAGAGAGAGAGAGAGAGAGAGAGAGAGAGAGAGAGAGAGAGAGAGAGAGAGAGAGAGAGAGAGAGAGAGAGAGAGAGAGAGAGAGAGAGAGAGAGAGAGAGAGAGCGGGGGGGGGGGGGGAGGGAGGGAGGGAATACATATGCAGGCCATAGAAAATTTGATTTGGGGAAACACAAGGGAGGGTGTGGGGTGGCAGCCTTTGAAGTTGCCCATCTAGAGGTGTGAGGAAGAAGGGGAAGAGGCTCTGAGGAACATGGAGGACAAGACAGTCCTACATGTCTTACGCAACCCACTCGGGGTGTGCAGGAAGAGAAGGCGGAAGTAATGAAGGAGGGTCATGCGGAAGTGCCGATTAAACACATCACAAATCATCTGTCCGAGATGTGGGAGAGGGAGTCTTGGAGGTCGTTGAGGAAGTGGCAGGCAGAGAACCTTTGAATAAAACCACACGAGTTCTGCAGAAAGAGGGGGAGGGAGCGTGGGTGTTATTGAGAATGTGATCCGGCAGGCACAACTTAATGTGTTGTTGCAGGAAGTGGGGGAGGGAGTGTGGGAGCTCTTGAGAAGGTGGTGCAAGCAATCACCTCGGAATTAAAGCACTGGAGTTGTTGCAGGGAGAGGGGGAGGGAGTGTGGGAGTTCTTTAGAATGTGGCAGTCAGACACCACTGAACTGAGCCAGTCGGGGTCTGCAGGAGGGCGGAGTCCGGGGGTTCATGAAGAAGTGTCGGTGAGACACCTCCTGGAAGCTCATGCGGAAGTTGGTGAGAAAGAGGTGCTGGAACGCTGCAGCCTGACCCTGGGCAGCTGGTGCCGCGACTACCTCCTCCAGAAGCCCATCCCCTCCAAGGTCAGTGCCACAATGACAATGGCAATGGCAATGGCAATGGCAATGGCAATCGCCGTGGCTCTGGCAATCGCCGTGGCAATGGCAATGGCAATGGCAATGACGATGGCGATGATGATGATGATGACGATGGCAATGGCAATGGCAATGGCAATGGCAATGATGCTGACGATGACGGTGACGATGACGATGATGATGACGATGATGATGATGATGATGATGATGATGATGATGATGATGATGATGATGATGATGGCGATGATGGCAATGACAACAGCAGCAGCAGAAGCAGCAACAACAACAACAACAACAACACCAACAACAACAACAACAACAACAACAACAACAACAACAACAACAACGACAACAACAACCACATGTTCAAAAAGATCGATCTAACAGACAATTAGACAAAAAGTCGTGGTAGACATGCAAACAAGCGGGGAGAGGGGATCGCAGGCACCTCCCCATGGCAACAGAAGCTGCCTCAACAACTGCAATGGGCTGGCTGGGGTGTGCAACCGCGATACGGGGCTCTGCCACTGCATGGCCGGTACAGCACCCCGCTCTGCCTGGCAATTAGAGTCGTATTTGTTGTTGTAAGTGTACACGCAGTTGCACTTGTAGTTGCAGTTGTACCAGTGTATTTGCACTTGCAATTAGAGTTTTGGCTGTAATAACAACTGTAATTGCAACTGTACCATGAAATGTAATTTAATCTGTAAGTGTAGATGCAACTGCGACTGTAAGTGTGTAACTGTACTGTACTTGTAAATGTAAATGTAGATGTAATTGTAAATGTAAATGTAGTTATAATTGTAAATGTAATTGTAATTGCACTTATAGTTGTAATTATATTTAAACTGTTGTTGCAGTTGCGGTGGCAGCTGTAATTGTGGTTGTGAATTGTCTTTTGTGAGTTACGCTTGACTATCAGCTCGCCTGATTGCCCAGCCGATGTTTCTTGCATTTGGATCACACGCGCTAAACACACACACACACACACACACACACACACACACACACACACGAACACACACAGACACGCATACACACGAACACACACACATGCATGCACACACACACACAGGCACACTGACACACGCACACACACACACACACACACACACACACACCACACACACACACACACACACATGCACGCACGGGCGGGCCGGCGCTTGTGCACTTGCCCATCTATATGATTCGA
Organism: Botryococcus braunii; assembly: GCA_002005505.1. Lineage (NCBI taxonomy): Eukaryota > Viridiplantae > Chlorophyta > Trebouxiophyceae > Botryococcus > Botryococcus braunii. The sequence goes on from KV908440.1 coordinate 11,183, forward strand.
TGGGGGAAGTGGTGGCGAGGGGACTACTGCGGCTTTGCAGGTTGAAAGTGGGGGCGCGGATGTGGTTTCTTCCCCCCCCCGGGGGGGGGGGGGCTTGGGGAGGCAAGCAGGCTGGCAAGAGTGTTACTGAGACTTGTGAGCATGTTGAGATAAGGGGGAGGGATGATTTTATCACCCCCCCTTTTTTTTTGGGGGGGGGGGGGGGGTGGTCAAGCAGGCTGGCGAGGGCATTACTGAGACTTTAGGAAGTCGAGAGAAGGGTGAAGGACGTTTTGTTTTTGGGGGGCCAAGCAGGATGGCGAGGGCATTGCTGCGACTTTTGGAAGGCGAGTGGTAGAAGGGTGAGGCACATTACTTATCCGTAATTTTGTTTCTTGGGGGGGCCGAGCAGGCTGGCGAGGGGACTACTGCGAGTTCAAGCAGAAGCGCCCTTGTACCGCCATCACCCGCGGTGTGGGGTGGGACATCCTGAGTCAGAAAAGCCCCAACGAAAAGGGCTGGACCGCCTCCAAGTGCTCCGGTATGCTGCCCCACCTTCCCCGCCCCCATCTCAACTGCCTTCTTCTTGGTCTTACCACATCCCTGCGACTTCTCCAACACGTTTTTGTACCTTTCCAAACACCTTTACCTTCTAAACAACTTCTGCTTGGTTTCACCTCCTACTGGTTTGAACTCCTCCTACTGGTTTAAACTCCTCCTACTGGTTTGAACTCCTCCTACTGGTTTAAACTCCTCCTACTGGTTTGAACTCCTCCTACTGGTTTGAACTCCTCCTACTGGTTTGAACTCCTCCTACTGGTTTGAACTCCTCCTACTGGTTTGAACTCCTCCTACTGGTTTGAACTCCTCCTCTGGTTTGAACTCCTCCTACTGGTTTGAACTCCTCCTACTGGTTTGAACTCCTCCTACTGGTTTGAACTCCTCCTACTGGTTTGAACTCCTCCTACTGGTTTGAACTCCTCCTACTGGTTTGAACTCCTCCTACTGGTTTGAACTCCTCCTACTGGTTTGAACTCCTCCTACTGGTTTGAACTCCTCCTACTGGTTTGAACTCCTCCTACTGGTTTGAACTCGTCCTACTGGTTTTAACTCCTCCTACTGGTTTGAACTCCTCCTACTGGTTTGAACTCCTCCTCCTGGTTTGAACTCCTCCTCCTAGTTTGAACTCGTCCTACTGGTTTGAACTCCTCCTACTGGTTTGAACTCCTCCTACTGGTTTGAACTCCTCCTACTGGTTTGAACTCCTCCTACTGGTTTGAACTCGTCCTACTGGTTTGAACTCCTCCTACTGGTTTGAACTCCTCCTCCTGGTTTGAACTCCTCCTCCTGGTTTGAACTCGTCCTCCTAGTTTGAACTCGTCCTACTGGTTTGAACTCCTCCTCCTGGTTTGAACTCCTCCTCCTGGTTTGAACTCCTCCTACTGGTTTGAACTCCTCCTACTGGTTTGAACTCGTCCTACTGGTTTTAACTCCTCCTCCTCCTTCAACATGTCCGTTTATACTTCCGGAGCCCAATTCTCTTTTCGGTGGCCATCGTCCACTGCTTTACGGGATCCCCCCTGCTTTGCATCGCACCAGTGAGCCCTGCGCCTGCGTTCTTGTCACCGCTCCCTCTACCCCAAAGCCCCAAACGTTTCAGCCCCAAAACCTGAAGACAATGACAATGACACTGACACTGACAAAGACAATGACAATGACAAAGTTACCTGACAAATGACAATGACAATGGCAGTGGCGTTGACGATGGCAATGCCAATGACAAATAATATTTACCAAGGACATCGACAACGACAATGGTAATGACAATGACATTTACATCGAAGCACTCTGCAGATTTCAAGTGTAATTTTAATGTGCCCAGAGACGATTGGGTTTGACTGCAGAAGTGCAGGAGCTTCTGAGACCAGGGTGCATTCCAACACGTATGAAAAAAATAATAATAATAATAATAAAAAAAAAAAAAAAAAAAAAAACAACAAACAAACAAACAAACACACCAAAAAAAAAAAAAAAAAAAAAAAAAAAAAAAGCTTGGAAGGGCCATGTGAATTTCCACAGGGGATTAAACCCCTGAGTTCTACATCTCTGTGCCCAGCTTTTTCCATGCACACTGCTTCATGCTCGGCCTGTTCAAACTTATTGAAGCCAAGCATATATTGAAGGGAATTTGATGCGCTACGACAGCCTGTTTTGATCCAGTAAGCCTTGTCCGGACACATTCCTTTGCTGCGCACACTAAATCTTGTTGCTGAAAGAAGGAGCCTCCTCAACGAGCTCACCACAGACGCCGCCGGTTACTCGGTCCGCGTGCATGAGGACAATACTTCCCAGGCGCCAAATCTGCATCTCGTTTCATGTTTTCATTCACATATTCACCCTTTTCTTTCTCCTCACCTCCCTCCTTTGGACATTGCACAGCATGGAGGATCCCTGCAAGAAGCACAGGATCTTGAAATTGCAGGGTGCTCATCACGTGTGGGGGACTGGGCAGGCACATGTGATGATGATCGGGCCATCTGCTACTGCAATGGGAAGTATGGGCGCGTTCCCGCACATATTACGTCATCTGCTGGATCGCCGCCTGTGCGGGCGGGCCGCCCGATGCCCCTCCACTGCATGCCCACCAAGGTGCGCCCCTTCTGCAATACCCTCGTCTGCAATCTTTCCAGGGTTTCTCCAAATTCTATGTTTTTGGAGCCTTTCCTCCCCCTCTTCCCTCCTCGTACCTCCCTCCTCCTCCTCCCTTCTCCTCCTACTCATAACCCCTCCTCCCTCCTCGTACCTCCCTCCTCCTCCCCATACCTCCCTCCTCCTCCTTCCTCGTACCTCCTTCCTCATACCTCCCTCCTCCTCCCCATACCTCCCTTCTCATACCTCCCTCCTCCTCCCCATACCTCCCTCCTCCTCCTTCCTCGTACCTCCCTCCTCCTCCCTCCTCGACCTCCCTCCTCCTCCCCATACCTCCCTCCCCATAGCTCCCTTCTCATACCTCCCTCCTCCTCCTCATATCTCCCTCCTCGTCCTCATATCTCCCTCCTCCTCGTCCTTCCTCCTCATACCTCCCTCCTCCTCCTCCTCCTCCCTCCTCAACACCTCCCTCCTCATACATCCCTCCTCCTCCTCCTCCCTCCTCAACACCTCCCTACTCATACCTCCCTCCTCCTCCTCCTCCTCCCTCCTCAACACCTCCCTCCTCATACCTCCCTCCTCCTCCTCCTCCCTCCTCAACGCCTCCCTCCTCATACCTCCCTCCCTCCTCCCTCCACAAAACTCCCTCCCTCCTCATACCTCCCTCCTCCTCCTCCTCCTCCCTCCTCAATACCTCCCTCCTCATACCTCCCTCCCTCCTCATACCTCCATCGTTCAAACTCCATCCCTCCTCATACCTCCATCGCTCAAACTCCACCTTCCTGATAGTACTTTGCGGGCATTAATGCTCTTTATATTGGGGTGTCACGACCTTCCTATTGATGAAGGTAGTCAACATGGCATCCCATGAAGACCAGAGGATTTGCACGAGGTGCTCCTTACAGCTTGTTGGTGGTGTTCACTTGCCCGGCTGTACAACATGTACCGCAGCAATTTATGCATCTCTGCCAAAAACGGCGTCGATCTGTACAAACATTTGTGTGGCAAGAATACCTTCAAGGGGCGCTGCCAAATTTGTGACTATCGCCCTTTTGAGAGCTATCTGACTCTCTTTGGTGCTGTGCGACCTTTACTTTGGCGGAGGCATGGGTCATTCACTGTATTGCCGTCCTCGTCAGCCAACTCAAGGAATTTTTCAAGCTTTTCAAATCCATTTCTTTTGCTTTCTT
>KV908440.1:25000-27500 GCA_002005505.1 Botryococcus braunii
CCTTCCTTCCTTTCAGTCAGTTGTCCAGCACTGGCGCGCGGGCTTGCAGGACGATTTGGACAAGGTGCCGCAGATACTGCAGGCGGTATCCGAAGAGCGTCGAGAAGCCATGCAAAAAGCTATCGGGAAGGTGTGGAAGCGCTTCTCCTACGCCTCCGTGGCCACCATCTGGAATGACTTGCAGGAGCTCAAAGCAACCAGGCAATGGCCGAAGGTGACCACCGAGTCCGAGGATAGCATTAAGAAGAATCTTGAAGCGCAAGGGGTGCTTCCTCCGCCTGATGGGTCGGAAAGCTCGCGGGGTCCTGAGCCCCGCGGAACCGCCGATGCGGGTACCGAGGGTACCCAGGAGGCAGTGAGCGGACGGGCGCATGGTCTCGTGTCAGCAGATCCTCCCCGGGAGGAGGGTACCCTGGTAGGGCAGGAGGAGCCCCTGGGGAGCAGGGAGACTGTGGGTACCGGGTTCCGCAGCACGAGTTTGGAGCTCCGCGGAAGCGCTGGCGGCGAGGAGTCGGGCGCAGCGCAACCTGGATCAGAGAGGACTAGGACACGGGTTGTGGGACGGTTGAGGTTGGGGGTGGGTGGAAGAGGGAGGGAGGAAGAGGAGGAGGAGGATGGCGCGGAGGAGATGGAGGAGGATGTACCGGGGGAGAAGCGGGACAGTGTCTCGCGAGCGCATCCTGGGGAGCCCGCGATCAAGGCCGAGGATCTCATCGACTGGATGGACAATTTGGGTGATCAGTCGGCAAAACCCCAAATCTCTGGCAAAACCTCCAGCAAAACTGGCAGAACTCGGCTGTCGCGGCGGTCGTCCGACCTTCCCCCGGGTACTGACGACTCTGAGCCCCTGGGGAGCGGACGGAGAGGCAACAGGTGGCAGAAACGCAGCAGGGGTGGAGAACAGAACAAGCTCTCATACATTCTGCAAGATCCCGGGAGCAATGCCCAGCCCAAGGATGCTGGGGAGGACTTCCTGGAGGGTCCCCTGCCAGGAACCGGCCTGTCACATGACAGGGAGCGAAGGCACAGCCGCACCCTAAGGGACCTGTCACATGGCAAGCACCCGGGGCGGGCACATACCGCAAACGACCGGCCCGCGCACGTGACATCCAAGGCGGCGGAAGCTTCACACACACAAGGCTACGGGGAATTCACGCTCGGTGAGTCTTCCATGCGGGACGTCGGACGCGGTCGGTCCGAAGAGACTCTGCGGAAGGACGGGGAATCACTCCAGGAATCCCTCCAAGAATCACTCCAAGGATCACTTCAAGAATCACTTCAAGAATCTGGAGGGCAGTCGGGACCCACACGCAGCCTGCGGAGTGTGGTTGGGGATCACATGCTGTCGCAACCGCCATCGCTTCCCGAAACGTTCCACGGGGACCTGCGGGCCGACGACGCCATGGCCACGATCATATCTTGGCTGTACGACCGCATTCCCGCCACAAGATCTCCCTCCAGAGGCGCCGAACGATGAAATTTCCGATAGCTGCGAGTCCCTCATCAAGCCCTCGGAATTCATGAACCATGCCTCCCCCATGATCCGGGGGGGGGGGGGGGGTTACTGAAACAGTTGCGGTGGAAGAACGTTTTTTCTTGGATCACGCCCAGAAACGATAATTTAAGAAATAGGTTCCCTGCGTCAAAAGGGGGGGGGGGGAAGATGTCCATGCGGAAACCCTCGTGAAATATCAAAACTCAGGGAAAAAGCGGTATGTTCCTTTGCGATCAAGGAGCTGCGCATCCGCACGTGCTTGGGTAGTACCTGGCTGGACGATATAAAAAAAGGCCGCGACTAGTGAGCTAATAGTCTGTAGGCTTTTAAAACTCTTTGCCTTGAATGAAATTTACAGAAAAATTTAAAGCAAAATATATCAGCTCTCTTTGGTCTGTGACGAGAGCCCTCGTGAGGCCATCCGAGGATGTTGTCGTAGTACGTTGTGATGCCCGCGTTGGTGCTGGGGAGATTTTGCTCAAAGATCCCGGCGTCTGTGCCGTGCACGCCATGCACTGGTGCCATTTGGCTTTGACTTCATTTGGTCGACTAAAATGATGTCGACGTCGCGTCTCATAGGATGATTAATTGACGCCTATCAGTTAGCTTGCAAGCTTTCCAGCTCGCTTAGCTTGCAACCAGGCGGCGGTCTTTAAAGACCTTTTTTGTGTTGCTTGAGAGGATTTCACAGCCTTCTTCTGGGAACCCTTGGTGGTCCCCAGGGGCGCGTGTGATCCCTGCAGGCTCATCCCCAGGGCGTTTGCGATCGCTAGGGAGGCAGATTCTAGAAGGTCTTAAGGAGCTGCTAGGCCTGGAGTATCCTTGAGGATGTCAACGTCTCAATGACTTTGGTTTCGCCAACAAGCTTGTTGTCTAAATATATTGAATGCTCGTACTCCACGGATTATCAGGCCCTTAGCAAGAGCCTGTTCAAATTCGCAGGTGGAACCCAATGTGGGATCGCAGATGCCCACGTGCACAATCATGCCTGGCTCTCCCACCTGG
>KV908440.1:42500-132500 GCA_002005505.1 Botryococcus braunii
TTGTATTAATAGCAAGTTAGCTGTATGTCATCAAATGATATATTAATGTTTTATGTTTCTAGTTAAGGATAGCGTATGACGTATGATAGTCATGATCTTTGCCATTACGTGATTACGTATACGTAGAAAAGGCACTTATTTACACGTATATACCAAATCGTATTGTTTGGAAATTCAGTCACCGCTGTATATCGGAGTCTCATAAATTCTGGCCGATCACCAATCCTTGCGACCGAGAACTGTGTGAGGTCATAAGCTGTCAGATCTTTGTCCAGACCTTCTTAGCTTCAATTTCCCGACTGCTGAACCTTACAATACCTCATGAAACCACTGGAAATTCAGGGGGTTCATGAGGTTTTTCTATGTTAAACAGTTTGGACACATGGAAGTTGAGAAATTATGATCTAAATCTTATAGATTATGAGCTCACATAGTGCTCGGTTGCATGGAGTGGTGATCAGCTAGCTGATGGACCTCCTGAAGATATCATCGATGCAGAGTCATGACACGGTTGCCTACTATAAAAGTCGGTAACGACAACACAACTTTTAAAACCTTAAATTGGGACCAATTGGGCCAGAGGACGCTTTATTGTTTTAAGTTTTAGATATTTTAAATGACAGCAGCAAAGTAATTTTGGCCGCAAGACTACATTTCGATGCTACTTATTCTGGTGGACAGAATTCTTGAACTGCTACGGAGACACGCGAACTTATACTTAAGCTGTGCCACAGATTGAACTATATTTATTTGAATATTACGATGTATACATATCCATAGATAAGCTCCAACTTTATGTTACAACAAAGTGCCTAACTTTTGATAATTAACCGTTTACTGGCACGACGCAAGATCTTTGCCTGCAACCCTAAGCAAGTCTTACCTTCCTTACTTTTTGAAGACAGAGACCCCCAGAAGCTCCGTCCTCGCGGTTAACACTCTTATGGTTCGCCCGAATGGGTAAAGTGGCCTTAACGGAAAGGTTCCTCGTTTATCTCTTGTGGTAAAGGTGGCTGAAAGCGCATACGCCTGAAGCTTTCCTTAGGCCTCAAAGCCGAACTGTGGAACCCTGATTAGACCGGTCGAAACAGGGCCGACCTTTTCCATTCTGGGAGTTGCGGCATCCGGCGTTGCTGTACGTACAATACGTGATATCGATGCTTCCGTCGGCAAGCCGGCAACACGTAAACGCTTAAGTATAGTCTATACGTAGGTATGATGAACAGGAACTACATCGACTGGAAACTTGGTATATATAGGGGATGCCCCAGAGCTTTAATCTCATTAATGACCCCACCTGCTTTCAGTGGACAACACGGAATCCTTGGCAAATACACGCAGCCGTCTACATGGGATGTTTCATAACTTTATAGGTAAATGTACATAATCTGGTAACTCTCACTGGATATGTTGAACAGCCTCATGCGCCAACTAATTGCCCTGTCGTGTACTGGAGTGTGACCGTGTATATTGGTGGCCATCCGAATGATTTAAGTGATAATGTGTATATTTGGCGTAACCACAAAAGTGACTGGTATACGACCCTCAATCGGACTTGTACAGCTTTTATTATGGCTCTTATTTGACAATTCATAAAGTCGTGGAAAAATGGCGCTTGTCTTTACCCTTTTGTACCTGGGTTGGGGTATTTATCCCTGATTTAGGTCCTGAGGGCCAAATTGTGTATTCGGGTGACTTCATTCGAAGCAACGGTTGGAATTGAATGTTCGCGGAGACTTTGGTACTCGGTAGGTGCCATGCAGCTCGGCACGAGGAACTTTGACTTTTAGCCGTCCGCTGATCGATGTGTTGGCAGTGTTTTAACCGCTCCTGATCAGGTGATGGGATGTGTTAATACGGCTGTCCGTATTACGAGAGGGGAGTGTATATTAGGGGCTCAGCCTCCGGCCCACAAGTTTACAGTTGTTTCCAAGTTTCCAACGTGCATGTAAGACTCTCGCACCAAGAACTGAACTCTGTCCGCGGCCCCCGGCGAATAGGGATGGTATCTGTTTGACCTGTTATTTGAATCGTAATTGTGACACTGCCCTTGCAGTATTATTGTGCTTTTGTGACACCACTGTCTTGCCGAGTTAGGCCATTGATCGTCCCGGTGATAACCGTTAACTTGCATTGTAACACGTGAAATTGTATTTATTGTGAAAGAATATTGATAGAATTGACTTGTCATAGTAGAAATTCTGTGGGAACATTAAAATATCAAATTAATTTAGTCGTTATACAGACCCCCTCCGCGGGAATACCAACCACGCCACGAGATCAAACACACACCACCTTTCGACTCCACAGAAACCTCCAAATAGTCATATTCTAGGTACTCACAACCGCAGAGCAATATCTGAACAATAGCCGCGACGTAGCCGTAAGCCGCCTAAACACTGATCCGCAAGACCCCGACGGACTTCAAGAAAACACAATAGGAAGAAAACACACATCCTGGAGAACAAAATCCTTTTGATAAAACCGTTAGTAAACTAATAACACTTAAACCACCAGACCCAGCACGAGTCCAGCCCCGCAGCTCGGAGCCGAACGAGCCTGAAAGCCATCGGAGCCAACCTCCGGTTAACGTCCGGAAGACCGGTCGCAGGACCGAGAGCAGTCCAGTAAGTCCCTCTAACAGCTAGGTCTCAGGGCCGTAATCCCTGGGTGGCGATCCTGTCTAGACGTACCTTAACTGAAATATTCTGGGCTTGGCGTATCCTGCATGGTGGCGGCACGGAGGGTGTTAGACGATGTCCTCCTACTTGTGCGTTGTTAAGTAGGCACGGACATATACAAGTCAAGGACTGGTTAGCAACTGATTGATAGGCACCCGGAGTGCCACTATAGTTCCAACCAAGTGCCTTCCCTATCCGTGCTTGCCCCATATGCCTCCTTTCTACAAACGTGTCTGTAACTTGCGTTATGATAGTCTTCGTTCAAATGCATGTATTGCCTGGCAGAACTCAGGGTTCTGCCTCTCTTTCCTAATTGGTATTGTCTTCATACGGAGACTTGCCATTATTACTCCTCTGAGGGAAAGGCATAAAATTAATTAACACAACACTTCCCCTTGCCTTTACCTCACAGAAACTTGGCCAGTCCCAGTGAGTTACGATGTCCCAGAAACACTTGTCTAACTAGTGGTTTGGTAAAAATGTCAGCCACATTTCTAGCAGATTGAATGTACTTGAATTCAACCTGCCCCTTTGCAATAGCTTCACGTGCGAAATGACAGCTAATTGCAATATGCTTTGTGTGTTTGGAGTACACCGGATTCCTCAGGTGGTTTATACACCCTTGGTTGTCACAATGAATCTTCACTATCCACGGTAACACTCCAATTTCCTCCAGGAAACCTCTCAGCCAATTTGCTTCCTTCACAACAGCACTTGCTGCCATGAATTCAGCCTCCACTGTTGAAGTGGCAACAGCAGATTGCTTTTTACTTCCCCACACTACTGCTCCTCCAAACACAGTGAGGACAAAGCCAGTGGTAGAGAAGCGATGATCCTGATCACCTCCATAGTCGGCATCCACATAGCCTTCTAGCTCTATCTCCCCCCCTCCGAGAGTTAGAACCAAATCTCGGGTTCCTTTCAGATACTTCAACACACGGATGGCTTCATTCCAATGTGCTGTGGTGGGAGATATGCGATAACGAGACAATACACCTACTGCCTGAGCTATATCGGGACGTGTGGTGTTGGCTATATACAGAAGAGACCCTACTAACTCACAGTAACGGTGACCTGGAGGTAGTGGACTGCCAGCACCAATGCTGTCGCTCCCATCTCTCGGTGCAGGCCTTTGGGACATTACGAAATCTTTTGTCATGGGAGTATCAGGTCCCACTGACTCAAGATCCAAGCCAAATTTCTCTACAAGTGCATCGATTTTAGGGATGCAACTCAGGGTGATCAGCCCTTTATCTCTATCTCTCATCACTTGACATCCCAAGAAATCCTTCACTTCCCCAAGATCATGGATGGTGAATTCTTTCTTGAGAAGTCCCTTCACTCTCTCGATTTCTGACATGCCCTTGGAAACTATCAGAAGATCATCAACATAGATCAGCACATAGGACTTTCCTCCATCAGTAGAGCATCTCACATACACTCCCGCATCACTCTTGCACACCTCATACCCCATGACTTCAAGTTTGTCATTCAGGGTTTTGTGCCAGGCACGTGGAGCCTGCTTCAGGCCATACAACGCCTTTCTCAATCGGCACACAATATTCTTATCACCATTCTCAAAGCCAGGAGGTTGCGTTACATATACTTCCTCCTCGAGCTCACCATTCAGAAAGGCGGTCTTAACGTCCACCTGATGAATTTCACAGCCCTCTCTTGCAGCAACAGCAAGCAGAGCTCTTCTAGCTCCATAGCTACTAGTAGGAGCAAAGACCTCCATCACATCCACTCCAGGGATTTGTCTGCATCCCTGTGCCACTAATCTGGCCTTGAATCTCACAACATTGCCATGTGCATCCATTTTCACTGAAAATATCCAGTGAACTGGAATAACCTTATGTCCACGAGGTCTCGGAACATACTCCATGACCTCATGAGTATCTAGAGAATTTTGCTCTTCCTGCATAGCTGCCTTCCAGTATTCCCACTGGGGAGACATCTGTGCTTCTCTCAAATTAGAGGGAACGTGAATTTTCCCAAATCTGACACCTGTGTGCTTTTCCTCTGAATTGCCTGATTTTCTCTCACTTTGTCCAGAACCCACTACTCTTCCACTGACACTCGCTGAGTTACACATCACAGGCTCTCCAGTAGAAGTAGAATGCTCTCTCATAGCACGCTCTCGCTTGGACTCACACTTGGCTTTGCACAAGTTACTCTGCTCATCCCTCACATCATCCTCCCATGCACAGGTACCTCTCGGACAGTCTTTGTAATTTGGAATCCCTTCACATTGTCCAGACTTCCGATTCACCTCCTCAGACACACTCTGACATGCCTGCAAGAGTTCAGACTCTTCAGGTCTCTCACAAGCAACATCGGGATATGGCAGAGTGTCTGCATACTTCCCCTGATTTATGTGATCCACATGCCTCTCAGACCGACTGCATGTCACTGTTGGGAGTGACCTCACATCTCTGACATCACTCTCCCAGGCACAGGTACCTCTCAGTGAGCACTTGTAATTTGGTCTGTCTCCACAATGTCTGTGCTCCTGATTCACCTCCTCCTCTCGTCCCTTACATGGAGTCAAGGATGCAGATCCTGTCTCCCGCTCACAATCATGTTTGGCTGGTGCAGAGAAAGCATATGATGCTTCCTCTGACCGGTGGCTGCCACCACAGTCCCGTCCAGGAGTGCTCTGACTGGACGGGTTGCCAGAAGAACTCTGCATGGTCACATCTCTTACATTTCTCTCAGTCACTGAACAAGACCCACCCATACTGCTCAGCTCCCCGGGACCATTTGCAGCTTTGCATGTAGCTGCCCCCCTCACTGCACTCACATGCAATTCATGCCCCTCATGTGAATCACCCTCTAGCTGCACTTCCCCTGGTCCCTGTGACAGAGAGTCACATTCAGTCAACCCCTCTCGCTCTCTGCTCTCTCCCTTCTCCTGTGGCAGCAGGAGGTCTTTGGCGGCAGTGCGTTGTTCGTGTCGTTGAGCCCGGGTCAGGCCATCCAATTGGTGGTTGCGGCAATCAGACCTAGTTGGTCTGAGGACCTCCTGGGCTCGCTCCATCTGCGGTCGAAGGTGGGAGTCCTGTCTCACTCCTCTGGCTAAGTCCTGTACTGCCTCCAGGGTTTGATCCATCTCCACTGGGTCACACAGTCTTCTGGATTCAGGCTCGGGCTCAGCCTCACTGGGGGGTCCTGTGACAGGCTGTGTGGGGAGGTTGCTGGAGGCTGGCAGGTACTCAGGCTCACTGTGTGGGTCATCAAGATCTGTCTCAAGGCTGATGTTGGTTGTGCCAGGGGAGGTGCCGGGAAAGACTGGGGGAGTGTCACTTGCAGAGGGCTCAGGACACAGAAACTCTGTAGACTGTGTTGAGGAAACGCTCATGCCAACCCGAGAGGCTCCCCTGAGGTGCTCCACGAAAACCACATCTCTGCTCTCCTTCCAGATACCCCCTCCCACATAGATCCGATAGGCTTTGGAGGAGGCTGAGTAACCAGTAAGCATCCCTGGCACAGTTTTAGGGGAAAACACAGAGCGCTGGACATCAGGAATGTGCACAAAGGCCAAGCAACCCCAGGTACGCAGTGGGGTTACATTTGGTTTGTAGCCAAAAAATAATTCTGATGGCGTGCGGTCCCTCCCGGTACTGGGACCCATGTTCAGTAGGGTGCATGCAGTTTCCAGGGCCTCCTTCCACAACGTTGGACTGGCAGCTGCAAAAGCCAGAAGAGTCCTGGTACGTTCCTTGAGGGTGCGATTGGCTCTTTCAGCCGCTCCATTCTGTTGCGGGGTGTAAGGAGCTGAGGTCTCCAATTTAGTCCCCTGGGATGCACAAAATTCTTTGAACGTGGCATTCAGAAATTCAGTTCCACGGTCACACCGGACACACTTCACTTTGGTTTTCTTCTGGGTCTGCCAGTATAGAATGAGGTCCCTCACAGCAGCACTGATGGCATCTTTGGACTTCACAGGCAGGACCGCCTTTAACTGAGATGACTCATCCAAAGCAGTCACCCAGTAACGTTCACCAGTTACTGCAGCAGGAAAAATGGGGCCCACAGTGTCAATATGTACTCTGTCAAGTGGTTCAACAGCTGGTCTACTGCTTATTCCAAATGGAGGCCGAGACGTCTTTCCCTCAATACATGCTTCACAGTAGACTGGACAATTGGAGCAGGGACATAGGGATGTATCAAGTCCCGAGACCAGGTCCTCATTGGTTAGGCGCTGCATCCATGTTTCACCTGGATGTCCCATTCTGCTATGCCAGAGGTATCGTCTGGCACAGTTGTGTGAGTTTTGGGTGGGGGTTTTGGACTTCACAGCAGCTGAAATTCTTCTGTGGTTAACACTGGGACTCAGAGCTACAACTTGATGAATATAAAATAGCCCTTTCTCTGCACTGATCCGAGACCTCCAGCTGTTTGGACCACAGACTTCAGTGAACGCTCCAACATCATCTGTGCGAAAGACTGCCCCATCCCGCAATGCTGCAGATACTGACAGTATGTTTGAGGTTGCAGAAGGAACACACTGAACATGATGTATCCACAGGGGAACTCCCACTCGACTGAGGATGCAGACAGAGCCTGATGCTACAATTCCTCCAGTGGCATCTGAAGTGGCCAGATGTAATGGGATGGGTTTGGCATGCACAGTTGGATTATGTAGTAGGGTCACATCATTCACCAGATGTACAGATGCTCCACTGTCCACCAGCCAGGATTGCAGAGACGAATTTCTGACAGGAGTCTTCAGGATGTTGAGGGAAATTATGTATGGCATACCTCCAGGTGGTGGAGGTGGGGGAGCTGGGGGTTGGAACCATGCCGGAAAGGCATCCAGTCCAGGGTGCGCCAGCTGGGCTGCAGGAGGGTGTGGGCCACCCATATGTGGAGGTCCCTGTGGCCACATTCCCTGCAATTGTTGGACCGCTGCCACTACGTTCCGTTGGGTCTCCTCGTCCCGCTTCCTCTTTCGACAGTCCCTCCAGTAATGCCCCTTCTTATTGCAGTAGTTGCAGATGCCCTTAGTCTCGGACTTGGCCTCAGAGACAGTTGGTTGGGCCTGCTGATGGACTGCACTGGCAGCTGGTGGGGTATTGGCTCCACTGGAGCCTTGTCCAAGAGCCAAAACCCTTGGTTGGCGAGGAGCATATTCATCAAAACCCACTGCAGCTGCTGTGTTGCGCAGAAGTCCAGCCAGCTTCTCCAGGGGTTGTGCTGCAGCAGTTGTGATCATTCCTGGCTCTTTAGCTGCATCAGGCAAGCCCTGCACAATCTGGGTTGCAACGTGTGCATCCAGTAGAGCATGGTTGTTCCTGTCAAGGCATGCCTTCAGGTTGATCATTCTGTTGACATATTGCGAAATCGTCTCGTCATGTTTCATTCCCTGGCTCATTTCTTGGAGCCAATCTGCATTGGCCTCGATATTATATCCACCAATAAACTTTCTGCAGATGAACTCATATGCATCATAAGCAGAGGGCAGATTAGACAGAGGTCCCAGCCATTCCTCTGGGACTGACTCATAAATCAGTAACATTGCGGCTGCGTCATGTGCTGTACCAGGCATAGCCTCCAGGATGGCAGGCAAAGACCCTTTTGACTCATTTGCTGCCAAAAATGCATTCTTCCAAACAATAATATTTGTCCCCCGTTCCTTCAGTTTTATGTGTACCTTGACATTTGTTGGGATAATCTTGGGCAGCTCATCTCCGCTGCCTCTTGAGGTGCTGGGAGTACACGGTTCTCTGATGGGTGTGGATGAGGCTGGTTCACTGCTTGACGTTGATGCTCCACTAGCTGATGATCCTTTCTTCTTGGAAGTCATAATTCCCCAGTTGTCTTATAACTCCAGTACTCGCAAGGTAGCAGCAAGATCTTACTTCTGAACCAGGTGGGTTGAGCTAACGGACAGCCAACGTGAAGGTGAAAGATGTAGTCTTTGACGATAAAGGCTCTCTCGTCAGGATTGCGGTCTCCACGTTGTCCTCCTTCTCTGATTAGTTCGTTGTATGACGGAGGTCCTGATCTCAAGCGCGCTGGAACGTTGAGGTTGGTGGTCTTCCTGGCTGTTTGCTTTGTCCGCTTCTTCGCCATTCACAGTCTAGTGAGCTCCGATTTAGGCGCCACCCACTCTCAGCATCCGAGCCCGTGGGCCCATAACCTGAAATATTCTGGGCTTGGCGTATCCTGCATGGTGGCGGCACGGAGGGTGTTAGACGATGTCCTCCTACTTGTGCGTTGTTAAGTAGGCACGGACATATACAAGTCAAGGACTGGTTAGCAACTGATTGATAGGCACCCGGAGTGCCACTATAGTTCCAACCAAGTGCCTTCCCTATCCGTGCTTGCCCCATATGCCTCCTTTCTACAAACGTGTCTGTAACTTGCGTTATGATAGTCTTCGTTCAAATGCATGTATTGCCTGGCAGAACTCAGGGTTCTGCCTCTCTTTCCTAATTGGTATTGTCTTCATACGGAGACTTGCCATTATTACTCCTCTGAGGGAAAGGCATAAAATTAATTAACACAACATTAACAATAGTTGACCGCAGCAGTACAACCCAGAATCGAAACCCCGATAAAATTCAGCCATTTTAATCACGAAAAATTTGGATACCGTTGGGCACGGGTACCCTGTATGGCTGCACCGTCCAGGGAGTCATTAGCGTGTTAAGTTTGTTAACCCTAGGCTCTTCGAAGCTGGTCTTTCTGCGCAGAGTTTGCCGTGTTTCTTGTACAAAGTTGTACCGTAACTTGAATCAGTTGAGCTTTGTCTGCATATAGGGCTGGGTATACCCCTTTAGGAGGGGCTTGATTACATTCCGTTTGTCGCAGGAGTTGACAGCAGAAGCATCAGCATTAACCGTTTGAAGCGAAACCATACTTTAGGAAAGTTCAGTTTATAGCACATCATCGTCTGTACTGCACAGTTAGTTGAGACAATTTGATTGATTGCAGCACTTGCTGTCTGTTTGTGTTAATCTTAAAAATATTTTAGACCATACTTTGCAAATCGCGATTGCTTGATTGTTTCTTTATCGAAGGTTCTGTAGCACCAAAGATCGCGACAGTTTGATACAAATCTACAGAGATACAGTGGTACATGATCTGAGAGTCCGAAGAATTTATTGTCATAATTTTAAAAGCAGAATTAAAGTACTTTAGTGTTCTTTGCATTTGTTATTTGGGAGGTCCAAGGTTGCGCTTCAGGACCTCAATACCTAGAATTGGGTATACCCCTTTAGGAGGGGCCTGATTCCTTTCATTTTGTTGCAGGTACCAGCAGCACACCAACAGCAACAAAAATCAGCCGTAATACTACACATTAGGCATAAATCCGTTTATAGCATACAACCACCTGTACTGCCAAGTTAGTTGGAGCAATATCAATACTTTGAGCAATTGATTTCTGTTTGACTGCTTCATATATTCATCCAAGAAAGTACAGTTTTCAATCGCGATTGTCTCACTGTTTCTTTAACGAAGCCCTTGCAGCATCAAAAATCGCGACAGTTAGACACATATCTATAGCAATACACCAGTAATCGATCTGAAACTTCGGAAAAGTGATTGCAAAATTATTTGAAAAAGTACCATAGTATTTCTGGGTTACCTGCATTTGTTATTAGGAAAGACCAAGGCTGTGTGTGTCACCTTAGTGCCTAGAAGTTGGGTACACCCCTTCAGGAGGGGCTTGATTACATTCCGTTTGTTGCAGGTACCAACAGCCCACCGACAGCGACAATAACCAGCAGTGATACTACACAGTAGGCATAGAGCACTTTATTGTACAACACCACCTGTCCTGCAGAGTTGATTGAAGCAAAATATATACCTTGAGCCCTTGCTTTCTGTCTGATTGATTTACATATATACTAAGGGAGTAAATTTCCAATCGCGATTGCCTCACTGTTTCTTTAACGAAGTTCTTGCAGCACCAAAGATCGCGAGAGTGCAATACAAATCTGTAAGAAACACATTGGCAATTGACCTGAGCCTTTGAAAAAGTGATTGTTAATATACTAGAAGAGGTATTATAGTACTCCTGGTTTACCTGCATTTTGTAACTAGGAAAGTCCAAAGTTGGGGTGCATCGTTTTAATACATAGAATTGGGTATACCCCTTAGGAGGGGTCTGATTACTTTCCGTTTGTCACAGGTACTGATATCAAAGCTACAGCAACGATAATCAGCTTTAAAACAGTATTGTAGGAATAGACCAGTTGATAGCGCATCATCCATTGTACTGCCTAGACAGTTGTAACAATTGGTATACTTTGAGCACTTGTAAACTGTTTTCTTGCTTGTCGTAAATATTTGGTAAGAGTAATTTACCACCGCGTTTGTCGTTTTGTTTCCTTATCGAAGTTCCGGTTGCCTCAAAGATCGCGGGAATCTGAATCATAACGGTAGGAATATTTGACGCTACGGTTTGATAACCGATAAGTAGTGATTGCTGTGCTGTTTTAAGAAAAATCAGAGTACACCTGTGTGAGTTGCAAAAAATATTTGAAAGTTCCAAAGGAGTAGCACATCGTTAGTGGAAACTTGAGTTACCGCATTGGTGGAAGCACCCATCATTAAACTGCTTATATTTGAAATTAAATAGTGAGGAGGAATTAAGGAACACCTTGTTTGGGTGGAAATTTCGGTTTGCACCTGAGCAATTCAAGTTGTGGGTCCACCCCATTAGGAGGGGTCTGACTATACCACTGTTGTTTGAGCAGGTACCCTACAGCCCTCAGGACTGCACCAGCCACTACATTCTACAGTAAGTAAAGGCAACCGCTGTAACGAAACTTCACGAGCCTCATCTCTAAGTGTGTGTTAGGCCCATCTAGGTAGGACCACATCAAGCACTGACATGGCGGACGCGCAAGCCCCTGTTCGTTTAGAATTCTTCTATGGAAGGCCCACTGAGGATCCTTTTCAGTGGCTGGAATCGTTTGAGCTGTTCATAGAGGTTAACCGGGTAGAAGGAGATCGGGTATTGAGATTTGTTAAGCATGCAATGAGGGAAGAGGCCTATACTTGGTTTCGAGCAAATCAGGATGACATATTAGATTGGGAAGATTGTAAAGAGGCCTTTCTCGAACGGTTCGGCCTTGATGAAGACACACTTATGTCCAAAGTAGATTCTTGCATGCAGCAACCCAACGAAAATGTACGAAGTTATGCTGACAGATTTAGAAAACTGATGGGATACCTGCAGAATCCATTACCAGTCAGGATGGTTACAAAATTATTTGTGAAAGGACTAGTTCCCCACCTTAAGGAGAGGGTACAAATGACATACCCAGGCAATGGAGCTTTGGCGGAAATTATACGTTTGGCTGCCAACTATGAGCAAACCTTTGGGCATGCCCCATTAGGAGGAATGTACCTTAATGAAAACACAGAAGTACCGGTGCGCGAGAGGATTGAGCAATGGAACCGCCGCGCCAATGACAATGTGGATCAGCGCGCAACACGCCCGCCGCAGCAGCAAAATCAAAGAGAGAACAATAGAGATAATAGAGACAACAGGAATTGGCAGCGTCAGCGAGACTTTCCGGAGCGACGCAACCAGCAGCAAGCAGCACCGCCTAGACAAACTGCCCCAATCAACCCACCAAGGGAGGCACCTGCGCTACCTCCGGCTAATGAAATTGACACCCTCACAAGGGAGATGGAGAGATTGAGAATTCAAATTGCAGAACTACAGAGGCCCCCGCCAGCTGCTAATTTCACCCAATTTCAAGAGGATCGGACCATGGAAGATCAGCCCCAGGCCAGAATAATGTATGATGGGTTTACAGACCCATTCCCGGTATACCCTATATATGCAACTAAGAGGCCTGCAGAAAATCCACCCGAAGCAGACCCCGCGCCGCTACGCCGTCGCCCCAACAATCTGGAGCAAACTACAGTGGACCCAAGGAACCCACCTAGGCCTGCCGCCCCACGGCCTACCCCAGCACAACATCAACCACATGAACCAAGAACTCCAGCCGCACCTCAGCCAGTACTGCGAGAGGGCCAGCAGCGCGCCCTCCAGTGGACCTAGGGGGACTGCCACCCCTACCTCATGTAGCTCGTCCCGCCGCGTATAGAAGACCAGGAGCTATCGCGCCGACAACCACGGAGCCTATTCAACAAATAAAAGGGCTGCCTATGAAGCTTACCGTGCAATCCTATTTGAACCACGTCAGTGAAGAAGAATTTCAGAGGTCCATCCAGGAGCTCCAGGAGTCACGCCGCCATTTCCTTCAGGCCCGACAGAATAACCCACCACGACCTAGAGAGGTGGAAGCTGAAATGGTAGTGCTTTCCAGTGACACCTCAGAAGGTCCCTCAGCCAGCGACTCGCCTGAGGGGACACCACAGTTGCAACCCCCTCAATTGAACCTACAAAGGCACCTTGTAAACACTACTGTAGCTACTGTCCCTATTCTTATTAATGACTTGGTGTTTGAGGATGGAATCATTGACACTGGTGCCACAAACACCATGATTTCACAGTCAGCCGCGCGACAATTGAACTTGATGGACCAGATTGAGCCTTCTCGCCTTAGATATTCTTGCGCAGATGGTAAAATGTCCACTCCTTGGGGTATCATTCGCAAGTTACCTGTGGGAGTGGAAGGTTTAGTAATTCCTATTGATGTATTTGTTAGTGGGGCCACTTCGTACGATGTACTCTTAGGAACTGATTGGTTAACTCAAGCCCACGCTGAAATAAGCTTTGCCAAGCAAGAGATGTCTTTCCGAATAGAACCACAAATCATGGGAAGGGTTCCCATCACTGTTATGCCTGCTAGCAAGAGTAGTAATCGATACTGTGTTGCTCGCCTCCCCGAGCTAGACCTTGGCGGTCCCGCGGGGCCTCCTGCGGGCCCTGGGGTACCGGAGGTACCCGATCTACCGGACGTTAATATGAACGACGGAGATGACCTATCAGGAGAATTAGAGGAGGACATGGACCTTAATGCCGCAAGTGACGAAGAAATAGAGAGTACTGATCAATCAGAGGAAGAGTATTCGGGGGACGAGGAGGTCACCTCGTCCGAATCCGAAGTGGAGATCTTCAATGCCCTTGTTAGAGACGAGGGGGAGGAACTCATGTTTGCTGCACATTCCTACTTAACTGAGGACTGGATGTTAGAAGTTAATATTTTTAAAGAGATTGAAGCTCAGTGGGGTCCCTTTGACATCGACGCATGTTGTGACACCCAAGGCTACAACTCTCAACTTCCTTTGTATTGGTCTAGCGAAACCGACTGCTTAATGCAAAACTGGACCCACATGAGTGTATATTGCAACCCTCCTTTTTCTTTAATTAGTAACATAGTTGAACATTGCCTTGCATGCTTCACGGCGAGTCCCTTCACCACTAGTGCCGTACTTGTTCTCCCATGGTGGCCTTCTGCCCCTTGGTTTCCAACGGTTATTGAGCAACTCGAAATTATCAGGCAATTCCCTCCTGGAGTACAGTTGTTCACGGCTCCTGGAGAGGATCCGGCAGGTCCTCGGCTTCGTATTGGCCCAACTAGATGGCCTGTCATAATCGTGCGAATACCCACTTCACTTAGAAAGGAAGATCCTGGTATGCAGAGGTTGAGAGAGATTACAAATACTGAAAAGATGAAACAGGACCCCGATCCCATGTTAAAAATCACCACCGGGATGCGAAAATTGGGTCCTAAGAGAGAAGAAGAGATTGAGAGATTAGTACAGGAGTATAAGGATGTATTTACCCCAGGTATAGTACAAGAAAGAACCACCTTAATGCACCACCGCATAGACACTGGGGATGCGGTCCCCATTAAAACACGCCCTTATCGCTTGTCCCGTTCGGAGGATCAGGTGATCGAGGAAGAAGTTCACAAAATGCTAGAGGCTGGAGTGATAGTGCCTTCCAGCTCTCCTTGGTCTAGTTCACCTGTGTTAGTAGGCAAGCCGGATGGCTCTGTCCGGTTTTGTATTGACTACCGTCCACTAAATGCAGTTACCAGACGTGACAACTACCCCATGCCTAGGATAGATGAGACCCTAGATTCCTTAGGTCAGGGGGTGGAATATTTGAGTAAGATTGATTGCAAGTCAGCCTTTTGGTTAATACCAGTAGCCCCAGAGGACCGTGCAAAGACCGCTTTTACTACCAAAGAAGGTTTATTCGAGTTTGTGTCAATGCCGTTCGGCTTGCGTAACGCCCCGGCTACGCTTCAGAGATTTGTTAACACTCTATTGCAAGACTTAATAGGCAAGTGTTGTGTCATTTATTTAGATGATTGTTTGGTATACAGCCGCACATTCGAGGACCACCTCACTCATTTGAAATTAGTGCTTGAACGCTTCCGTGCGGTGGGCTTTAGAGCCAACCCAGCCAAGTGTGAGTTATGTTGCAGTGAAGTGTTGTACTTAGGATACGTTATTACGCCTCAAGGCATAAAACCCAACCCTTCCAAGGTTGAGGCAGTTCTCAACGCAGCACCGCCGACGAACGTGACCGAAGTCAGGTCCTTTTTGGGACTTGCAAACTACTACAGGAGATTTCTGCACAACATGGCCGCCATATCTGCCCCATTGACGCGGCTTACGAAAAAGGGGATTGTTTTCAATTGGACTACTGACTGCCAAGCCGCCTTCGAAGCCATCAAGGCTATGCTAGTGGATGCACCGCTTCTACGATACCCCGACTTCAGCAAGAAATTCACCCTATACACTGATTGGCAGCCCGGAGCCGCCGCCGCTATTCTGGGCCAGGAGCTTGAGGATGGTGACCATGTGATCGCATACGCCAGCAAAACTCTACAAGGAGCAGAGCTCAACTACTCTCCAACGGATGGGGAGCTACTTGCCATAGTGTGGGCCGTGAAGCTATTCCGCCCCTACCTCTATGGAGTTCAATTTACTATAGTAACAGACCACAAAGCTTTAAAGTGGTTACTCACCACACGCAACTTGTCCGGCAAGCTAGCACGATACGCCATCGAACTGCAAGAATATGACTTTGACATCCAGCACCGCTCGGGGACCTTGCATGGGAATGTGGACTGCCTTTCTCGTCTACGCCTATTGCCGCCCCCTGAAGAAGACTACAGTGAAGAGCCGCCGCCGCCGCCGCTGCTAGAAGAAGAGAACATTGAGGAGAACCACATGCACTGCTGCTACACCATGACCCTTGACAAAGAGAATATGCCGCCCGTTGAGGACAGAATGGACTTGGACCAGCCCTACTTGCCACCTACTCAAGACGCCACGCAACATGAAGAGATGATAGTACCACAACCTTTACGCCGACATTCGGGGACAAGGGTTGAACCCCCACCAATTCGAGACCTGCCGCTACCTCCGGAGACCTTATTTGGCCCTTCTGCCGCTCTGGCCAGCCAAGAACCTATGACTACACCGCGTACGCGTATCGACAGCCCGCCGCTTATGGAGGATGTACCGTGCCAAGTATGCACTGGAAGAGATGATGAGGAGACCATGCTACTGTGTGATCTCTGCAACCACGGATACCACATCGACTGTTTGGAGCCTGCACTGTCCCGGGTACCCAGGGGACCCTGGCTATGCCCTTTATGTGACCACATTGCAGATGCCGTCCCCTCTCGTGACATTGTGGACGATGAAGAAGTACTTGACTACCTAGCCGCCGACAAACGACACCAACCTGGGACAAGCCGCAAGGATGCTAAGCGCATAGCACGCCGGGCTCAGAACTACTACTTTGCCGCCGAAGAATTCCCTATTGAATGGAGGACCCGCAATTGGCCACTTGTAAGAAAGGCCACGAGAGGATTTGGCCCACGAACCGTACCATGGTACGAGGACAGACTTGACATTATTAAGGAGCTACACGATGACATGGGCCACTACGGAGTTAACCGCACAATTCATCTTATCAAGGAGCGCTTTTATTGGACGGATATGTCCCTCGACGTCAGACTATACATACAACATTGCCCTGGATGTCAGTTTAGGACCATTCAACTCACCAAACCAGTGGAGCTGACTCCCGTAGCCGTCACGGGGGTCTTTCATATGATTGGAGTGGACCTGACAGGACCCATGGATGCGCCCTCGGGGCGAGGGAAAGTGTACATTGCCACCGCAATAGACTACCTCACTAAATGGGTGGAGGCCAAGATTATCCCAAACAAAGAAGCATCGACTACCGCAAAGTTTTTCAAAGAAGAGATTCTGGCACGGCATGGATGCCCCCAGATTGTTATCACGGACAATGGCCAAGAATGGCAAGGAGAATTCCAAAATTTGATGGACCAATGCTTCGTAGAAGTGAGAAAGACCAGCCCATATCATCCCCAAGCCAACGGCCTCGTTGAGAGGTTTCACGGTACATTGAAGGAGAAGCTCGGGAAAGCCGCCCTTGAAAGCCCTGGAGCATGGGACCGCAAGCTACCTGACATTCTTCTGGGGTACCGGACGAGTCCCCAGGGTTCCACCAAGCACAGCCCCTTCCGGTTGTTGTACGGAAGAGCAGCCACCCTACCTATTGACAATAAGACCTTACCAAGCACGACGCCAGACATAGCAGGCGGGGAAGGAAGTTGCCCCCGCGAGAGACATCAAGAGGAGATAGCAGCCGCCCACACCAACATTTTGCGCGCCCAGGAGCGCCAGAAAAGAGAATACGCTCAGAAACTGAAGCCCACGAAGCGTGGACGTGAAATTGAAGAAGGGCTACGTAACCTACAGCCTGGAGACTTAATAGCCGTCAAAAACCGGAAAAAGCACCAGTTGGCCCCAGCATTTGTGGGCCCTTTCATCTTCAAGGAGTACTACGACGACATCACGCTTGTTATCCAAAATTCTAAAGGAAAGACGTGGAGAGAATCAATACACACCGTTGGGAAGTACCATCCCAGCCACCACTAAAAGGACTAAAGGAAATAATTAGAAAAGGAATAGTATTGCACGCATTGAAAATGTTTAAAGTAAGTTATACCACTACCGGTAGAGTGCTGAAGGTCGCATCCTTCCTACGAAGAAAGACCGTGAATGAGAAGAAGCTTGCTTCAAAGGACTTGAGCCAAAGCAGTATCTTGAGGGAATGTTGGAGTTTGGAATTGGATAGCATATGTAAGCGAAGAGCAATTCAGCCCCGCGCATCTATACTCATGGGCCAAGGGTCCCCGATGAACAACGGTGATGCCGCAAAGGCGGTGCATTATGAAACACCTTCCCAACGCGCAGCAATGGACAACGATACCTACAAAGTACCTTGCGGTAAGGACGAAGTACAAGGAGCTGTTCAAGGAACAATGAGCAAAGACCAAGCGTGCCGCATGCAGCCGACACAATTGGAGTCGTTCTACTATCATGGATATCTTAACAAGGAACATGCAATACCTCGGCGCACCCGAGCAATAATCTGGCTGGACCAATTGAATTTGGAGGGTTTGGAAGCCCAAAGATGGAGAAGGATGTCACACCGGCTCTAGTCCCGAGATACTTGCTTTTATCAGACATGTACACCTTCAAGGTGGAAGCAATCTGATGCATTCGAACTCTGGTGGTGTAAAATGGGCATCCCTTGATGACCATAGGCAGTACACTTGATGCAGTACATGTTGTACCTTATTCAGTAAATTATATTAAGTTCAATACATTATGATATCACGAAGATATTAGTAAGACCAACCCTTAGGGGAGGAAAGAATTCCTACATGCGTGAGTACAAGACAGAATTGAATACCCGTACTATTTGTACCTTATGTTGAAGCACCTGTACCTTATGTTTGGTAGTCTTGTGTCACTACTCTAGAAAGTCGTTCCAGACTTTCTCTCCTTTTAGGGGGGGGAAAGAATGCCACATATGTCGTGTACTGGAGTGTGACCGTGTATATTGGTGGCCATCCGAATGATTTAAGTGATAATGTGTATATTTGGCGTAACCACAAAAGTGACTGGTATACGACCCTCAATCGGACTTGTACAGCTTTTATTATGGCTCTTATTTGACAATTCATAAAGTCGTGGAAAAATGGCGCTTGTCTTTACCCTTTTGTACCTGGGTTGGGGTATTTATCCCTGATTTAGGTCCTGAGGGCCAAATTGTGTATTCGGGTGACTTCATTCGAAGCAACGGTTGGAATTGAATGTTCGCGGAGACTTTGGTACTCGGTAGGTGCCATGCAGCTCGGCACGAGGAACTTTGACTTTTAGCCGTCCGCTGATCGATGTGTTGGCAGTGTTTTAACCGCTCCTGATCAGGTGATGGGATGTGTTAATACGGCTGTCCGTATTACGAGAGGGGAGTGTATATTAGGGGCTCAGCCTCCGGCCCACAAGTTTACAGTTGTTTCCAAGTTTCCAACGTGCATGTAAGACTCTCGCACCAAGAACTGAACTCTGTCCGCGGCCCCCGGCGAATAGGGATGGTATCTGTTTGACCTGTTATTTGAATCGTAATTGTGACACTGCCCTTGCAGTATTATTGTGCTTTTGTGACACCACTGTCTTGCCGAGTTAGGCCATTGATCGTCCCGGTGATAACCGTTAACTTGCATTGTAACACGTGAAATTGTATTTATTGTGAAAGAATATTGATAGAATTGACTTGTCATAGTAGAAATTCTGTGGGAACATTAAAATATCAAAGTAATTTAGTCGTTATACAGACCCCCTCCGCGGGAATACCAACCACGCCACGAGATCAAACACACACCACCTTTCGACTCCACAGAAACCTCAAAATACTCATATTCTAGGTACTCACAACCGCAGAGCAATATCTGAACAATAGCCGCGACGTAGCCGTAAGCCGCCTAAACACTGATCCGCAAGACCCCGACGGACTTCAAGAAAACACAATAGGAAGAAAACACACATCCTGGAGAACAAAATCCTTTTGATAAAACCGTTAGTAAACTAATAACACTTAAACCACCAGACCCAGCACGAGTCCAGCCCCGCAGCTCGGAGCCGAACGAGCCTGAAAGCCATCGGAGCCAACCTCCGGTTAACGTCCGGAAGACCGGTCGCAGGACCGAGAGCAGTCCAGTAAGTCCCTCTAACAGCTAGGTCTCAGGGCCGTAATCCCTGGGTGGCGATCCTGTCTAGACGTACCTTAACAATAGTTGACCGCAGCAGTACAACCCAGAATCGAAACCCCGATAAAATTCAGCCATTTTAATCACGAAAAATTTGGATACCGTTGGGCACGGGTACCCTGTAAAGAATGCCACAGCCCATTGGTTGGGATGAAATTGTTCCTCCTGTAAATCATAAGATTAACATTCGCCCAATAGGCCAGTTTCCGTAAAAAAAAGTATAGGAGATCAATAGGACATCCCCATTTGTCTTTAAATAAAACCTTAGTTGTCTGAACATAATACGCTACGTAGAGTTTTATGTTCAAACTATTAAGTTTTTCTTGTATACGTTGTGTGTTTTCCCGAGAGCTCGTATACTTGAATTTGCCTGCCAAATGAACGAAATCAAAGTCATATAGCAATTAAAAGACAGAACTACATCTGTCCAGACCAATGGGCTTAAATAACCCTAGTTCCATGACAATGATAGGATGAAGGAAAGATGATAGGAAGGAAGGAAGGAAGGACATATGTCATCCATAACAAGTCAATTTGGCTGATTGGAACACGATCGGATGAATGTAGTAAAATAGGATGGAGCACATGTCTAGGTCATCCAGATACTATTCAGAAGCAGCTACGTAGTATACTAAGACCTTCATGTCTCTGATCACGGTCCATGAAGAATTCAAGTAGGCCTTCAAAGCTGTCACCACAGCCACTGCGGATCCCCTTCACCCTCTAGACCCCTTCACCGTCTAGAGAGAGACATGGCAGCCACAGTCAGGGGGTCGTACAATCTTGCGGATCCCCTTATGGTTGGATTCGACCGGACAAACGTCTGGACCTGGGAAGGGACGGAGAAAGGAAGGAAATAGTACATCCATATCTGGTTGTAATCCTTTATTCTTTTTCTCTTTAACCTCCAAGCTCCTCGTGTTCACTGCTGTATGGGGAATAGCGACCCTTACAGTGGGACATACGAGCTATACATCTACATATGTTAAATTATAAAATGTTCCAAACTGTTGCATTATGCTCGGCGATACGTCCTCGCCTTGAAGGAATTGGACCATACAACGGAATTTTGGATGAACGATCGCAATGGATTTCCGCATGGGAGCAAGGGCTAACTATATCCAAATGGCCATTTTCTAGCAAAACATTGAAACACTGGGTGGATCACAAACAACTCCAACGTGCACATTAGTGGCTCCCACATGCACACTAGTCGTCGCTTTCACATTTCCGGGTGTATTTTTCGGGTCCGGCGGAAGCCATTTCTGTGGCGTGCCATTGGTGGAGTATATACCAAATTATGTAATAACACTGTAACGCGCGGAATGCGTCCTCGGCTCGATCGGTTAATATCCGAGAGAATTACCCTCTCCGTACTCCGAACACGTGGTTGCCCCTTTTGGGTAGAGAGCACAATCCCACGCCGGGAGACAGTCCCGGGTTCGAATTCCGCTGAGCGCCACATTTGGTATCGGCGAGTGGTTTCTCTCCTCCCGATCGGGTGGGGCGTCTCTTTTTCCCAATCGGGTAGAGGCCAGAAGAGCCGAGCTCCTGTGGATCGCAGAGGCGACACAGAGCCTACCTAATCCGAGGTGCCCAACTCCTAAGCGGGGGGTTTCCTCTTAAGGGGGGGGGGGAGATGTAACGCGCGGAATGCGTCCCCGGCTCGATCGGTTAGTATCCGAGAGAATTACCCTCTCCGTACTCCGAACACGTGGTTGCTCCTTTTGGGTAGAGAGCACAATCCCTTGCCGGGCGACAGTCCCAGATTCGAATTCCGCTGACCGCCACAAACACAACAAGGCCGATAAGGTAGAATCTTGATGTGTCAGGATCCGTTCCATGGTGGTGGTCCACAACTCCTCGAATAATACAAACCTAGAGCGAAGTCCTCTCTTCGCTTCTCTAACAAGTGCACGGCCAATTGCGAACGGAGCCAGTACCGCAGACAATTTTAGAACGACAATCGGATTTCCACGTTGAGTTGGTCTTCTTGACTCGACGCAGACACGTATTCACCTTGTAAAATGGTGAAAATTCGTGATAACCACGTGGTTATGCACACTTCCAACATGGTTTCTAATACAAATCTCGTCTTGGTTGAGGTGATGTAAAGCGCACCAAAAAATCACGTTTGGGGTTGTTAAAGTTGAAGAAAATGCAGTCACTGTATATTCTGACAGAGCAATGCTCTGCCGGAAATGCAACAGTGATTAGGACCTGGTTCGAATCGGCTAATCGGCCGAATCGGCTAATCGGCCAGTGCTCTGGTCGCATCCGTGGAATAGGGGTCCTTCTGGATAAGGCCTCGTGTCAAGTGTCCTGCGGCAAGTGGTACACCGGCCGCAGCTCAAGGTAGTTGGTAGCGTAGCTCAAGTGGTGGTGCCGAGTCGGCGGCAACAAGGATACATATTGTAAGATATGTTCGTGCAAGCATCATGAATTGTCTCCGTCTCAACCGACCTTGCAAGAATCCTACCCTTCTGAACCTCTATATGAACTATACTTACAGGAACAGTTCGGATGATCACGTTGCAAGTATTATCAGTACATTTGTTATGATGATGAACATATCGAATACTATAAACAGACGGCATCCCCGTTATGTGTGCTGTCAGGCCAACCATTGCGCAAATTGAACATGACCAGATATTTGCTCATGAGAAACACATGTTTTCATCATTTATTAACGGTCAGTACTCTCGAGATCTCTAGAGATTGAAATAATAGAATATATTTCAGACACTAAGCTTTGACGCATATAGAATCACGGAGAAATTAACTGATAGGTGTTCCAATTAGCATTATCATGGATGTAACCATGATTTCCAACAAAATATATCCAAGAATTACAAGTACAATTGCCCCATTAATCCAGTAGAACGCATCCCAGCCGTCCGTTTTTAAAGCTTTGAAAACCTGAACCCCCCAAGATACAAGTGCTAGTCAAGAATATTGAATAAACCGGAACACATGAAAACGGTCGCATCCAATAATGCTCCATGCCTACCAGCAAGCATGAAACGGGAAATAACACGGAAGACTGAACATTCAAACGTTTAACAGCACGGGAGGCTGAACAGTCAAACGTTTAATAACTAAAAATAACCATGCAAATGCATGAATTTGAAGATTTACTATTAGTTTCTTTAGATTAATTGAAGTTTATACACTGAAATAGAGTATATAGTATGCCTTAAAAGATTACATCAATCTGCGTGCGACCGTGCATGTCAGTGTGCGTGTGTGTGTTTGTGTGTGTGTGTGTGTGTGTGTGTGTGCGTGTGTGTGTGTTTGTGTGTGTGTGTGTGTGTGTGTGTGAGTGTGTTTCTGTGTGTGTGTGTCTGTAAGGGTGTGCGTATATGTGTGTGTCTGTGTGTGTGTCTGTGTGTGTGTAAGTGTGTGTCTGTGTGTGTGTGACTGTGTGTGTGTGTGTGTGTGTGTTTGTGTGTATGTATGTGTGTGTGTCTGTGTGTGTCTGTAGGTGTGGTGTGTGTGTGTGTGTGTGTGTGTGTGTGTGTGTAAATGTATGTGTGCGTGCCTGTGAGTGTTTGGGCGCGCGCGCGCGCGTGTGTGTGTGTGTGTGTGCGCGCGTTCGTACTTGCTTGCCTGCGGGTGTGTGTGCGTGTGTGTGTGGTTGTGTGTGTGTGTGTGTGGGTGTGTGTGTTTGTGTGTGTTTGTGGGTGTGTGTGAGTGTGTGTGTTTGTGTGTGTGTGTGTGTGTGTGTGCGTGTTCGTTCGTGTGTGTGTGTGTGTGTGTGTGCGTGTGTGTTTGTGAGTGTGTGTGTGTGTTTGTGTGAGTGAGTGTGTGTATGTGTGTGTGTGTGTGTCTGTGTGTGTGCGTGCGTGCGTGCGTGCGTGTGTGTGTGTGTGTGTGTGTGTGTGTGTGTGTGTGTGTGTGTGTGTGTATGTGTGTGTGCGTGTGTGTTTTGTGTGTTTGTGATGGTGATAGTGTGCGTGATAGTGTGTGACAAAGTGATAGTGTGCTTTGCTACAATCCAATATTGTTCAGGATTTTATACACGACAAGAAAGGACCTTAACTTCATACAGCAATATAGAAAGGATTAGAAAACTAATGACAACAGGATATTTGTCGTCAGATGCATCCAATATTTGCTCAATTATTGAAGTCGTCCTCGTAACTTTAAAATATCTGCAACTGATGCATAAGTAATGAAAGCTGTGAGGGCTGTCAAACGAGTAAGGTTGAGTTGTGGCATTTCTTGGGCCCAAAACTCTTGCATACGAAATGTCCAGAGCCGGAGTACAGCTAGATATAGCAATACATATGCGGGGGTCCAGATCCCCTTCATATCTGATCTTGGCTTTCAGAGTCGTGACCAGCTAGGGTACACTGCAACACCACCAAAAATTGATGTCAACGGCTATATCTCCTACCTTATATGAATTCATATAACGTAGGGAAACATGCTGGGTCGTATCAATCATGTAGATGTCCATCATTCCAAGTCCAATGTACATTCGTTACGTCACATGAAGGGAAACATGCTGGGTCGTATCAATTATGTAGATGTCCATCATTCCAAGTCCAATGTACATTCGTTGCGTCACAGGAATAACACCTGATCAATCACCTTTGCATTCAGCCGAGTCAGCAATACATCATCATGTCATGGATGATTATTTAAAGTTTCACGTTAAGGATATGGCATGACGTATGATTGTAATAAACATTGCTATTACGTACATGCGGCATTCATGTACGACTATGTACGAATTCGTATTGCATGAACACTCAATTACCGTACGCACGTATATCCGAGTTTTGTTTATGCTGGCCGACCACCGCTCTTTGCAACCGAATATTATGTGAGCTCATAAGCTGTCAGATCTTGGTCCATAATTTCTTCGTTTCGATTTCATAACTGCTGAACGTTAAATACCTCATAAAAGACTTGAAATTTCTTTGTTTGTTTGAAGTATTCTGACGTTCGCTGTTTAAAAAAGGGGAGCTAAGTCATTTTGAACTAATATCTTACAGCTTATGAGCTAACACAGTGCTCGGTTGCAAAGAGTAGTGATCAGCAAGGTAATGGACCTCCAGAAGCGTAGTCATGAAATGGATGCATGTAAGTCGGTAACAACAATACATTACAAAGATCTCAAATAGGGCCCAATTGGACCAGGTGGCCCAATATTTCAGCAAAATTTCTATTTTTAAATGGCAGCAGCAAAGCGTCTTGGCCGCAAAACTACGTTTAGATTCTACGTATTGACCTGCTATGGAGACACTCGAACTCACACTTCAAGTTGTGCCACAGAAATTCCACAAGCCCCGCCCTGCTTCGACCTCCCATAAATGTTCTTATAATGGTTGTAGGGATGTTGGCTAATCCAGAGGGGTACAGACACCTGGATTGTTCGGCACTAACAAGTGTGGTTTCTGCAACTCCATGTAAAGTACACATTCCTGATTTTGGATACTTTTAACGCATTCCCAAAAACAACTATACTCTTTCAAACATCCATTTATATGCACTCCAGGTGTGATGCCCGGGGAATTCCTTTGAAGAGCCAGTAAGGCCCTTGAAGATCCACTATAGTGTGTCTCATGCATGCCACGTGGTGCACCTGGCAGTCCAGTACGACATGCACAATGCCATACGTACGTATACATATGGCCATGGTACTGTACTGCTAGGTCTAAACCACAGCACCAGTGGAAATCTCCCATCTGGAGTCTCCACCTCGGTGAGGGCTGTGCGGATCGCAGCATGCATTAGTTTTAACAGCGTTGTACGTTGTACACACACAATGTTTTACTGCGCACTTGCAGAAGTTTGACGTTAAAGCTTCATAGAACTCAATGCGTTCGCTCCTTTGTCTCAAGATCTCAACCCCATTCATCGAAAAGTTCAAGGCTCCTATTCGTTCGCACTGCTGAGCGGAAGCTTAACAATGGCAGATAATTAACCGTGTTAACAACGTTGAATAGTCGACGTTATTTACACGGTCACGACTGACTGTCAGCAATTGCTTCCAAAACATCCCGTGGCTACCAGTCAGCATTGCAATGGCTGCAGCGATGCCATCGACACATGGACTTGTGCAAACGTGATGGTACCTTTGGATACACGTGGACCCACGTGTGTCCACGGTGGACATGTACATGCATGTCCAATGTTGTGGCGCCATGTGCCGGCATGTATTACTACTCAGTGAACTTCAGTCGGAATTCCTCGAATTCCTTTTGGAACACCTGAAGCTAGGTGCTTGCGTCCATCTCCACTACGGTTATGGAGGTAGGAGCGAGTTCCACGACCAGAAGACTCGAGGATGCCTGTGAGACGGCGCTCGATGCATCCAATTCCCTGGGGTGGGGGTCCAGCTGGTCTGTTCCACCCACGGCCCAGCACTCAAACCTGCCGCTGGCCGAAAATCCTGCAATGCTCACGACCTGCACGTATGTGGTAAGCTTAAGTTAAGGCCTGGAGGTAACTATAGTACTAGTAGTGGTCGAGCCATTCTTTTCCCACAACTACTAGGGACAGATTTCCAGGATTCTAGAAGGTCATCACCCATTAGAGGAGGGATTTTGGCTGAAGAAGGTGCATGGTGTACTAATTGCAGTGGTAACACGACTAATGTCGTACCTGAAGCAGTTGCAGGAGCAACCACGGCATTAGTAGTGGGAACTCCCACGAGGTCGAATTTGTGGGGAGTTTCAGCGCAAATGTCTTGCTTTCGGGTCGGGACAGGTCCCGATCGTGGCAGATTTCGGCCTGAAATGTGATCTCGCGCGATATCCCAATAGTAGCGGCTAGACCACCATAAGCAGCAGCAGAATCACTAACAATTAAGTGCAATATAACCGGTATTGTAGGATACAGCCTCCAACGATGGTAGTATACATCCACTATAGAGAGCAGTTACGAAGTAGTGGACGGTAGTAATCAGAGGGATCAGTATTAGCAAGAGCAGAGCCAGTGAAGCTATCATTGAGGGGTGGTTCTGGGATTTCGAGTGCGTCCACCCCTGGTAATAACGATCGTAGCAGTAGCTGAAGTAGCAGCAGCAGCAGTAGCACCAGTGGAGACGTGGGAGTGGTGGTAGTAGTAGTAGTGGTAGTAGTAGTAGTAGCAGCAGTAGCAGCGGCATTAGAAGTAGCAGCAGCAGCAGCAGCAGCAGTAGTAATAGTAGTAGTAGTAGTAGTAGTAGTAGTAGTAGTAGTAGTAAAAGTAGTAGTAGTAGTAGTAGTGGTGGTTGCTGTTGTTGTTGTAGTGGTAGTAGTGGTAGTAGTGGTGGTGGTAGTAGTGGTGGTAGCAGTGGTGGTGGTAGTAGTAGTAGTAGTAGTAGTAGTAGTAGTAGTAGTAGTAGTAGTAGTAGTAGTAGTATAGTAGTAGTAGTAGTAGTAGTAGTAGTAGTAGTAGCAGCAGTAGTAGCAGCAGTAGTAGTAGCAGTAGTAGTAGCAGTAGTAGTAGCAGTAGTAGTAGTACTAGTACTAGTACTAGTAGTATAGTAGTAGTAGTAGTAGTAGGACCCGTAGTACAGCAGTAGTGGTAGCAGCAGCAGCAGCAGAAGCAACAACATCAAAAGTAGTCGTCATTTCTTGTCGTTAACTGAGATACGATGCATAGTACACAATGAAAGGACTGTTAGTGGGAGTGAAGCATAAAATTAGGAAGAGCTGATGAAAATTGTATAGAATGTATCAGAGCTGCATCCCCTATGTCTAGGGGTCAAACGGACACCCGCAAAAAAAAAAAAGAAAAAAAAAAAAAAAAAAAAAAAAAACGAGTGAGTGTGGTTCTCTTAAAACCAGCATTCACGTTAGAGAATATGATTGCTTCACCTCTTGTAAACGGGTTCGTCGTGTTTCTAAGCGGGCGTTCATGGTGTTTCTGAACGGGCGTTCATAGTGTGTCTAAAAGGGCGTTCATGGGTGTGTTTATAAGGGCGGTCATGGTGTGTCTAGACACGCCCGTTTATGGTTGTGTGAACGGGGTTTCATGGTGTAGCGAAGTGACTGGGCTCACCTGCATGGTGCTGATGGAGCCCTTGTTGACAAGAATAACCCGGAGTTTGCCTGAAGGTGTCAAAAGAGCGAATGCCTTCACCATTTGAGTTGACGTGGCGCTCACGAACGTACCCTCCCGCAAGAACGATCCGGCCCACTGAAGGCCTATCCCGACGGCTGAGAGAGTCCCATCAGCCTGTAATTTCAACAGGGGTAGTGTAATTTCGAAAAGTGAAGTGTAAATTCAAAAAGAAAAGTGTAGTTACGATA
Organism: Botryococcus braunii; assembly: GCA_002005505.1. Classification (NCBI taxonomy): domain Eukaryota; kingdom Viridiplantae; phylum Chlorophyta; class Trebouxiophyceae; genus Botryococcus; species Botryococcus braunii. The sequence continues at coordinate 70,476 of KV908440.1, forward strand.
GGGAAAGTATTTCAATGTAAGCGTAAAGGCCCCTGACCTCAAGGCGCTAGAGTTCAGAATCGTGCAAACCTAGCCAGCACAAGAAGTGGACGGCTTCAGCATCGGGCAGGGGACCACGCTCCCAGTTGACGCTGTCGTCAGAACCCGTTACAGCCAGGACCAGCATCTCCCCCCCCCCCCCACGCATCACGCGCGGGCGCGCACGCACACACAGACACACACACACACACACACACACACAGACACACACACACACACACACACACACACACACACACACACACACAAACACACAATACACACACACACACACACACACACACACACACTCACACACACACACACACAGAGAGAGAGAGAGAGAGAGAGAGAGAGAGAGAGAGAGAGAGAGAGAGAGAGAGAGAGAGAGAGAGAGAGAGAGAGAGAGAGAGAGAGAGAGAGAGAGAGAGAGAAAGAGAAGGGGGAGTGGGGACGCAAACAGGCGCCAGACCCACAATACAGATTGACTGACCTTCACAGCATTGCAAACTGAGCCATCACCGCACATGTCGCAAACGCCTCCAGTTACCCAATTGGTGTTCCTGCCAGCCCGGAAGAATCGTCTCATGAAATGAAGGAATGCAAGTCAGTGAACTTCCATTGTCATCAAATGCCCCAACAGTGTAGGTGGCATACATTTCGCCTTAGATTCGCGTCTTCCGGTTGTTTGACACATAGACACATGGATCTATACTATTTTCTAGTCCTAAAAACCTCAAAAAGGTCTGGACAGGTCGGTAGCCCAAACCGAAAACTTGGAGGCCAGTTTAGTTTCCGGCGTGCGACCCAATCTTGGTCGTTCCCATGCTGCACCCCTTGCCCCCATATAATGTTTTAGTGGGTGCACGTGTGCGCGGTGCGCGGTGTGTGTGTGTGTGTGTGTGTGTGTGTGTGTGTGTGTGTGTGTGTGTGTGTGTGTGTGTGTGTGTGTGTGTGTGTGTGTGCGCGCGCGCGCGCGTGCGTGATTGTTTTGGTATGAGTGGGGACTGCTAGGACATGTCTGTGCACTGAATCGTATGTTCGTGTAGCAATGGCAAACCACTTGGCAATAAGCATATCTTTAGCAAAAAATGGCGTCAAGAAGACCTTCTGATTGCTTGTTTCAATTGCAAATGCTGCATATGATCTGCTCACCAAAAGATGCAAGCATCCACCCTCGGTGTTTGCAGTGTGCTGGCAATCAAATCAAATGTGACGATCATATGGCCAGTTGTCGAGTACCCGTTACCCCATTTTGCGGGGCTGTCATAATCTATCGGAGCAGTTTCAGTCACAGCTATTCGCATCCTTTCCTTATCTTCCGTGTTTGCCCAGGCATCGATCGCAGCATTTGCTTGCTGTACAGGTGCCTGTGGGGAACACTCTGTGGAGCGAGGCAATTTATACTCTTTCGTGCAATTGTGTTCATCTTTGCTACTTGTTTTGGTATGGGTTTAGGTATGGGTTTTGGTACGGGAGTATACACTTGAAGGGAAACAGCAACAAAAGAAGAAGCAGGTGGTAACTGAGAAGTTGGAAGGATAAACGTTGAGTCAAAGATGGCGGGCACAAGGGAAGGGAGGATCAGGAGGTAAAAGCGAGGTAAGAAGGAGCAGAAGGAGCAGCAGAAAGATGAAAAAAACCGCAGATTACATCTTTCCGTCCACTAGCAATTGATGAGATAACGCAACTTTGGAATTTGCATCGGAGTGCCAACTGGGTTGCGAGCAAAGTTTGGGGGATCTGGAGCGGACAACAGTGTGGAGGTCCTCATGCAAACAAACAATCCCAATAAATGGCTGCCGCAGGAAACAATAGCATAAGAAACGCAAGGAGTTAACTCAGGGCATGTGAGTATGTTGCAAGGCCATGAAATAGACGAGCCAATTGGAATGGTTACCACTCACCCCACTCCATGCGCCAATTAGGATGAATAAAGTGAAGGGACGAGACTGCTTACCGCAAGGTTGTAGGACTGTGAGACGTAGTCATCATAGTTCCAGCCCCAGATCGGGTAGGAGTGGATGACCAGAAAATCGATGGAGCTGGACGCGGCCCTTAGCACGGTCTCCCACCACGACACGTAGTTTCCCGCTTCCTTGTCCATGTCACCCATGGCCTGGGCGGAGGAGGGCCCGTTCGCACCGATTTGCATCCCCGGGTCCATGCTCTTCAGGGCTACTGCCCATTCTGCCAGGGCTGAAGCATACTGCACCGGTTTGCAACAAGTAGTCGCGTGTCCACGGGATCAAGATCAGAATGTATGCATTCTGGTGCATCATGATCACGTGATCGCTTCAGAATGTCTTGAATCAATACGTATTGAATCAAGACATTATGAAGCGATCACGTGGTCATGATGCACCAGATTCACCATTATAATCACGTGATCAGGTGACATCCTTAAGGGATCTCGTGATCATGATGCATCGGGCTCACCTAAGGTCCACTGTCCTGCAGGACTACGCCCCTACCATGGGAAGACACTTCCGTTCACATATATACACTCGAGGCCTACGTCACAAAACCCTTTGACGTCACTCCCCTACTTGGTATTCTGGACTTGTATGCGTGGGAGAGGGTACCTGGAAGAGAAGCTTCTCTTCTAGTTACCCTCTCCCATGCATACAAGTTCCCTTAAGGGGTGATGCTGAGACTGCAGGCTTCGACTAGCTCGTGACAATGTGTGGCGCATGCCTTCTGCGGCCCCATGCCCAAATGTTAACGTTGCCGCGAGCTACTCGAAGACTACAGCCTTAGCATTCCCTCGCGCATGGCTTCTGCGTCGCCATGTCCATGTGCTCCTACAGACAATGAAACCCCAACAAAACGTTTGTTAACAGTCCACACCCACACATGTCCATGCCAGCACGTGTCCACACCAGCACAAGTCCTCACCTGCACGGTTTCCGACAGCAAGTCGACTTGGTCGTGTGCGGGCACCCCATACAATCAAATTTCACTCGCAAGTGAATGCCGCAGCAGAACGAGGGCTAAACACGTATTACCTGGGCTGCATAAGCATATCCGTTGTAGGCTTTAAGGTAGGACTCGTTGGAGAACTCCCAGAACTTTATTCTGTAACCCTTCTGAAGAGCATACCAGACCAAGCTGATTGCCCCTTTCTGCAACCACCAGAAGCCTCCTTAAGAAACCACCTTCACTAACGCATCACTTGGATCCATCCCTTCTGAGAGGTAAATATGGATGGCCTTGGAGAGGACGGACGTCTTCCCTTCTGTCAAGCTTCAACAGTCTTCGATGGTTTCAACTTCCAACCTGGAACGGCTGGCATGGTGTTAAACCCTTATGTGGCCATTTGGAGTGGGCATGAAATGGCTTGAGGGCTCTCTCTCTCTCTCTCTCTCTCTCTCTCTCTCTCTCTCTCTCTCTCTCTCTCTCTCTCTCTCTCTCTCTCTCTCTCTCTCTCTCTCTCTCTCTCTCTCTCTCTCTCTCTCTCTCTCTCTCTCGATTTTTTGGGGGGGAGGGGTGGGGGAATGGGCCTTGGAATCACTTGCAGGGGTATAAGGTTTCAAAGTGGGAAAGATGGCCATGGAACGACTTGCCGGGGTAAACGGTCTTTAAGTGGAAAAAATGCCATGGAATGCTTTGCAGAGCATTTGTTGTTATAAGTGGAAGAATGCTATGGAATGTCTTGCATGGTACACATTCTACTGGAAAAAAACGAGGCATGGATGTTTTGCAGAGTGTACGCTGCAAAACCTAGCCTAGTCTGAGTCCTAGAAAGGGCCATGGATTGACTTGCGGGATATAAATTTCTGACGCAATAATAATACGAATACAATGCTTAGGGTATACAACTCTGGTGAATTGGAAAAGGGGGAAGACGACAAGGAGACAACCTTCAGCTCTTCGAGGCTGGTGATGAAGCCTCCTGGGTAGGCTGGTCTGTTCGCAGAATCATAGGGGAGCACCACGAAGGGCTCAGAGCCCGTGGTCTGTGCGAGCTCCATGAACTGGTCGAAGTCGAGTAACGGGCCCACGAAGGAGTTACTCGGGAGGTTGTAAAACGTGCTGTCGGAGGCTGGCCAGTCTGATAACGAACCCCGGGCCAGAACAGGGTTTGGCACATAGTTCCAGTTGATTATGTCTGCCTTTTCGCCTCCGGGGTACCTCAACGCCCCAACCCTGAGATCCTGGTTGAAACGAAGCCCGTCCTGATTCAGCTACTCCCCTTTATGAAACTTCGTTACACCCCCTGTGACCCTGGTTTTGACGAAACCACATGAGTGGATCTTAGGATGCTCTGCTAGCGCTAGGCTTACGGGTTCAGCTCGACTTTGTACCTGTCAGTGAGTGAATGTGTGTGTGTGTGTGTGTGTGTGTGTGTGTGTGTGTGTGTGTGTGTGTGTGTGTGTGTGTGTGTGTGCGTGCGCGCGCGCGTGCGTGGGCGTGTGCGTGCGTGCGTGTGTGCGTGCATGTGTGTGTGTGTGTGTGTGTGTGTGTGTGTGTGTGTGTGTGTGTGTCTGTGTGTGTGTGTGTGTGTGTGTGTGTGAGCGTGTATATGTGTGTGTGTGTTCGGTTGTGTGCATGTGTGTGTGTGTGCGTGTGTGTGTGTGTGTGTGTGTGTGTGTGTGTGTGTGTGTGTGTGTGTGTGTGTGTGTGTGTGAGTGAGTGTGTGTGTGAGTGTGTGTGTGTTCGTTACGAAGGAAATTTGGTACTTTTTCTTGCGTTAACTTTATTGCCACGTCATGTAACAAAGGGTACGGCAATTTCTTTCGATTCAACCTGAAGAGAAAAGATATTCTTCGTGAATTCGCATGGCCTGCTAGCTGGACAACTTCAGTAGAAGCGTCTGGAGTTCCGGTCCATGGATATTGAGGCATTGATTTGACTCAGGTGACGTATGTACGACGTGGCCAGGTCGTACGTACATCACCTGAGTCAAGTCAATGCCTCATGGATATTACTGTGAAGACCCCAGAAGTCAATCCAATATAGATAGCGCTTTAAATTTGGCGTTTTAAAAGAGCTCTCCTCCGGGCGGGCCCCGGGGGGGGGGGGGGGGCTGCTAGGATTCTGAACGGTCGGGAGAGCCCCCAGAATTTAGGGATGAAGGTGACACATCACACATGTGGGGTTGCACATTCTAACCCATTATGAATCTCCCGATGAGAGCAGTCCTAAGCAATTCTCACCATGGTCGCAATGATAACAACCCCTCGAATCCAGGTGGTCATTTTCGCACACGGTTGGTTGTCGTTTTGGCACGTGTTCTGGCAGAAGCATCGACTTTCTTTCCAGTAAAACAGAGAAAGAGAGCGGGCAAAAGGGCGCGGACCTTGATGTTTGCCAGAAGGTTTGGATCTCTTGCGCTAGTCAAGTAGTTGAGATTGACGCCCACACTGGCCGACGTGAGTGGCGACCGCAGTGTTTGTGAGCAATCAATTGCCACAGTACCGGAGCCGGATGGGCCCCACTCCGCGTTCTCGACCTGGCGCGCAGCAGCAGCACGGGTGCCAGCTCAGAGGAGAAGAACGAAAGGTGCATAGATAGAAAGAGTGAGTGATGAGATTGGAGTTCCCGGCCGAAGGGCACGTAATCCGCGCCACCACCATGACAATACCGCAGGGGAAAACACCAAAGGCACGTGACCACAGCAATTGAAGAAGAAAGCGGCGGCCGGCGACAACACAGAAATGTTGGGCATAACCAGAATGAGCAACCCCGACGTCAAACATTGGCTTCGTTCCTTCATACCCCCATCTTTCCCTCTTCCTTCTGCTTCTTGTCTTTCCCTCTCCATCGTCGTCGCCATCATCAACATCAACATCATCATCATCAGCAGCAGCATCATCATCATCATCATCATCATCATCATCATCATCATCATCATCATCATCATCATCATCATCATCATCATCATCATCATCATCATCATCATGGTCGTAATCGTCAGCATCGTCAGCATCAACATCGTCATGACCTCCTTCGCGTACTTCTTCGTCTCCTCCTCCTCCTCCTCCTCCTCCTCCTCCTCCTCCTCCTCCTCCTCCTCCTCCTTTCTTTCTACACCATCATCGTCGGTATCCTCGTCTTCAGGTATTGTCTCCCGCTTTCCACTATCCTCGTCTACCGAGCTTACGCTGCTCCAAAGTCTCGCTTGTGCCACTTCCCTCCCCACCGATGTCTTTACAGATCTTCGCTTCCCATCCTTGTGTGACAGTCTCTCTTGCGGCTCTCCATCTGTTTCTTTGCTCTCCGTCCCTTACGTCATGGTCTCTTGTGCGTGGCTACATCTACTTCTTCGACCCCTCATTACGTCATGGTCCCTTGTGCGTGGCTACATCTACTTCTTCGCCCCCTCCTTACATCATGGTCTCTCCTGCGTGTCTCCATCTACTTCGCATCGCCGGCGCCACCCCTGTGTGTTGTTCTCTCTTGCGTAGTTCCTCCTACTTCTTCACGTGCCTCCTCCCACTTTGTCACTCCGTCCCCTCAATGACCCTCGGTATCCTGGCGTGTGCTCCTTCTACATCTTCCCACCCCTCCAACTACTCTCTCGCACTCCTCCAACTACACCTCCTTCAACTACTCAACTACCTCAACTACTTCAACTCCTCCAACTACTCCTTCCCACTCCGTCAACTACTCCTTTGCTCCCTTCCATTCTGGGTTCATCCTTCTCCTGCTTCTCGAGACGCTTTTCATGGATTGCGCTGCCTGTATAAAGTACATTGTACGATCAATTGTTTTACATGGAATACACTGCATTTATGAAGTACACTGTATGTTAAGTTGTCTTTCATGGATTACACTGGTTGAGGTAGTTGAAGAACTACTCAACTACCTCAACTACTTCAACTCCTCCAACTACTCCTTCCCACTCCGTCAACTACTCCTTTGCTCCCTTCCATTCTGGGTTCATCCTTCTCCTGCTTCTCGAGACGCTTTTCATGGATTGCGCTGCCTGTATAAAGTACATTGTACGATCAATTGTTTTACATGGAATACACTGCATTTATGAAGTACACTGTATGTTAAGTTGTCTTTCATGGATTACACTGTATACATGAAGTACATTGTTTGTTAAGTTGTCGTTCATGGAATACACTGCGTATATTGAGTACACTGAATTCTAATTTGTTTTCCGTAAATTCACGCGGCCATTATGAAGTACACTGTATTAGATGGTACTTATCATCATGATCCTGATCATACGTACCTCCACTTTGGCGTGGCCCTTCCCCAAGTGGCCCATGTAGACGACTGCAGCAGCAGCGTCTTTGGGCGCCGTGCTTTGTAAAGTGTACGCTGTAGAGCTGCTATTCCGCAGCTTGACGGCTTCGTTCTTTATCTGTCTGCCGGCAGCATCGTAGTACAGAATGCCAGCCAACCCGTTATCTGCACCAGGAGGGACCAACTAATGAAACACGATTTGCGCCAGGAGAGTCATACTCATGAAGCCGAACCTGAGCCAGGAGGTACAATCTAAAGGGACCCAGATGTACTGTGTACAGCTGTCTGTACCGTCTCATTGTACCCGCAGTGGGTACCACTGAGGTCCAAGCAGAATCGTGGCACATGCTCCCAGCCAACCCGGGACTATGGCTATGACGGATACACATGTTGGGTTGGAACCCATTTCATGCTTGCATCTGTAGTGACAAACCCGTGTGTGTGTGTGTGTGTGTGTGTGTGTGTGTGTGTGTGTGTGTGTGTGTGTGTGTGTGTGTGTGTGTGTGTGTGTATGCTGATTCAGCGTGAGTGGGTGCTGGCGCTGGCACGTGCGTAGCGCAAGCGCTTGTTCATGGGCATTGTCTTTCTTTGATGAGGTAATTGGGAACGGACCGCCTTGTGAAACGGCGTTGACTTTCATCCGGTACTGTGTTAGCGGCGCCACATTTTGCGCTTGCCAGATATAAGCCGCTTTGTTTTGCCCTCCGACTACCAATGGACTAGGACCGCCTTCGTCCTGCAGTACAGGCATTCATAATGCAAGCATGGTGTGACTGCGCTGAGGCAAAATGACTGCAAAGCAGTGATGGCATCCCTGGGTGATCCGGTACAACAGTGCATTCCTTGAAATTTTACGGTGTGCGGTGAACACAGTATGATACAACCACAACATGTGCGTCTTCCACTGTCCCAATTGCTAGGTCTCTTGTCATGCAAGATCGCCCTTTGTAGTGCTTATTGCCACAAGGCAGAGGTAAATTGGCGAAAGACGTGCACAGGCTGCATTCCGCGTGTATGATGCCAGAGTTTTTCAGATGGTCTGGACACAGAAATGTTCGAATCAGCAGAGGACCTGAGAAGAGACCTGTCCATCCACCAACATTGAGTTTGGATGGTCTGCAATCATAGTGGATAGGTGCAGATAGATGGCAGGGTGCAACCAGACGGGTTGGTACATCCATACGGATAGGTCCTTGTGCGTGCATGTGTGTGTGCGTGCGTGTGTGTGTGTGTGTGTGTGTGTGTGTGTGTGTGTGTGTGTATGTGTGTGTGTGTGTGTGTGTGTGTGTGTGTGTGTGTGTGTGTGTGTGCGTGCGTGTGTGTGTGTGTGTGTGTGTGTGTGTGTGTGTGTGTGACTGTGTGTGTGTGTGTGTGTGCGCGCGCGCGCACGCGCGCGCTCGTTCGCATGGGCGTGCCATCCATATGGATAGGCACAGCCACATACACATAGGTGCAAGCAGACTGACACGGGTTTCCAATGGAAAGCTGCGTCCATAAAGAAGACAGAAGGAGCACCAAGCAGGGGGAAGGGGGAAGGTGGGGGTGGGGGGATGGGGGCGGGATGCGTACGCTTTCAGATTTCGCAGGCTTTGTGACGGGCCCCACAGCCTGCCAGCCCTTGAGCCCTGAGACCTGGAAGTTGCTGTTATGCAAGAAATTGGTGAGCACCTCGTCCCCTTCCGAGGCTGCTGACGGCGGCACTATGACCAGGTTGTGGGGGAGGCTGCCTTCCGCCTGGAGAGGCTCGACCTGCCTCACCCTCCTCGCTTCAAGAAGCAAAACTTAAATAATCCGAGCAGATTTAACGAATAAATTTCTTACCATACCCCCCCCCCCCCCCCCCCCGGGGGCAACCTGCACCTCTCCCTGCGTGCACGCAGAGCCCTGCGCACGCCATGCTAGGCGTTTGCAAGCGCAGGGATAATTCCCCCAGCCCTTAGCTGGGAGCAGGACATTGGGAGTGTTTGGGAGAAAGAGTGCAAAGAGAATTACAATTACTAAACCCTGGAAGCTTCCTGTGTTTGAAGGGTGCTAATATTGAATGTGCTCTAGTAAAAGGGGCCGCTTGAGTTCTGTATACAGCATGGCCATGACGGCCTACGACCTGGGGGGGGGGGGGGGGGGAGATCTAGGTCCCCCAGGAGAGAAGGTTAAGACCTGTCTCTTCGAGAACATACGTGTTTGCCAAAGCACCCCAGTTCCCTTAGTGACTCGCCCCCCCCCCCCCCCCCCGGGGGGGGGGGCCTCAAGGCTGTTGACTTATTCTTACCGGGTGCTCAAGATGTGTGTGTGTGTGTGTGTGTGTGTGTGTGTGTGTGTGTGTGTGTGTGTGTGTGTGTGTGTGTGTGTGTGTGTGTGTGTGTGTGTGTGTGTGTGCGCGCGCGTGCGCGCGCGAGCATCATCGAGCGCTCCCTTTCGGTATGTCAGAGGAAATTGCAATTGCAGTTGTGTTGTCTCTCCGTGCATATCCGGAAGTACAGGTGTGAGAGCTTGGTGCTCTATTCGTGTGCAAGCATCTCCAGCAATCTTGAAGGTGCATGCTCTACCTTCCCGTTTTTGCAGCCCACAGGCTGTTTTCCATCTGGCTGCAAACATCGTTGGGAGACAATGAGGTCCCCAGTAAGCCGCGGAGGCTGAGCTTTCTGCACATGTGGGGAAATCGAAATCAGGGTTGTGAAGCTTTGAAACAACACTAGGGACGAGAATCGTCTGGTAAAACAATAAAATTTGGTTCCATTCACCTTGTAAGCACCGTGTGCGAGAGAGTTGGACCTTCTGATCTGTACTTTCTAGTTTTGCAGGAGATACTTTGTCATAGCAATGGGTGCAAAGGTATTGGATGTGATTTGGCACAAAATGCAATCAGAATTCTACGACATAAATATTCTACAGGTGACCCTCCCCCCAAACCCAGTAATCAAATATCCCCCCCCCCCCCCCCGGCCTCACTCCCTATTAGCGGATGCCACAAGTAATCCGGTCGTACCCTGAGGGGTCCTGAGTTCACGTCACCGTTAAAAACTGGAGGTTTGGCCTTCTGCTCAGTAGGATGTAAGCCGTGCAAAACGTTTGAGATTGCGGGTGTCCCAGACAAGCTTGCACGGGTCCGCGTCGGTTCGGAGTAAGCAGGACTGACTGGGGGATGAGCCTGGACATCAACTGCCTGCATTGTAAAACTAAAATATGCTGAGGAGTTTGAACTATTGAACGCTCAAACTTACAAAGGTACTGGGAGCTGAAGCGATCCTTGTACGACACTGATCCTCGGGAAAATTAGATAGGTTTGTTAATGCCGGAAGCATGTGTGAAATAAAGCTAATGCTGATTTAAGCTTGGAAATATTATCATGATTTGTACCAACCCGTCCAAACCGAACATCGAGGCCTGTCTGAATACAGCCGGTCGTTGATTGTGGAGATGAAACGCCACTTATTTCTATCAAGTACATTCAAATCAGAAAAGATTAAGTTTTTAAACCTTTATTGTAAGACAATCGGTGTCTCTTATCATCAGCAAAACGAGCGTTCCGGTCAAGCGCAGAACCCACTTCCCCATCTTCGCCTATCTACCAAGCCGATGCAGACGGGTCCCTGCTTAACGGATCGACACGGCAGAAACAAAAATTATGGAGGACAATTGTCAAGAAACGCAAGAGCTCATCCCTGGTTTGCGTTCGCACGAACGCATCTGTATTGATTCTGCAACGGCGGAAGCACGTGGAGCAGAGCACATGGACGTTAATAAACCCGTTGAAGTACAGGTTCGGGGTGCCGTCGGGGCGTGACTCACCGCGTGAGTTAGGGGTGCGGGCAGGCTCACGGATGACATTGCATCGATGCTGATTCCATTGCTCGGAGGCTCCTGCTTGCAACTTGTACCATTTTGAAGTGCCTGCAGGCACGTGAACGCACAAGTGCCTGGCACTGCTTGTAGTACAGGCACTGCCTGCACATGTGTTCCATGTGTGCAGTTATTCATGCTTTTGCTTGAATGTAAGCTTGGAAGCTTGTATCCTCCAAGCACAACCGGCAAGTTCCTAGGGTAAACCATGTAGGGTTTCTGGTGTGCGGTTAGGAGAAGCTTCACTCTTAATTCTAAACCATGTACGCATACATTTATACACATATAGAACGATGGGACAAGGTTCCTCGTTGTTGGTAAGGAAGGGAAGAGGAGGAATCCCTCCCCCCCCCCCCCCCCCCGGGGCCGGCCCACCAATTGAATTTCACTCACAAATCCATGCGTTCGCGTTACGACTAAGTTTTTGCACTATTCAATGGTCTCTCTCTCTCTCTCTTCTCTCTCTCTCTCTCTCTCTCTCTCTCTCTCTCTCTCTCTCTCCTCTCTCTCTCTCTCTCTCTCTCTCTCTCTCTCTCTCTCTCTCTCTCTCTCCCTCTCTCTCTCTCTCTCTCTCTCTCTCTCTCTCTCTCTCTCTCTCTCTCTCTCTCTCTCTCTCTCTCTCTCTCTCTCTCTCTCTCTCTCTCTCTCTCTCTCTCTCTCTCTTTCCCTGTCATTATCTCCTTGATTATTTGGCCCCTGGATTCCGCGTCCCTGCATGATGGATTTATGGTATGCAGTTAGAATGGGCTTCACTCTTAATTTTAAATCCCTTGCAGAAGGAAGAACACATCCTTGTTTCCTTCGTTTGACAGAAATCACTTACAGATTTGGGTTGCCTAAGTTGGGTATGCAATGAATGCTGGCAGCAAGGGCTGGCTGGCTGTACGAGTCCTTGGTGGATTGGAAGAAGAACGGACCACAAGAGGTGGCCAAACGAAGATCGAAAACATAACGGAGCAGACGAAGAGGTGAGAAGAGGGGGGGGGGGGGGGGGTGCTTAGAAAAAAGTTCGGTGCTTCCTACCGAACGCACGGCGAAATTCCACAACCCTCGTGCCCACGGATTTCCGCCATCTGTACCTACCGTTGGAATATAGGGATATGCAACGCCCGCACGCAGATCATTCGGAACACTCCGTAAGCTTACAAGCACTAGGAAAGGAGGGTCATATTAATATGGCGACCAAATTGTCAATTTCAGTGACCTCTCGAGGTGATCAATGCTATATAGGACATGGGTGGCCTCGTTCTAGTAAGAACTATCCGCCCGCCATCGTCGCGAAGGCCGAGCCGGGAACGACCATTCCAGATGCCCCTGCTTCCTCAAAGGTCCGCCATACTACTCCTTATTGATCAGTGTTACTTGCCTGGAAGTTTTTGACTGACAGCCCTTGTCCTGTATTACACACCGGTCCAGTCAGCAAGTGATCGCAACTGATAAATAAGTGTTGATCCCCACAGTATCGGTATGTTCCGCGCAGTAGCGGCTATTTATGGATTTCAATGTAAAATAGTTGCAAAAATGAGCATGTTAGATCAGCATGGGGTAAACTTTGGTTTTCACCATTTTGGAAGCTGCTCTACTGGCTTTTACGAAACACTTTTTTTGAAACCGTTGGCCCGATTCTAGGATTGAAACATTAGATTAAGAAGGCTGGGAGTTTCAAGGCATTGGTAATTGAATCATAAAAACTTGGGCCGGGGGCTATCATTGAATCAAGGTTCGGTATGCTCGATACCAAAAGCTCGCGGTCGAGTGTCGATGGCTTGTTTTGTTTCTTGGGCCTTTACCAAAGGATAGGGTCCTATGGCTAACACCAATGCTTCGTCAGAGCTGTATGCAGAAGCTTGCATCAAAGCATTCTAGGCAAGAGTGTTGGAAGGTTCAGTTCCCCAGGTGGTGGTTTGTTCCCCTCGGGCCACTTTGCATCTTGCATTCATCCAAATATGAGCGAATTACATAAGAGTTACGTTCTCCAACAAGGAGTTAGGCTAGTGGCCTTCAACAACGAATTTACAATGAGTCGTCATCAACAACGACATTCAAATGAATCAAGAACGAACGCGAAACGAGCCCACAAGTGCCGTCCACAACCACCTGCATCCGCATATGGGCCTGACCTGGCTGTGCCACTTGCCCACAGCCAAGCGCCATTCCACCATCACCGCATCACCGCAAGGTGTTTGGAACCTGGTTGACAACGAAAATGTGATCGTGTACATCATCAGCACACCCGGGAATTGATGGAAGGTCGAGTTGAGAAGTGTGCACGCAAGAGGGGGAGAATGGTACTGCAGAGGGGGATGGTACTGCAGAGGGGAATGGGCCCCTCTGCCGTCCCATGGCAGGGGGGGTGTTGAGGTAGGCCGTGGGTGTTGTGCGAGGGCCTTGGGTGTTGTGCGAGGGCCCAAGGTGCACTGCGAGAGTCTTAGGTGTACTACGAGGGCCCAAGGTGTACTGCGAGAGTCTTAGGTGTACTGCGAGGGCCCACGGTGTACTGCGAGAGTCTTAGGTGTACTGCGAGGGCCCAAGGTGTACTGCGAGAGTCTTAGGTGTACTGCGAGGGCCCAAGGTGTACTGCGAGAGTCTTAGGTGTACTGGGGCCTAAGGTGTACTGGGAGAGTCTTAGGTGTGCTGCGAGGGCCTGGCGTTTTGTGGAAGGGCCTCGGGTGATGTGAGCGGGCCAATGGGTGTTGTGCGAGGGCCATTGGTTGTTGTGCGAGGAGAATCCAGTGCTGGCTCCCAAGGCGCATTGTACTGCAAATGCACAATTGTGTACCGCAAGCTTTGTGCGGGACTTTTTTGTTTGCGCTGGCTCACGCGTTTGTTTGCGCTGAATTGAAGCATTACTCAGTCTGTTGCCTCCTCCCCCATTCTAGATCATGCGCGCGTGCTCTGAATGCACAATGGACGCATGCTCTAGAAAACATGATGGCTGCTTGCTCTAGAAGCATGATCGATGCGTGCTCTGAAGCATGTTGCTTCCGCGCTCTGGAAGTGGGATGAATGCGTGCGCTGGATGCATCCGTCGTAACATACTTTCCAGACAGCAACAATTAGCAAAAATGAGGTTGTCAAAACTGCTAAAAGATAGAATGAGCTATTTAATAAATGAAGGAATTATCTAAGAGGTGTGATTTGTGGAGTGGGATCGGGCTGACACAGGCAGTGGCTTGTAGGGGTTGGATTGGGGGGGGGGGGGGGGCGGGGGGGGAGCTGGGCCCCTCTTGAGTCCCACATGGTACTGCTCCCGTGGGAGCTGACACAGCCAAGGACTTGCAGGGGCTGGGCTGGGGGTGGGGGGGGGACCGGGTCCCTTTGAACCCCACATCCGGGCGCTCCCGTGGGAGTGGGCTGACACAGACAAGGGGTGTGCAGGGGCTGGAGCAAGTGGGGCGGAAGGAGGTGGGACCCTCCAAGTCTCACATTGTGGCGCTCCCGCGGGAGCTGAGGGAGGCGGTGAAGGGCCGCCTGGCGGGGAGCGATTTCGCGGGAGCCTTCCGCTCCCAGCCAGAGGAGTACGACTACTGGATTGATAGCATTGAGGGCGAGATACCCGAGACCCTGCGCGGGACCCTTTTCCGCAACGGCCCCGGCAACTTTGGTGCGCGCCTCAACCCCTCAGACTGGCTCTACTGGGCTGGAATCAGCTGACACTGTCTCTGTGTGTGTGTGTGTGTGTGTGTGTGTGTGTGTGTGTGTGTGTGTGTGTGTGTGTGTGTGTGTGTGCGTGTGCTTGCGTGCGTGCGTGCGTGCGTGCGTGTGTGCGTGTGTGTGTGTGTGTGTTGGTTGGTTGGGGGGCGTGGCTTGGGTCAGGGCGTGTGTGCCCAACCTCCCTGGTGGGGGAAGGGAAGGAGGGAGAAGGAGAGAGAGAGGGAGGGGGAGAGAGAGAGAGAGAGAGAGAGAGAGAGAGAGAGAGAGAGAGAGAGAGAGAGAGAGAGAGAGAGAGAGAGAGAGAGAGAGAGGGGGGGGGGTAGGAGGCAGTGCGTGCGTGCGTGGCGTGCGTGGTGTGTGTGTGTGTGTGTGTGTGTGTGTGTGTGTGTGTGTGTGTGTGTGTGTGCGCGCGCGTGTGTGTGTGCCCGTGCGCGCGTGTGTGCGCGTGTGCGTGTGTGCGCGTGAGGGTGTGCTTGTGCGTGTGCTGGCTGCCATCCGGCTACTAGAGGTCTGCTGCTGGACTGTCGGAATTGGCACACCTGGTTTGGTTTGCGGTTCGGTGCCCA
The DNA here is from genome assembly GCA_002005505.1 of Botryococcus braunii. NCBI lineage: Eukaryota > Viridiplantae > Chlorophyta > Trebouxiophyceae > Botryococcus > Botryococcus braunii. The sequence continues at coordinate 85,754 of KV908440.1, forward strand.
TGTGGCCCCCATGTGACTCCCATGTGGCGTCCCATGTGAATTCCATATGGTTGGGGTGGGCTTCAGAGAGGGGGGGCCAGCTGTATGCGCACATGCTGGACGGGGACGGATACATCTGCCGCTTCTCCTTCCATGACGATGGCCGCGTCCACTTTCGGAGCCGCTACGTCCAGACCAGGTCATCCATCTCTCCCCCGGCCCCCATGGGGATCAGCTGTTACGTTTAGCTTTCCATCTCTTCCCCGGCGCCCATGGGGACCAGCCGTTATGTTTAGCTTTCCACCTATCCCCGTCCCCCATGGGGACCAGCCGTTACTGTTAGCTTTCCATGTCTCCCCCGGCCCCTATGGGGACCGGCCGTTACGTGTAGGTGTCTACCACTCCCCCGGTTCCTATGGGGACCAGCCATTAATGTTTCGGTGTCTACCTCTCCCCCGGCCCCTATGGGGACCAGCCATTATGTTTTCGTGATTCATAACTCCCGCGGCCCCCATGGGGACCAGCCGTTCTGTCAAGACCAGGTCATCTGTCCTCTCCATCGGCACCTTTCTGGGGACCCGCCACTACAACCAAGTTGGCGCCAGCCTCGTCTAGATTAGATGTGCAGCATGAATGATTTGCCTACTGCAATCCCTTTTTGACATGCGTCTTGCACTGCTTTTTGACTTGCCTCTTACAAAGCTCTTTTTGAGAGTCGTGCGATGCTTCTTTTGCAATGCCTCTTGGAATGCTTCTTTCAGATGCCTTGTGCAATGCTCCTTTGAGATGCATTTTGCTGTGCTCCTTTGACAATCCTCCTGCAGTGGTTTTATGACTTGCCACTCGCTGTGCTTCTTTGAGATGCCTGTTGCAATGTTTCCTTATGCTTGCTGGGGTGCTCAGTGTGGCCATGACCTGGGAATACCCCACATGTACATTCCACGCTGCATTGGTGTGCAGATCCTCATGCGAGTTGGTGAATGCTTCTCAGAGCAGTGCTGGGTTCAAATCCTGGCCCCCGTCTCATGCTCCTTGAATCTCCATATTTATTTTTTGTTGTTTCTTGTTCTTGTTCAACAAAAGAAAGAGGGAGGGGGTAAGTTGTCGTATTTTTTCTCTTTGATTTCATTTTCCATCTGTCTGTGTGTGTGTGTGTGTGTGTGTGTGTGTGTGTGTGTGTGTGTGTGTGTGTGTGTGTGTGTGTGTGTGTGTGTGTGTGTGTGTGTGTTTTCTGTTTTTTTTTTGGGGGGGGGGGGGCGTTAGGGGAGCAAGGAGGGTGGGACTCTTTTCGTTTGCTTGCTTGCTTTGCTTCTACATTATCTCATTATTCATTTCTGCAACTTTTTCTAACACTTACTATGTAAATACATGTCTACTCACCGTGTCAGTTGTTTATTCTATGTCCCCGAGTCATCAGTATTTTTTTTCTCTTTTCCCCCATTTTTTCACTTTATGACGGTCTGCCTATCAAGTTCAAAATTTGGCTGACATGCTGCTCTTTCTGAACAGCTGTGTGCCATATCTTTCTCCTCTCCCCCCACACCCGCCCGCGCTTTGCTCTCTTTAGGGTTAGCGCAGTGTAGGGTTTCATATCCGGGCGTGGCCGGAGTTCATGCAGCAGCAGGTGAGGACGCAGAGGGCCACGAGTTTTGCACCTCGGGGAGGCAACAGCCTAGGGTTTCCTTATTTTGTAGGGTTTGGAGCTTAGGGTTTAGGCAGGCATGGTCTCATGTAGCCCTAGCAGGGGGGCTGCATTCCGTTCCGCTTGGATTTTCTGATCTCTTAGGATTCGGCGTCTTTTATATTTCAGGGTTTGGCGGCCCGCAGGGAGTCGGAGGCGGGTAAAGCTTGGTGTCGCACCGCCAGGGCTTTATGATGACGAATGGCCCGGCGGGGTTTTCTGGATAAAGCGTTTTTGGCGGCGTGCAGGGAGCCGGAGGCGGGGAATGCTTGCGGACGCAGTCCTAGGGTTTTCTGATGACTAATGGCTCGGGTTTTTTTCTGAATTAGGGTTTTGGGGTGCGTGCAGGGAGTTGGGGGTGGAGAAAGCCTGGGGCCGCATTCTGTACCGCACGACGTTCGGAACGCAGCGGTGGGGCGGCCCCCTCACCAACGCCTTCGACCTCAAATTGAAGAATCCCGCCAATACAAATGTGCTTGTGTGGGGCGAACGCCTCTTCGCTCTCTGGGAGGTGCGTTGTTTTTCCCCCCCCCCCCCCCTTCCCTCCTTCCTTTTTGAATAAAGAGCGAAGCCTTTCCTAACCGCACACCATAAGTCTTGCATGCGGGGATGCGGAATCTTTTTGTATGCAGACGGCCCTTGTGCGTACATATACCTTCATTTTTCCTCCCCCCCCCCCCCCCATCCCCTGGGCTATGGTGTAGTAATTCTCGACTTAATGATCCCCCACCCCCCCCCCTCTGTCTCTCTCTCTCTCTCTCTCTCTCTCTCTCTCTCTCTCTCTCTCTCTCTCTCTCTCTCTCTCTCTCTCTCTCTCTCTCTCTCTCTCTCTCTCTCTCTCTCTCTCTCTCTCTCTCTCTCTCTCTCTCTCTCTCTCTCACACTCACATGCAGCAAAGCCCTAGGCATGGGGCCGGCAGTTGCTGAATTAGGGCTGCAACCCTAAACAAGGTTTGTAAAGGGCACCCGGGGGGGGGTACAGGCGGGGTGCGGTCGGTGCTGGACCCGACCACGCTGCAAAACCCTAGGGATGGGGCCGGGAGTTGCGGGTTTAGGGTTGCAACCCTAAATGGGGTTTGCAAGGGGGGGCGGTACAGGCGGGGGCGCCGTACGAGATGGACCCGAACACGCTGGAAACCCTAGGGAGGGGGCCGGCAACCCTGAACGGGCTGGTGACGCCCGGCATCGCCCCCTCCACCACCGGCAGCGTCGTTGCGGATCGGCTTCTGCAGCTGGGCAAGGCCGTGACGGCGCACCCCCACATGACTCCGGGCCCTGACCCCCGCCTCGTCCTCTGGTCCTGGCAGAGGTGCCTTCCCCCTCCCCCACCACTACCGTGCCCTTTGGGCGGTTTAGGGCGCAGGGCGCGGCCCGGAAAAGGGAAAAATCGCGGTTCTGGTTAGAGCCATTGCTACGAACACAGCGCGGGGTTCCAGTGTTCCAGCGCTCAATGCTCCTACAGTCCGCGTTTTTTTTTTTTTTTTTTTTTTTTTTTTGGGGGGGGGGGGGGGCGGGGGGTGGGGGGGCGGGGGTTGCGAGGGAGGGGTTACACATATTGATCAATGCTTGGCCCCGGTAGGTTTCTGGAGGTACCCGAAGGAATGCCAAGTGGGCTATGAAGTTTGCTCGTGGGTTACTGCTTCAGCGAAGTGGACCTGCGCAGGGTAGCAGGTGTTTGAAGCTCTAATATTTCAAAGAAATTTTCTCTCGGGCTTCTTTCTTTTAAAAGCTTAACTCTTGAAAGCCGAAAGATATGTTGCGAGAATTTTGTAATGTTGTAAAACTGTAAAATGCTGGGCCATACCAAAACTTTGCACAGACAAGCACGCACGTGCGCAGACGTTCTCACGTGCGCTGCTTCTGCATGCTGAATCTGCGGAGGAGCGCCTTGGTAAAAACTTTAATGACCAACAGAGAAGGGATCCCGTGGGTTTTGAACCACGGGCGGTGCCGTGGCATCGCAGCCGCACCTGCCAATTGCGCAGCTGCCCAGGAGGCACATTTCGTGGTTTTCCAGAGTGTAAAACGTGAGTTGCGGAGTGTATCGAACACTTCAGATGGGGGTTGAAGTGGGGCTGTGGGGCTGCAGCAAGCTGAAACTGCCCACGGGGGCCGACATGACCTTCGATGTTGTGGAAATGGATGAGGAGTGGAACCAAGTGGCCTCCACATCCTTCACCATGCCGGATTCCAATTTTAATCCCCATGACTTCGCCGTGACCTCCAACTATAACGTCTTCTTCCAGGTTCGCGATCTTCTGTACCATGTGGGACTAGGGTTTAGAAAATTGCAGTATTCTATACGCTGCGGGATTAGGGTTTTGAAAATTGCGCACTGATCGTATTTAAACCCTGCACGATCTTGGAATTGTTTGTCGTTTTTCGAGCACTTCCTGGTTCATCCCTCCTGCCTCCACCTCCCCCCCCCCTCCTCCCCCCCCCCCCCCCCCCCCTCCTCCCCCCCCCCCCTCCTCCTCCTTTCCCCCCTCCCCCCTCCCCTCCTCCCCCCCCCCCTCCCCTCCCCCTCCTCCTCCCCCTCCCCTTCCTCCTCCTCCTTTCCCCCTCCTCCTCCCCCTCCTCCTCCTCCTCCTCCTCCAGTTTTACTTGTTGCTGGTGAGATTGATGCAGAAGGCCTGAATAATGCTCACCGGTAACAGATGAGCTTGTACGATGGCATTGTTAACAGACAAGGTTGTGTAACGTTACCCATGGAGAGACAAGCTTTGTATAATGCTGTGAACAGACAAGGTTGTGCAATGTTGTGAACAGACAAGCTTGTACAATGTTGTGAACAGACAAGCTTGTACAATGTTGTGAACAGACAAGGTTGTGCAATGTCATGCTTGACAGATTAGGCTGTGCAATGTTGCTTATGAGGGAATCGTACAATGTCATCCTTAATCGACAAGGTTGTGCAATGTCATTCTCAACGGGGTGTCAAGGATTGGATGAGCCGAGCCGGCTTGCAAGGACAAAACAAATAAAGGAAACAAATCAAGGACAACAAATCAAGGCTTGCTAGTCTGCTACAGGTGTCCGGGGCAGAGCCATATGCAGAAGGCCCATAACAAATCAAAAAAAAAAAAAAAAAAAAAAAAAAAAGAATAAATAAAAACAAAGAAAGAACAGAACAGAATGAGTTGAATCAATAGCTAAAGATAAGTAAAATGAGTTCAACGGAGCTGGAATAAAGTAATGATGGAATTGAAAGGATGACTAAACTGAGATGAGATGAAATGAACTTGGAAAAAAAAATAACTTGAGATGAAATTGAAATGGAAGAAGGTAAAAAGCATGAAACAGGGTTAACAGAACCTGAAACAGGGTTGACAAAAAAGGGTTTTTTTGAAGATTGTGGTGGTCAAGGGGGAGGGGGGGGGATGCAGAATCCGACCAAGTTTGAGATGTCGATGTATCTGCTGGGAGTGAAGGGCCCCGCGCAGTGCGTTGAGTTCATGGATGCGCACGTGCCCATGTCCGTCTGGCTGCTGCCCCGCCCCAACCGCTCCGCCCCCGCTAAGGTACTGCCCCCCCCCCCAACATCCCTCTCCCCCCCCACTCTCTCTCTCCTCTCACACACCCCGCACACACACACACACACACACACACACACACACACACACACACACACACACACACAGACACACATGCACGTGCGCATACACTCGCACGCGCAAATGCACCCACGCACACACGGCCCCACACACATGCACACACACACACACACGGACACACACACACACACACAGACAGAGACACACACACACACAACACACATGCGTGCGCACACACACATGGGTGTGCAAACACTCACGGGAGTCGATTGTGGCTATGGAATGGCTTTTATTGCTCAATCGCGTTATTCCGAAGCCGCAACAGCAAATCGGGTTTGGAGTAAGAAACAATTCTGACATCCCGGGGGGAGGGGGGTGCCTGCAGCCTCTGACGTTCACGGCGGAGAACAGCTTCCTGATCCACCACGCAAATGGCTTCGAGGAAGGGGATGAGGTGGTGGTGTGGTCGAGCGGCTGGGACCCCGAGGCGTTGGCGGCTCTTAAGCCGGGGTATGGCATGCTGGGCTCCTGGGCTGCAGTCAAGACGGGCGACTTCTCCACTGTCCCCTTCACCAGCCTGCTTGCGCACCGGTGCGCGCAGACCATGGCTCGATTCCCCGCGCTTGCTTGACAATCTTGTGGCATTCCATTTTTTTGCACCTCCGGGTGCTGGGGAGGGGAGAGGAATCTGATCGGGGGTGTTCAGAGGGGGGGGGCAGAGTCCGCATGTAGCCTGCGCAAGTGCAGACTTGGTTGTTAACTCCGTTTGCGGGGGAGGGGTGTGGAGCGGGAATGTGTGTGTGTGTGCGAGTGTGTGTGTGTGTGTGTGTGTGTGTGTGTGTGTGTGTGTGTGTGTGTGTGTATGTGTGTGTGTGTGTGCGTGCGTGCGTGCGTGCGGGCATGTGTGATACTGGAGAGAGTGGAGAGCGCGCACTTGAGAGAGAGAGGGGAGGAGGAGCCTATGCCTGCGTGCCCCCCACCCTCTCTCTCTCTGTATGTGTGTGTGTCTCTCGCTCTCTATGTGTGTGGGTGACTTTGGGTGTGTGAAAATGTGTGTGCATGTGCGTGTGCCCGCGGGTGCATAAACGATACAGGGAGACAGAATTCCATTTTTCCCTCGGATCGATATGCGATCACAGGCATAAACGGCGGATATGTCACAAACTCAAAAGCAACGATGGGAGGGCGCAGGATCAACAGGGTGACGGGGAGGGTGAGGCGGGAGACGATGTACAGGGAGCACAACATGGACCATCCGCGCGTCAACCCGTTATGGTATTCGCGCCCCACCCGCTTCGTCTACTTCAACATGGGCTGCGGCGAGCCCGGTGTCTGCTCTCCTCCCCAGGCATGCCTCTCCCGATGTGCGTGCGCGTGTGTGGGTGGGTGACTGGGATGATGGGTGTGGGAATTCTCTCTCTCTCTCTCTCTCTCTCTCTCTCTTCTCTTCTCTCTCTCTCTCTCTTCTCTCTCTCTCTCTCTCTCTCTCTCTCTCTCTCTCCTCTCTCTCTCTCTCTCTCTCTCTGTTGTGTTCTGTCTGTGTGTGTATGTGGTGTGTGTGTGTGGTGTGTGTGTGTGTGTGGTGTGTGTGTGTGTGTGTGTGGTTGGGGGGTGGCTGGGTGTGGGCGTGGGTGTGGGTGTTGGCCGGAGGGGGGCGGGGTTCTGTGTGAGTGCGGGTGCATGCGCCCGTGAGGGGGGGGGGGAGGGAGGGGGAGAGAGAGAGAGAGAGAGAGAGAGAGAGAGAGAGAGAGAGAGAGAGAGAGAGAGAGAGAGAGAGAGAGAGAGAGAGAGAGAGAGAGAGAGAGAGAGAGAGAGAGAGAGAGAGAGAGAGAGAGAGATAGTGAGAGAGAGAGAGAGAGAGAGAGAGGGGGGGGGGGGGGGAGGGGGGAGGGAGGGAGGGAGGGAGAGAGAGAGAGAGGGGGTTGAGGGCGAAGAGGTGCCTGGGTCGTGCCCCCCCAACGTGGGCCCCTGTATGCGGTCCCCTGGATGTGGCCCCTTTTGAATATGGGCTGGGGACGGAGCAGCTTTGCGCGGCTGGACCAAGACGGGAGTGCAGTGTGGGCCGGGGCGCTGCTTCTGCGAGGCTGCTTCGTGCTGGGCCGGGGACGTTGAGGACGGCCACTCTGGCATGTCTATGATAACGAGCTCCAGCTCAGCAGCCTTGTGGTGCGCTCCCTCCCGGAGGATACCCTAGCCCTTGACTAAGCTTAAGAGGCAGCAGCAGTGAGAGGAGGAGGAGGGGTAGAGGATGGAGGAGGGATGCGGCTTTCAATCGTATTTGAGGACTGTTTACCACTATTCTATTTCTGTATTTGGTGGTGTGCTTGACTGTGTGTCTGTGTGTGCGTGTGCGTGTGCGTGTGGGTACGTGGGTGCGTGCGTGTGCTTGCGTGCGTGTGTGTGCGTTTGTGGTGTGTGTGTGTGTGTGTGTGGGCGCGCGCGCGCGCGTGTGTGTGTGTGTGTGTGTGTGTGTGTGTGTGTGTGTGTGTGTGCATGGTCGTGCGTGTCTTTGCTGGAATGAAGTGGGTAACTGGAGCGGTGGGTGTGGCGGGCACAGGTGCTGGATGCGAAGGATTTCAACAAGGGGCCCCTGGCACGCATCTGGCTGAAGCACCACGTGCCGCACGGCCTCCATGGCCAGTTCACGCCCTCCTACTTCGGGCCCAACTAACCATCTCCGAATTGCAATAGCTGACAAATTCCATAGTTTACAATTGTAAACGCATCTGATGGGAGACAGTTTCGTGTGACACATGTTTGGATGTGTGGTGTTGGCCGTGAAACACATTGTAGATATATGATGTTGCCTGTGACAACATATTGTTGGTATGGTGTTGCCTGTGACTCGCATTGAGGGTATGTTGTAAAAAACATACCCACCATCACATTGTGAAGGGCAATGTTGCTTATGCATGGGCAGCCATGGCCGTGACTCACAGTGTGGTGGGGTGTTGCACGTGATGCGTGTTTGTATGTGTGTGTGTGATGTAACGGCACAAGCCATGACTGCTTCTCGGAAATTAGCAGGCCATATATAGATACGACTGTGTTGTTCCGAGATTGTCTGTTGGGCACCTCCAACTGTTGCAGTAATGCAAGGGGGGAAGCTGCATGGGAAGTTCCACCGCGGGACGTTCCTGACAGCGCCAGTGTACACGGACACGTCCTTCCATATTTTCTTTGCAGAGGATTTGAATCATGTCCAACCTGCTGAGCTTAATCCAAGTCCCGTTGGGGGAAAAATCGCATTTTTTGTTGGGCCTGGGGGTCATTCAAACCCCGCGGCTATCATCCAGTAGTATGGCCGAGTCGTGCTTTACAGCATCGACCGGTGAGTTCATTGTATCAAATCCCCTTTGCTTTGGGTTTCAAGAATATTCCCCTTACTAGGGGATGGCCGGGCGCATGTACATCACCACTGGGAACGTGGTACCTAGGGACCAAATAATATATTTGCTTGGCCGTGATTTGGGGCATCGATCGTGGCTCTTCACAATTGTTAATATTCATGTTAATCTCCGTGGCGTGTTAGTCATACCTCGTGACAAGTGAGTCATATCTCGTGACATGTTAGTCATACCTGGTGACATGAAGCATGCCACGGAGTTGATTGATGCCCCCGCAGCTGTCAATCTAAAATGGTTGGAACCTGAGAAGCCGGCTCGTGGCTTGAACCATGCTCGGGATGGATCCCTATTGGCTATTATAACAGTCAACTAGCCCGGGATTCATTGACGGTTTATTCCTCGTACAGTATGCCAAGACTTTTTCTTGAGGTCTCTGACACGTGGCGTGCACGTGGCACGTGCAAGCTGGAAATGTTGGTCGTGCGCTGGTTCGAAGTCGTCGCGTGTTGGAAGTGGACGCTGTTGCAGTTGGTTGTCCAACCAATGAGTAAGAGCGCACTCGTGTGTTGTGTAGAGGCATGACTTTTGGCATGGAGCATGCCGCAGTTGGATGCCCGTGACTGTTATTTTCTAATGTGTTGGGACATCTTGATGTCCCATCGATCGACCGAAGGCTTGATATCAAGCCTTGCCGGGGATTTAGAGGCGAATGCTCAAAACGGATGGCACATCTGTACGTTGACGCAGACGCATTCTTCGTCTGCCAGACTTCTTGAAGGCTGCTCCGGAGTTTGGCTCCTACACCAGCACCAGGGCCGCACCTTGATTCAAGAGCATTGCAGATTGGGATAAAGTTGCAGGATCGTACGAAGTTGCAGGATCGTATATAAATTGCAGGATCGTACAATGTCGAAGGACCTTACGATATGTCCTACAGGATGGCAGAAGTTTACACCTGTCGCTTTTGCTGACAGGATCTAGATCTGTGTTGGACTTGCATGTGACTGGATCAGGATCTGTGTCGGACTATCGTGTTTGGCTCGCTCGACAGAGAATTCAGGAGACGGGATCAGGATCTGTGTCAGACTATCGAGTTTGGCTCGCTGCATCAGCTCACCGTTTGATCGATATCTCTGTTGCAAGTGCGTGCAGCCAAACTCCTGTACCAGCTCCAGAAATGGATCTCTATCCCGCAACACCAGAGTATTACGGTATACCAGAGTGGTTGAAACGTGCAAAGCTGCAGGATCGTCTGAAGTTGCAGGATCACACGCTGCGTCTTCAAGGATGGCAGAATTTTACACCTGTCAGATATGTGTCGGATTATTGAATTTGGCTCGATGCATCAGCTCGGTTTTTGACCTCTGTTGCAAGCGCATACAGGTAGACATTTCTTGCTTTCCTTGGTGTGTGTGCTGGCAGCTGCTTCGTGCTCCTCGACCAACACACTGCGAAGAATTCAGAAATGTTGAGAAAAGTGTTAACCAGTTCTCATGCTCGAGACATTTATAAAGTTAACCAGTTCTCTTACTCGGGACATCTATAATGTCCCACGTAATTACGGCTGCTTTGCAAGGTCGCAACGTGGGGTTAAACTGTAGTAGGTTCCTCTGAACCTTGGAAGAAAAGAATGAATCGGAAGATTGCTGCAACACCAAAGCTTGGTGCAAAGAACAATGTGTTCTAGGAATGTGGGGAAACATGTGAACTTTTCCCCATTGCTCGAGCGCGAGCCGTGGCATGCGATGTAGATCTGGAGCATTAATGTATCTTGCGTAATACAGGCATACTTCCATCAAGATGTGAACCCTGGTGGTTGTTGCTTCCTCTTTCCTGAGAGATCACTGCTTGTTGCTTTATACTTCCTTTAGTATGACGCATGCATCTAAGTAGGATTGTGAGCCTGCACAGAAATGTGTATGCCCTGGTTTAAATCCGACTGGCGATGTTCCGATAGAGGTCTTGGGGCTGCTGCAACAGTTGGGCTTCGGGCTCTTGGAACAGGAGCCGGAGCCCTCCGCTTTCTCGCCCTAAAGGAATGATAATATGATTGACATATTGTACACATATACGCAGTACCCATCGTGACGTGATATATCGATAATATATATGTTAATGCAGCTGCCCAGCGTGGCATCTGCAGCCGTATTGTGAACTCTGTACCATATGTCTGGTGGGTCCCTAGAGATCTCGTTGCCTTCTTAGGATACAAAGCTTCCAAGGGCCGAATGGCAACGTGGATAACCTTCTTATCCCCCTGGCACTCGGGTTTTTTTGTTGGGGGGGGGGGGAGATTGTGGCGCTCATGCAAAAGAGTGCATTTTCTTCGAAGAAATTCCATGTATGGAATCCTCGAAGAAATCCATATGGAAGCTCTGTTACTTACCGATATATGTACCACGTGGGTCCATGTGGGCGTGCAACATGGGGGACGCTTACAGGTACACATGTACCTCTCGGTGACGCTTGTACTGGAGCTAACTCCAGATCATCATGTGCCATATTAGAATACGCTACATATCAGCCTCCACCTGCGCAGGCGAATTAGAAAAGCACATCTGGAGTGACAGAGTTCATATTAGACCGTAACAGCACAATGTATCATAGTGTATGCTGGCTAGTATCATTCTGTTACGTAACATATACGGTCTCACGTAGCTAGAGCTATAGAGCGAGGTGCGCCTGTGCTGTCCTTGTAGACCGCGGCCATGGCAAGCGTTTAAAAGGAAACTTCTCCGTATCGCACCTTCCGTACCCGAGCTGAAATGTGTCGACGTCGGGAATTTAAGAGATATGAGGTTCTAAACCTGGGTCTGTAGCACCATGGTCCGGAGTGTTCGTGACGTGCACGTGTTGGTTGGCACTATTGATTGCAGGTGTACACCAGTTGTATCCACACGAGGTTCGTTGGGGCTCTGCATATGGGAGCCACGGGGCACATGCAGACGTGTCTCTCAAGGGGACCCGCCTGGGCGCGCAGATGTTCATTGCGTTTTCTCGGGCAGGCCACGTTTGATATGGTTCGGTTCAGATGGAGTCGTTGCAGACATGCCTTGCCCACATGTGCCCACATGTACATCTGGAAGCCCGTAAGGGCCAAATTTATTGTTGCTTAAACCACCTTGAGGCCAAGCCTAGGTCTGTCCTCGCTGCGATTATATATAAAATACACACAATGAAGTGTTTGAAAGGCAGCACGTTCTGAAATATGTGTATGTGCCAAACTCAAAGTCGTGATAAGTCTGACGCAGTCGACACTCATACATTTAATCTCAGCATTCTGGTGGGCAATCGGCACTCAATTGAGTTGAAACACCCAATATTGGGTGAGGGCTACGTAGATATACCCCTTTGGATCTCACATGTGGCAGGAGTGGGGGCTGCCAGGAGTGGGGCTTGGAGCATTTTAAGGGCGGGTCGCCGTCCCTCACTCCTTTTGCTCTATTAGAATAATGCGTTGTAAGTTTTTTGGGGACGTACACGCCAGCAGAAGATTGTAGCTACATGAAGACTATAGTCTGCTTCATTGCAGCTAATCAACGTGGTTGCTATTCTCGCCCCCCCCCCCCTTCTAAGGCACATGATTATTTAGGCACATGAAGAGCTGAAGATAATACTCTGCTTCATCGGAGCTGATCAACTTAATTGTTTATGTTGTCCTTCTCTATACACATAAAGGGCAATGCATTTCCCGAAACCCCCGAACATAACATATACTGTATAGACAGCGACGCACATCCCACAACCCGCATGGAATTGGCCATAGCAGAAAGAGTAACGCACGTTTGCAACCCTCTACCCATAAGTAAAAGACTGTGGAATCCTAACTCCATCTCCCCACAAGAGAGCCTCGGTTCCAGCTGCCGATATCGCGACCAGCAGCCCCGGCCCAGCACTTTTGCAAGTACTTCTCATAAGTGGACGCTGTGTCAAGAACCAGATCTTGTCTAAATAAGATTCTCATGGGGAAGGGACGTCTGATGAATGAAGTGACGATCGAGGACGTCTAATGAATCAAGTGATGAGCAAGGACGTCTAATGAATCAAGTGATGATCAAGGACGTCTGATATATCAAGGGATGATCGAGGACGTCTGATGAATCAAGTGATGAGCAAGGACGTCTAATGAATCAAGTGATGATCAAGGACGCCTGATGAATCAAGTGACGATCGAGGACGTCTGATGAATCAAGTGATGATCGAGGACGTCTAATGAATCAAGTGATGATCAAGGACGTCTGATGAATCAAGTGATGATCAAGGACGTCTGATGAATCAAGTGATGAGCAAGGGCCTGCACCCGCGTCAAAACCTGCTTCAAAGGAGGTTTTAGAATTCGCTGCCCTCTTCATCAAGGTAAAAGTGAGGAGCAGAACGGTCTTCTCTATAGACGCCCAGATAAGTTCTTACACCTCTTTGTGTTGGGCCTCATATGATAAAAGTCATAAGGGAAAACCATATTTACAAATGCGGATCATCGATTGATCGGAGGGTTATATAGATAGCTTCCCATTTACAAATGCGCACCATCAATCGATCATTGCAATGGTTCGAAGGGTTATCCCCAGTTTCCCCGGATCATGATGGACCATACGGTAATGCTACTAGGCCCCGAAGTCCATGGAGCACTTGAGAGCTATCTGAGTGTCCCAGGTGCTGTGCGACCTTAGTTGCTAGACATGGGCCATTCTTGAATCTGATTGCAATCCTCATCTTATTGCCGTCCTCTTCAGCCTTAGTGGCTGGTCCTGGATGCAATTATTCCTTCCTTCCTTGGAACAAATGCATCCGAGCCAGATCGCGATTGCGTTATTGTATTTGCTCGACATGTCCTAGTCTTCCGTGACCTCGGAGGTTGAGCACTTAACTATAGGCATGGTGGCATGACGACTGGGACCCTCCTTGGATACAGCTGCGAGAGCAGTACTGCTGCGAGAGCTGTACTGCGGCGAGAGCTGTACTGCTGCAAGAGCTGTACTGCTGCGAGAGCTGTACCACTGTGAGAGCAGAACTGCTGTGAGAGCTGTACTGCTGTGAGAGCTGTACTGCTCTTGGAGCAGTACTGCTGCATCCTGGCGAACCCAGAGCGAGCACTACAAGGACCCGAGGTTGGCGCATACAGGTTCCAAGATATTTCCTCGAATCGATTTACTGGAGATCTCTGTTCAAAAGGATTCCTGATGACTTCTGAAAAAGGTGTCCTGGAGACTTCTGCAAAACGTTTTCTGGAGATTTGTGCAAATGGTGTCCTGGAGACTTCGGCAAAAGGTTCCCTGGAGTCTTCTGCAACTGCCTTGCAAGAGGTACCTCCCCACCACTTCAAAGACGCTCATGGTCATCACGAGCCGGAGCCCTCCGCTTTCTCGCCCTAAAGGAATGATAATATGATTGACATATTGTACACATATACGCAGTACCCATCGTGACGTGATATATCGATAATATATATGTTAATGCAGCTGCCCAGCGTGGCATCTGCAGCCGTATTGTGAACTCTGTACCATATGTCTGGTGGGTCCCTAGAGATCTCGTTGCCTTCTTAGGATACAAAGCTTCCAAGTGCCGAATGGCAACGTGGATAACCTTCTTATCCCCCTGGCACTCGGGTTTTTTTGTTGGGGGGGGGGGGGAGATTGTGGCGCTCAAGCAAAAGAGTGCATTTTCTTCGAAGAAATTCCATGTATGGAATCCTCGAAGAAATCCATATGGAAGCTCTGTTACTTACCGATATATGTACCACGTGGGTCCATGTGGGCGTGCAACATGGGGGACGCTTACAGGTACACATGTACCTCTCGGTGACGCTTGTACTGGAGCTAACTCCAGATCATCATGTGCCATATTAGAATACGCTACATATCAGCCTCCACCTGCGCAGGCGAATTAGAAAAGCACATCTGGAGTGACAGAGTTCATATTAGACCGTAACAGCACAATGTATCATAGTGTATGCTGGCTAGTATCATTCTGTTACGTAACATATACGGTCTCACGTAGCTAGAGCTATAGAGCGAGGTGCGCCTGTGCTGTCCTTGTAGACCGCGGCCATGGCAAGCGTTTAAAAGGAAACTTCTCCGTATCGCACCTTCCGTACCCGAGCTGAAATGTGTCGACGTCGGGAATTTAAGAGATATGAGGTTCTAAACCTGGGTCTGTAGCACCATGGTCCGGAGTGTTCGTGACGTGCACGTGTTGGTTGGCACTATTGATTGCAGGTGTACACCAGTTGTATCCACACGAGGTTCGTTGGGGCTCTGCATATGGGAGCCACGGGGCACATGCAGACGTGTCTCTCAAGGGGACCCGCCTGGGCGCGCAGGTGTTCATTGCGTTTTCTCGGGCAGGCCACGTTTGATATGGTTCGGTTCAGATGGAGTCGTTGCAGACATGCCTTGCCCACATGTGCCCACATGTACATCTGGAAGCCCGTAAGGGCCAAATTTATTGTTGCTTAAACCACCTTGAGGCCAAGCCTAGGTCTGTCCTCGCTGCGATTACATATAAAATACACACAATGAAGTGTTTTGAAAGGCAGCACGTTCTGAAATATGTGTATTTGCCAAACTGAAAGTCGTGATAAGTCTGACGCAGTCGACACTCATACAATTAATCTGAGCATTCTGGTGGGCAATCGGCACTCAATTGAGTTGAAACACCCAATATTGGGTGAGGGCTACGTAGGTATACCCCTTTGGATCTCACATGTGGCAGGAGTGGGGGCTGCCAGGAGTGGGGCTTGGAGCATTTAAAGGGCAGGTCGCCGTCCCTCACTCCTTTTGCTCTATTAGAATAATGCGTTGTAAAGTTTTTTGGGGACGTACACGCTAGCAGAAGATTTGTAGTCTGCTTCATTGCAGCTAATCAACGTGGTTGCTTTTCTCGCCCCCCCCCCCTCTATAAGGCACATAATTATTTAGGCACATGAAGAGCTGCAGATTGTACTCTGCTTCATCGGAGCTGATCAACTTAATTGTTTATGTTATCCTTCTCTATACACATAAAGGGCCCGTTCCCGAAACCCCCAAACATAACATATACTGTATAGACAGCGACGCACATCCCACAATCCGCATGGAATCGGCCATAGCAGAAAGAGTAACGCACGTTTGCAACCCTCTACCCATAAGTAAAAGACCGTGGAATCCTAACTCCATCTCCCCACAAGAGAGCCTCGGTTCCAGCTGCCGATATCGCGACCAGCAGCCCCGGCCCAGCACTTTTGCAAGTAAATCTCAAAAGTGGACGCTGTGTCAATTGTCTTGCAAGAACCAGATCTTTTCTAAATAAGATTCTCATGGGGAAGGGACGTATGATGAATGAAATGATGATCAAGGACGTCTGATGAATGAAGTGACGATCGAGGACGTCTGATGAATCAAGTGATGAGCAAGGACGTCTAATGAATCAAGTGATGATCAAGGACGTCTGATGAATCAAGTGATGATCAAGGACGTCTGATGAATCAAGTGAGGATCAAGGACGTCTGATGAATCAAGTGTTGAGCAAGGGCCTGCACCCGCGTCAAAACCTGCTTCAAAGGAGGTTTTAGAATTCGCTGCCCTCTTCATCAAGGTAAAAGTGAGGAGCAGAACGGCCCGTTCAAAAGTGAAAAGCAGAACGGTCTTCTCTGTCGACGCCCAGATAAATTCTTACACCTCTTTGTGTTGGGCCTCATATGATAAAAGTCATAAGGGAAAACCATATCTACAAATGCGGACCATCGATTGATCGGAGGGTTATATAGATAGCTTCCCATTTACAAATGCGCACCATCAATCGATCATTGCAATGGTTCGAAGGGTTATCCCCAGTTTCCCCGGATCATGATGGACCATACGGTAATGCTACTAGGCCCCGAAGTCCATGGAGCACTTGAGAGCTATCTGAGTCTCCCAGGTGCTGTGCGACCTTAGTTGGCTAGACATGGGCCATTCTTGAATCTGATTGCAATCCTCATGTTATTGCCGTCCTCTTCAGCCCTAGTGGCTGGTCGTGGATGCAATTATTCCTTCCTTCCTTGGAACAAATGCATCCGATCCAGATCGCGATTGCGTTATTGTATTTGCTCGAGATGTCCTAGTCTTCCACAACCTCGTTTTTCAGCACTTAACTCTAGGCCTGATGGCATGACGACGTGGAGCCTCCTTGGGTGCAGCTGCGAGAGCAGCACTGCTGCGAGAGCTGTACTGCTGCGAGAGCTGTCATGCTGTGAGAGCTCTACTGCTGCAAGAGCTGTACTGCTGCAAGAGCTGTACTGCTGCGAGAGCTGCACCACTGTGAGAGCAGAACTGCTGTGAGAGTTGTACTGCTGTGAGAGCTGTACTGCTGCAAGAGCTGTACTGCTGCAACAGCAGTACCGCTCCAAGAGCAGTAGTGCTACATCCTGACGAACCAGAGCCAGCGCTGCAAGGACCCAAGGTTGGCGCGTGCAGGTTTCCAAGAGATTTCCGCGAAGCGATTTACTGGACATTTCTGTTCAAAAGGATTCCTGATGACTTCGGCAAATGATGTCCAGGAGACTTCTGCAAAACGTTTCCTGAAGATTTGTGCAAAAGGTGTCCTGGAGACTTCGGCAAAAGGTTCCCTGGAGTCTTCTGAAACTGCCTTGCAAGAGGTACCTCCCCACCACTTCAAAGACACTCATGGTCATCACGAGGGTCGCCTCCTCTTCTCTTTGTGCCGGCTTGCATGCTTCGCTCCCCTGCGCACATCATGGACAGATGCTCCATCATCATTCACCTTCCTACTGGGGTTCATCAACTCCTTGTTAGCTCCCTAGCTCAAAACTACTTCAGTCCACAGAGTAGTGCGCAAAGTGCATTGCACGCACACACCCACACCCAGACACGGCGTGTTTGGGGGGGGGGGGGAGGGCTGAAGAGAAAGAGAGACAGACACACACACACACACACACACACACACACACACACACACACACACGTGCACCATCCACACAATCACTTGTCATCTTGTACCCCTCAAGTGGCTCGACATAGACAATTCTGCTTAACCGGAAGGGCAGTGCCGATTAGCCTTTGTACCTTGTACTCTTTAACACTTCGCGGAACAATGCTGATGTGCTCGTTCTCCTCCCATCCATTGAACTGAGTCCTTGTTCCCATTGCACAGTCTCTCTCTCTCTCTCTCTCTCTCTCTCTCTCTCTCTCTCTCTCTCTCTCTCTCTCTCTCTCTCCTCTCTCTCTCTCTCTCTCTCTCTTCTCTCTCTCTCTCTCTCTCCTCCCTCCCTCCCTCCCTCTCCCTCCTCCCTCCCTCCCTCCCTCCCTCCCTCCCTCCCTCCTCCTCCCTCCCTCTCCTCCCTCCCTCCCTCCCCTCCCCCTCCTCCTCCCTCCTCCCTCCCTCCTCCCTCTCCTCCTCCCTCTCTCTCCTCTCTCTCTCTCTCTCTCTCCTCTCTCTCTCTCTCCTCTCTCTCTCTCTCTCTCTCTCTCTCTCTCTCTCTCTCTCTCTCCTCTCTCTCTCTCTCTCTCTCTCTCTTCTCTGTGTGTGTGTGTGGTGTGACTGTGTGTGCGTGTGTGTGTGTGTGTGTGTGTGTGTGTGTGTGTGTGAGTGCGCGCGCGTGCATGCGCGACTGTGCATGCGTGCGTGTGCGTCTGCGAGCAAGGCCACAGCTGTGCGTGAATATCTGTGCGCTTTTGATAACAAGCAAAAAAATAGGGCAAACAAGCTCGCACGAAACAAACTTTACCCGAAAAGGACAGTTTCTCCCCCCCCCCCCCTCAAAAAGTAAAAAAAGAATGGGATCCTGCATGAGATTTTTCTTTCCTACCTTGAGGGGCCTGCTGTACCATCGCGCGCTGCACGCCCGTCCCGCGCTCGGCTGGGGTGGCCCCTCCCACCACCTCTGCCAGGCTCTATGGGGCGGCCACACCCGCGACCGCGTGCCCCGCTGGTGCCCGGAACGTGTCGCGGGGCTCTGCCCGGGCCCTTTGCTCCGCCGAAAACCTTTGTACCGCCGTGAGACATCGTACCGCCTCTTCCGGAACCTTCTGAGCCGCGCTTTCTGTCCTCTCCTTCCCTAGACCCGCCCTTTCTGCCCTCCGCTCCCCCAGGAGAGCGGCCCCGGACAGCTTTGCGGGGCCTCTTGAGCCCCACTACGTCGTCCGGCTCTTCCCCCACCTGCTCCGCATTGAAACATCTCCGCTGTAAAAGAGAAATTAAAGGGAAGGAAAGGAAAGGAAAGGAAAGAGGAAAGGGGACGGGAGGGGAGGGGAGAGGAGAGAAAGAACAACAGTGATGGACACGTCACATGCGGCACAAAAAGATGACGGGAGATGGCAGATATGGCCTGTAGATGGCACTTGTGGCACGTGAATGGCACATATGGCACGCAAAGACACCGGAAAAAGGGAAAGGAAGGACCCAAAAGAAGCTGCACGCGGCGTGTGACAGTGTTTCAAGGGGGCGGGCGGGGAGAAAGTTTCCAGTTTCTTGTTGAGTTGGTTAGCAGGAAGGAAGGACGGAAGGAAGGAAGGAAGGAAGGAAGGAAGGAAGGAAGGAAGGAAGGAAGGAAAGAAGGAAGGAAGGAACAAACGACCGACCGACTCACCGCCCCAACGAATGAAGAAACCATCGAGCAAGGGAATAAAAGCTGCGCATCACCCGTTATGACGACTAAATGTGGTACCAACCAACCAACTCACGAGGTTCATCCACTCTTCCCGAGATTCATCCACTCATAAGCACTGATCAGCTCTCAGCACCTTCCTGATTGAACGAGAATGCGCTGCTGCTTGTGATATGAAAGCGCGTAAGTGCGCTCGTACCAAAATAACAGACAATGCAAGTCAGTGCTGGCTGTGAGTAGATACATGCGTACTCTAAACCCGCCTCCACATCTTGACCACATCAATAGACCCTGGGCCGTGTATTGAATCCTGCCTCCCTTTACATGCACGCACACGCGGTCTTGCGCGTGTGCATGTGCCTGCGCGCGCGCGCTTTGTGTGTGTTGTGTGTGTGTGTGTGTGTGTGTGTGTGTGTGTGTGTGTGTGTGTGTGTGTGTGTGTGTGTGTGTGTGTGTGTGTGTGTGTGTGTGTGTGTGTTTGTGTGTGTGCGCGCGCGCGCGCATGTGTGCACGCTCGCGCAGATGACGGCCCCTCACCATCCGAAATGACAATTTTTCCATCTTCAAACTCGTAATGAGCGCAGCCCGTGTGTTTAGGCGCACAGCAAATTGGGGTGTTATTCACAATTTTATGTATGCACAGGCCAGTGCAGTGGTCCCCACACACTGTGATTGGAGCCTCTCGATACAGATAGGCAGAGAAAGAGAGAGAGAGAGAGAGAGAGAGAGAGAGAGAGAGAGAGAGAGAGAGAGAGAGAGAGAGAGAGAGAGAGAGAGAGAGAGAGAGAGAGAGAGAGAGAGAGAGAGAGAGAGAGAGAGAGAGAGAGAGAGGCGCCCCCACCTCTTGGCGGTACACTTCTACGTCATCGTCGTCCTCCGCCTCCCCCGGGGGCCCCCGCTCGGCTCGCCCCCGCTTGTTGGGAAGGCCCTTCTGGCCGCCTTCACCCTCGGCCTTCCTCTTCTTGGCCACCTCCTTTCTCTTGACGTTCTCTTCCTGTTGGCATGACCCCCTCTGCCAGTCAGTCCCGCCCGACGTCACGCTGAAAAGAAAAACATATACATACATATTGGGAGCTACAATATATAATAAAAAAGTATCGGGAACTATATTATACACTATATAACTAATCAGAGCTACAATATATAATATATGCTACAGTATATACGTACTCAGGGCTGTAATATAAAATATACAAGCATTCAGGGCCATAATATAAAACATATAAGTGTTAAGTGTCGGGAGTATTCGGAGCTGCGATATCTAAGAGTGTTGAGTATTATGCTTAAATGAGTATTGGGAATAAAAGATATTGGGTGCTTTTCCGTTCCTGCAATGTCTCCTGCAATACATCCCCGGATGACAAATGGGGAGGAGAGATTTGTTTTGCGGTGTGGGTAAGCAGCAGCTTTGCTGCTGGGCTGCCTGTGCGGTGTTAAAAACGTGCGCCAGGGAGGGAGCAACCTGCTGACGGCGACGTTGGGCCCTCAGCGTCTCGCGGTCTTTGAACGCGGCCGCTTGAACGGCGACCTCCTGGGGGGTTCGGCTCTGGTGGGCATGAAATAACACCTGCCCTGTGCACAACCCCTCCTCTACCTTGACAATCTCCAGCTCCATCCGCGGCCCCCCCTACTCACGAGCAAACCCCACCCCCCCCCCCTCTTCAATCCTGCTTCCCGTTTAATTAGCAACGTGGAAATGCACCTCTCGTTGATACTCTTGCAGCCTGCAAAGGAGGGGCGGAAGGACATCAACGCATGGGAGTGGATCAGGAACATGAAGGCAATGCACATCTGACATGCAGAATGTGTACATAAGGCAAACAACTGAACCTCCTACATGTGGGTAGCGTCTCTCTCTCTCTCTCTCTCTCTTCTCTCTCTCTCTCTCTCTCTCTCTCTCTCTCTCTCTCTCTCTCTCTCTCTCTCTCTTTCTCTGTGTGTGTGTGTGTGGTGTGTGTGTGTGTGTGTCTGTGTGTGTGTGTGTGTGTGTGTGTGTGTGTGTGTGGTGTGTGTGTTTGTGTGTGTATATGACACACATACACACACATCCACACACACACACACACACACACACACACACACAGACACACACACACACACACACACACACACACACACACACAGACACAGACACACACGCACGCGCCCGCGCGCACAAGCACTCTTGAAAGCTCTCAGAAGCGGAAGCTTCCACGGAGGAACCCGCGGTCGAAAGGAACCCAGGACTTCAAAAGGGAGAGCGAGCGGGGGAAAGGGCACAAGCCTGGACAGTCAGTCAAACTGTCCACGCTGTCGAATGAGTGCCAAAAGATCAGAGACTCCTTCAAAAGACACCCCTCCCCCCCCCCCCCCCCCAACAAAGCCGGAAGCGGGGAAAGAGAGCTGCAAAAAAGGGGAAAAGAACAAAAAATGAAAAGGAAAACAGGGAAAGAAACAAAAACAACAATTGCAAAAAAGCGGAATAGGGAAACGGAATAGGGAGGGGGAGGGGGAGGATATATGGAAACCGAATATGTGATCTATTGAGGATGGTTCCAAGGGGGGGCCGGGGGGGGGGGGGGGGACAGACGGCAACCGAATATGTAATCTGTTGGGGGTGGAGCCAGAAAAGGCACCTCGTGCAGTCGGATACGCGACTGGCGTGAGGCCAGATTCCCTCTCCCCAAATCTTGCGGGAGGGTGACTCGAGCTTCTGCCGCCTCTTCTCCTTCGCTTTCCTGCAGCACTTCCAGCAGACCCATTTCCTCTCCCTCTCCCTCTCTCTCTATGTGAAATTCTCCACTCACAGCAACCCCACCTCCCCCTCTCACAGAAATTCTCCACTCACAGCAACCTCACCTCCCCCCCTCACAGAACTTCCCACCTCACAGCAACCCCACCTCCCTCTCTCACTACCACTCCCAACTCCCAGCAACCCCACCTCCCCTCAAGCACTCCCAGCCCCATCACTCCTCAAGCACACCCAAACAATCCCACCGTCCCTCTCTCACTGAAGTTCGCCTCTCACAGACACCCCATGGCCCCTCAAGCACTCCCAGCAGCCCCATCATCCCCCTCTCACTGAACTGCCCCACTCCCAGCAGCCCCATTGCCCCCCCTCCCTCCCCGCCCCCGAGTCCAACAATCCCATCTCCCCTCTAACAAAACCGGGGCAACACTTGCGTCAAAACCAGGGCAGTACTTGCGTCAAAACCAGTGCAGCACTTGCGTTAAAACCAGGGTAGTACATGTGTCAAAACCAGGGCAATCCCATCTCCCCTCTCTAACAAAACCAGGGCAGTACTTGTGTCAAGCCTGCGGGCGGAAGACAAAGTGGACACCTAATATACCACAGATTTTCAGTTGACTTCCGTTCAGCATTGGTGGTCTAGTGGTAGAATAGCACCCTGCCACGGTGCAGACCCGGGTTCGATTCCCGGCCAATGCATGTAAGGTCAGTAACTGAGGTTTTGGGCACCCCCCTTTTTCCCTTTTCCCTGTTGTTGTTGTTGCTGTTGTGTGTGTGTGTGTGTGTGTGTGTGTGTGTGTGTGTGTGTGTGTGTGTGTGTGTGTGTGTGTGTGTGTGTGTGTGTGTGTGTGTGTGTTTTCTTTCCGCCTTTCTACAATATGAGGGGCGCCCAACCCGCAATTTAGAATATTTTTACAATACGAGAGTTGCACACCAAGAACCCCCCACCCCTCACACAACGGCTCTAGTTCCCTTACATCCACCACCCCCTCAAGGAGTCTCACTGCCAGCTGCCAATCAACAGCCCACGCAAGGGAGACAGTCCTTCGCTTGTACAGAACCAGACAAAGTCCTCGTGGGCAAGGGAGGCCTGATTAACAAGGCCCTGCGACCTCTTTGCAATTGGACACTCCCTGCAGCGCTCTCCAATCTTCCAAAGTTGTACTTGCAGCTATGTGCTCCTACAGCACCCATCCCCCAGCACACATCCTCCAGCACACATCCTACCGCACACGTCCTGCAGCACACATCCTACGGCACACATCCTACCGCACACATCCTACTGCACACATCCTACCGCACACATCCTACTGCACACATCCTACTGCACACATCCTACCGCACACATCCTACTGCACACATCCTACCGCACACATCCTAAAGGTTTTCCCTGCCCGACCAAATCTCACTTGAGGACCCCCCTCCCCAAACACACACACACACACACACACACACACACACAGCCACACACACACACACAGCCACACATACACACACACACGCACACACACACACACACACACACACACACACAGAGAGAGAGAGAGAAAGAGAGAGAGAGAGAGAGAGAGAGAGAGAGAGAGAGAGAGAGAGAGAGAGAGAGAGAGAGAGAGAGAGAGAGAGGGAGAGGGGGGGGGGGAGAGACACACGGACGCACGCACCCCTGCACTGGCGCACTGACGCACGCACCACGGGCGCACGCGCGCGCGCGCGCACACACACACACA
Source organism: Botryococcus braunii (assembly GCA_002005505.1). NCBI lineage: Eukaryota > Viridiplantae > Chlorophyta > Trebouxiophyceae > Botryococcus > Botryococcus braunii. The sequence goes on from KV908440.1 coordinate 109,351, forward strand.
CACACACAGACACACACACACACACACACACACACACACACTCACACACACACACACACACACACACACACACACACACACACCCAGGGAGGGAGAGACACACCCAGAAACACACACCGAGAGACGGAGAGAGAGGGGGGGGGGGGGCGCACCGATCCGTAGCCGCTCTTGGTGAGGAGCTCGGAGATGTCGGTGAGGTGGGCCATGTTGGGAAGGTGGCGCTGCCCCACCAGGCTCTTGATGCTCTTCGTCACCCCGCTCGGCGTCGCAGCTATGTTGTAGTGCCGAAAGCTGATCCGCCCGCTCTGCGGGTCTCTGCTCAGCAGCACCATTCTCTGGCCCCTCCCCGCCGCCCTTTACTGACAGCCGGTAAGAGAATACTCTTACTGAAACTGCTACTAACACTGGGGAGGAGAGTGTAGTTTAGCGAATGACTCAGCAGTACCTTCTCAGCAGTACCATACTCAGCAGTACCATTCTCAGCAGTACCATACTCAGCAGTACCATTCTCAGCAGTACCATGCTCAGCAGCACCACTCTCTGGCCCCTCGCCCCTGGACCTGTTACTGACAGCCAATAAGGAAACACTCTTACTAACACTCTCTCTAACACACTTACTAACACTAAGGAGTGGAGTGCATTTTTAGCAAAATGAGTCAACAGCACCATTCTCTGGGCCCTCCCCTCTGCCCCTCTCAGGTATGAGCCAAGCGTCCGCTCCTCAACCACTTGTGCGTAAACTTCTGGTAACACTCTTTGCTAGCACACTCACTGACACTCAGGGGTGTAGTGCAGTTGAGCGAAATGAATCAACAGCATCAATTTCCGGCCCCTCCCAACCGCCTGACATCCACTTAACGACCATCCACTTACTGACATCCGGTGAGGAAACACTCCTACTGAAGCTCTTAATAATAAAAAGGGAGGGGGCAGTTCAAAGAATGAGTCAGCACCACCATTCTCTTGCCCTCCCCCGCCCCCCACTGACAGCTGGTAAGGGAACACTCTTACTAACACACTCTTACTAAATACACGGGAGGGGGCTGCTCAGAGACTGAGTCAGCAGCACCATTCTCTGGCCCCTCCCCCCTCCGCACCTCTCAGCGTATGAGGCAAGCGCCCGCTCCTCAACCACTCCCGCTCCTTCTTGCGGAGACGCGACTGTGTTTCTCTTCCTCCCAAGTGTGGCTACTGACAGCAGGTAAGGGAACTCTCGCGCGTGCTTGCGCACAACGCGCACAACGCGCTCACGCACGCCAACACCAGTGAAAACATCCAACAGCCTTCCTCTTAAACAACAGCTGCACCACCAGCTCGCCTCCGGGCACATACAATAATGGAAAAAACCACAAAGGAAAAACCCTGCATTAGAAAAGTCAACGCTGAAACGCAAAAGCCCGCCCAGACATCGATCCTGGGACTGCCACTGGAGGCTGTGCGGGCACAGCAGCTCACCACGCGCTGCACCCCTGGAAAATCTGACATCAAGTCGTTCAAATACCCATGAGCACTGGAAGAAATGGAATGTACTCAGTCTTCCAAACATAAGCAGTCGCTACTGTACTATGTAAGAATTTCATACTCGGCAAATGTAAAGCAGCCACATGCCTGGTCCATCCTGTGGCTTCTAACCACCCCAAAAGAACTGCTGCTTAAAGAACCCCTCTGCATTAGCAAAGTGCTATTGCTCCAAGCAGATCCCAGCATGGGAACAAGCCCCGACTTTCAGATTTGCAAGGCCCCACTAGATGCCGGCTCCTGGTAGCCCTCGAGCCAGCCACCAGCAGGAGAACGGCCGATGATGACAAACAAAAGCATGCCCTCACTGTATATCTTTACAAAAAAAAGGCATCAACAGCACGCTCTGCAATCCCCACCAGGAATCGAACCTGGGTTTGTGTCTGAGCAGGCACGTCCAGCCCTCACACAATGCCGAGCGGCCCAAGCACTCGCTTTCGTGATGCGGTCCGACATTTAAAAACATGAGCGGCCCCCCTATATGAGAAGACTTGGACAGGAAAACCTTTACACACATCATCATCTGTTGACATTATCATGACCCCTGAACAGCCCGTAAGCTCATGCTTCTGGCCGAAAGGACCCAAGGCTGCTCTGACTGCTAAAACTCACACAAAATGCACGAACTCGTAAACTCTTGGAACTTGTGAATGTACACGAAGCAAAGATACACCCCAGAGCTTGTGAATTTATTAGAAACAAAGGTACAATTAATCAGAAACATAGGTGCATTGCACACCGTCAGCCCAGTAAACCCCATTATAATGCATTGGCGAACAGCCACATTCGCCAAGGCCGAATGTTCACATCTCCCGAAAACTCAACCAAGGTAAGACCCTGCCCAGATTTTTCCTTCTTCTCATCTGCAGCCCTGGAATGACGCAACTGTAACCAAGACATGACTCAACTGTTATCCCATAGATTACTGACCCCTAAACCTGAAGATGATTCCACTGTAACCCAGAGATGACTCAACTGCAACCCCGGTCTGACTCAACCATTAACCCAGGGATGAGTCAACCGTAACACTGAGATGACTCTAACCATTAACCCAGGGATGAGTCAACCGTAACACTGAGATGACTCAACCATTAACCCAGGGATGAGTCAACCGTAACACTGAGATGACTCAACCATTAACCCAGGGATGATTCCACTATAATAACCCTGGTATGACTCACTCAACTGCAACCCTGGCATGACTCAGCCATAACTCTGACATAACTCAGCTTTAGCCAGAGAATGACTCGACCGTAAGGCGACTTTTCCTCTGTTCCTCTCAAGTCTGCAAACTGACAGCTGGTAAGGGAACACCACACTCACGCAAGCACACGCGCACGTGCTCACAACGCAGGCAGGCACGCCAACACCAGTGACAAAAACCAACACCCTTCCTCTTAAAGCTGGCGCGCCTCCGGGCACATATAAAAAAGAAAAAAAAGACCACAAAGGAAATGGCATTGATGATGCATCAAGTCTACCCAAGAATCGATCCTGGGACTTTCACCGGAGGCTGTGCCTGCACAGCAACTCACCACGCGCTGCAACCCTGGACAATCATACGATATGTCATCCAAATACCCATGAGCACTAGAAGCAATGTCTAGAAGCAATGAACTCAGTTGTCAAGACGTAAGCAGTCGCTAACGATCCATGTAAGCATTTCATGCTCGGCCCATGTAAGCGGCCTCGTGCTTGGTCCATGCTATGCCTTCTACCCACAACAAGCGCGCTGCTGCTTGAAGAACCCCACAGCATGAGCACCATGCCATTAGTCTAAGCAGATCCCAGCATGGGAACAAGCCCCGCCTTCCACATTCTGTAAGGCCCCACTAGATGCCGGCTTATGAACCCCTCGAGCCGGCTACCAGCAGGAGAACGGCCGATGATGACAAACAAAAGCATACCCTCACTGTACAATCTGTACACGTCTCTCGTTCCGCAATGTGGTTTTCCGATCTTGCCCCGAGACATTCAAAAATCATAAACAAATCCCCCCTCCTCTTTTCCCCCAGTCCCCACCGGGGGGGAGGGGGGGTAAAAAAATTGACAGTCAATTCTCCGCGCATTCCCCACCAGGGATTGAACCTGGCTTTTCGCCTGAGCAGGCACGTCCAGTCCTCACACAATGCCGAGCGGCCCCATGATGCTTCTCATGATGTGTTTTCAAAATTTAAATAACAATACCCCCACATTTAAAGAGACTTGAACGGGACAAATTTTGCACATCATCATCTGTTGACATTCTCATGGCCCCTGTGGAGCCGGTAAACGCATGCTTCCGGAAGAGAGGAACCCAGCTGTTCTGACACCTAAAACTAAAAAAAAATCGCTTGCAACTTGTGAATCTATAAGAAACAAAGACACACCCCAGAACTTGTGAATTTATAAGAAACAAAGGTTCATTTCACATCGTCAGCCTCACAGACCCCAATCTAATCCATTAGCAAACAGGCACTTCTCGCCGACGCCGAATGTTCACTTCTCCCCAAACCTCACCCCAGTCCTGGCCCAGACTCCTTCTCAACTGCAACCCTGGAATGATGCAACTGTAAACCCTGAATGACTCATCTGCAACCCAGAGATGATTCCACTGTTAACCCAGAGATGACTCTCTCAACTGCAGCCCCGCTATGACTCGACTGTCCATCCTGAGATGAATCAAGCATAGCTCAGAGATAACTCAGCTTTACCCAGGGAATGACTCGAATGCAACCCAGAGATGCCTCAACCGTAAGAAGACTTTGCTTCCCCACCTCTCAAGCGTGTTTGCTGACAGCTGGCACGGGAATACTCACATGCGCATGTCCGCACAACGCGCACATGCACGCCAACACCAGCGACAAAACCCAACACCCTTCCTCTAAAAGAACAACTGCGCCACCAGCGTGCCTCTTCGCACAAATAGAAAAGGAAAAACCCACAAAAGAAAAATCCTGCAGATGCAGACGACATTGCCTACCCAGGAATCGATCCTGGGACTGCCACCGGAGGCTGTGCCTGCACAGCAGCACATCACGCTCTGCACCCCTGCAAAATCATACATAAAGTCGTCCAAATACCCAGGAGCACTGGAAGCCATAGAAAGTACTCAGCTTCAAACACGTAAGCAGGCTGCTGCCGGTCTCTGCAAGCATTTCAAGCTCGGCACAGCCTCATGCCTGGTCCATCCTATGCCTTCTAACCACCCCAAGCGCACAGCTGCTTAAGAACCGAAGCAGCATTAGCATCATGCCATTGCTCCCAGCTGACCTCAGCATGGGAACAAGCCCCGAATTGCACATTCTGTAAGTCCCCCCGTAGGTGCCGGCTTGTGGTAGCCCTCGAGGCCGTTACCAGCAGGAGAACGGCTGATGATGACACACAAAAGCATGCCCTCACTGTACCATCGTTACACGTCCCTCTTTCCGCAGATGGGTTTTTCCGATATTGCTCCCAGACAATCAAGAATCATAGAGAAATCCCCCTTTTATGTTTTCCCCCGGGGGGAGAGGGGGGGGGTCACCAAAAAAAAACGGACGCTGTTGTCCCAGCCCACTTCCCACCAGGAATCGAACCTGGGATTGCGTCCGAGCAAGTCCGCCCAGCCCTAACACAATGCCGAGCGGCCCATGCACACTGCTTCTCATGACGTGATTCCAATATCTTAAAACCATTATGTGCTCCCACATTCAAAGATAAATGAAGGGGACGAATTTTGCACAGCATCATCCGTCGACATTCGCATGACCCCTCAACAGCCAGTAAGCTCACACTTCCAGAGCAACCGAACCCATTCCCATCTCCTGGCAGGCAGACAGATTGGCAGTACGCCCAAAAAAAAAAAAAAAAAAAAAAAAAAAAAACAACAAATGTACAATAGAGGAAGGGAATGGGGAGCAGCAGAGCATACTGGCAGGCGGAGAGTTTGGCGGTACGGATGTCGATGCTGGGGGAAGAGGCGTTCGAAGAAGAGGGACATGGAGAGCTTGACCTCTCCCCCCGTGGCGCTCTTCAAGTTGTTGAGGACCACCAGCGGGGGGCCCTTGCAAAGAGCGCGGCGGTACGGAATGACATGAAATCAACCAGAAATTTTGCTAAAAGAGGAAGGGAAGAGAATGCGGAGGAGCGGCCCCCACCTGGCAGGCGGAGAGTTTGGCGGTACGGATGTTGATGCTGGGGAAGAGGCCCTCGAACAGGGACATGGAGAGCTTGACCTCGGGGCCGCCCGCCGCGCTCTTGAAGTTGTTGAGGACCACCAGCGGGGGGCCCTTCCACATGCTGGAGGGGGCGCGCGGCCTCTGTTGCGCTCCCAGCACGTCGCGGATGAGCGCGTACTCGTGCACCCTCAGCGTCACGGTCGGCCCCTGGCCCCCCACCGTCTCCCCCCAGACTCAGTAACCAAACCCCGGAGAATTGACATCGGAAAAAGGAAATTGCGTAGGGTTTTCAACCTCAGCGTCACGGTCGGCCCCTGCCCCCCCTCCCCCACTTTTTCCCCCCAGCCTCAGCAACCAAACCCTGGATTACTCACGTTGAAAAACGCAAATTGCATAGGCCTTTCACCCTCAGCGTCACGGTCGGCCCCTGCCACCCCTCCCCCACCGTTTCCCCCCAGCCTCACCAACCAAACCCTGGATTACTCACGTTGAAAAACGCAAATTGCATAGGCCTTTCACCCTCAGCGTCACGGTCGGCCCCTGCACCCACCGTTTCCCTCAAGCCTCAGTAACCAAACCACGCAAAAAAAGGGGGAAATGGGGGGGGGGGATGTGATCATGGAGAAGCGCACCCGGGGGCTTTTAGCGATTCGAAGGTAGGCGGCGTTTTCTGTGGCTGTCAGGATGAGGAAATGCGTCACCCCCAGCGGCCCCGCCACGTTCACAAAGTCCTTCAGCAGATTCCGCCGCGACTCCTGCATGCACTCCCACCCCTCCCCCTCACCACTCCCAGCACTGCTCGTCAAGACCCCGAAAAGGAAAAAATTAACCCTGTAAAGGACATTGAAACCATGATATGTAAGATGAGGTGCAGTAGGAAGTGGACGGGCTGTTTGCGGGCTGGGGTGTGTGTGTGTGTGTGTGTGTGTGTGTGTGTGTGTGTGTGTGTGTGTGTGTGTGTGTGTGTGTGTGTGTGTGTGTGTGTGCGCACGCGCGCGCGCGTGCGCGCCCTCTCACGTGCAAGAGCATCCCTGTGGGTATCCCCTTGACGGATCTCTCAACATCCAGGGGGCTTCAGACAGACAGTCTTTGGAGCGCGGGGAGACGTACTTTGAGCTTTGGGGCTGTATTAGGCAACATGACCTTCCGGAGATCTGCCTCTAGACTCCGCAGGACTGCCTGAAGCTCCCACACCCCCTCCCAGTCAGAATGCCCACCACAAAGAATGCCCACCACAAAGAATGCCCACCACAAAGAATGCCCACCACAAAGAATCCCCACCACAAAACATGCCCACCACAAAAACATGCCCACCACAAAGAATGCCCACCAAAAAAGATCCCCACCACAAAGAATCCCCACCACAAAACATGCCCACCACAAAACATGCCCACCACAAAAACATGCCCACCACAAAGAATGCCCACCAAAAAGAATCCCCACCACAAAGAATCCCCACCACAAAGAATGCCCACCACAAAACATGCCCACCACAAAGAATGTCCACCAAAAAGAATCCCCACCACAAAGAATCCCTGAGGATGCAATGATGGCATGTATCAGCAGCCACAGGCAAAGCACGCCAACCGGGTCCAAGTGCTCAAACACGCCCGACTTATTTGAAAGAGAGCATCATCGGGGGAAATGATATTGGAGGGGTCCTACCCCATGGCGTCCGCGCCGGAAGACAAACGATTTCGGATCTCCCTTCTTTGAAGGGTCTGCTGAGGCCGGCACATGCGTCCTCTTCTTCCGCTGTTAGGTGCCCAGCCACATCCTCAGGATCTCAATGCATCAGCAAAAAGGAAGATGGGGGCAAGAGCCATAAACTCCCACCCCAATACTCCCGGCAATGTGCCCCCTCAATGCATGTGCAGCACCAACTCTCTGTGAGCTTGTCATGGGTGTGCATAACGTGTTGGGCCATCAGTCAGGAGAAATACTTTTTCTGTCAGTGGGTCCCTTGGTGACATTCTGGACGGAGAAACCCTAAATCCTAAACCCCAATCACCGCCTGTCTCTCTTTTACCATCTCTGTCCTACCCCTGAAAACTCGGCATCTTCGCATTTCTTGCTCTCAAAGCTTCTCCGATCCCCCAGGGATAGAAACCACCTGCTACATTTCATGTTGGCTTTCAGAGCCTCCCAACCCCCGGGGGGGGGGGGGGGGGGGGGCGCCCTCAAAGCAGGAATAGCTCCTGCAACAAGAAGTGTGTGTGCAAGAGACCCAACCCTCCTCACCACGCTTCATCAAAATCACAAAAAATCAACGCCTATGCGAAATTAATCATGTTGCATCAGCGAGAACCCCACAAGCAGTGCTCGGCTATGGTGAGCCGACACTGCTGTTTCAGGAAAAGCCGGTCTGCACAGGGGCAGGCAAGAGGAAAGGACAAGATTGATAAGTAACGGAGTTTCAAGAGAATACTATATTGAATGGGTCAGAACTTCGCCATGTAAAGATGTAAAAATCGAAAGAGCAGGCAACGGTCTGTGACCGACAAGCAGGCAGCGCCGCCAGCAGGGCCGTCGCAGGAAACCAGCCGACCAACACACAATGAAATTGCTAATAGACCCTCAGTAAATTTGTAAACGTACCCGTTTCGTTTTGGCCATGGTCTGGAAGAACTACTCGCACAACAGCTATAGACGCCGATTGCGAAGGGTACCGTGGGAACTCACTAAGAACGACAGATGGAGCTTACCCAACGTAACTGAAAGTCTCACAATCGTCTCGGACTAATGAAAAGAAGTTAAATGCACCGAATTAGCTTGTATAGTCTGAGTTGAGCGACGGGGTATTGCCGTACATGTACCATGTAGCGGTACTCTATCGTACAGTTTGATCGTTACTGTGTCACGCGGGCTTGCCGCAGCCCCCCCACCTCGTGGCGGCTACTGCCTAGCAACTTTCAGTCTCGTTAACTGCAGCAAGTGCAGGTGAGGTTCCATGCATTACATCCCATTTGGTCTGTTCTGTGAAAGTATTCTTCTAAATGGCTGAAGTGGACCTGCCCCTGGAGGTCTGGCTGAAAATGTGATCTCTTTGTGCATTTAATGCCATGGACGCGTTCCTGCCACGCAGCCCCAAAGGTATTTTTCGACTGTGTTGAAAGTTTTCGTATGTTTGGTTCGCAGGTAAAGTCTTAATCGGGAGTCGAGTTGCCCTCGAGGCGACGCGGAAGGACTCCCCCCCACTAGCAAGATGTTGATTTCAAAGAAGAACCGCCGTGAAGTATACAAGTACCTCTTCAAAGGTATATTAAATACTGCCATGCAGCTACTGTACAGTTTGCTGACGAATTTATGCGTTCCTGCAACCCTGCCCTGCCTGCCATCGAGTCGCGCCTGTGACTACAGCAATTTGGTTGTGACTGTTTCTGACGGCCCAGATTTCGGGGTACCGACGAGTATTATCATGGATTATAGCAGATGACGTTGGAAGGAGATCCTAAAGGCTCCCTCGTGGTTTGCAGAGGGAGTCCTGTATGCAGAGAAGGACTTCAACCTGAAGGAGCACCCGGAAATTCCGGGAGTGCCCAACCTCCAGGTTATCAAGCTCATGCAGAGCTTCAAGAGCAAGGAGTTGGTCACCGAGCTCTTCGCATGGCGCCACTACTATTGGTAAAACCCATTCAAGTCTTTGTTCTTTTCCCTCTCTTGTCGTGGCGTCTGGTTTTTTCTTTGATGGTGTTATGGGGGTTAGAGGGCTTTCTATTGTTCTTCAGGAGCTCGAAATCAACTCACGGGCCATGTGACGGTGCTGGAGTTGTCTCTCAGGTTTTTCTATCTTAGGGGTTTGCTATTCTGTGCTGTTTGTTTCTTTCTGGGGATGTGAGATAAGCCTGGCCCACACAGTGGCCTTGTAAGTTCTGGGCGAGCATGCAGGTTTTTCTTGCTTCTGTGGTATCCAGGGTCAGTTGACGGCCAGCATGGGCAAAAGTGTGGGGGTTTAGCATACGTGTTCTGCCTCCGCGCGCGAGCGTGTGTGTGTGTGTGTGTGTGTGTGTGTGTGTGTGTGTGTGTGTGTGTGTGTGTGTGTGTGTGTGTGTGGGGGGGGGGGGGGAGGGGAAGGGGGGGAGGGAGAAGGGGGGGGGAGAGAGAGAGAGAGAGAGAGAGAGAGAGAGAGAGAGAGAGAGAGAGAGAGAGAGAGAGAGAGAGAGAGAGAGAGAGAGAGAGAGAGAGAGAGAGAGAGGAGAGAGAGAGAGAGAGAGAGAGAGAGAGAGAGAGAGAGAGAGAGAGAGAAGGCGGGGGGGGCAGGGAGGGGGAGCTGGGAGGGGGGAGAGGCAGGGAGACAGACAGACAGACAGATAAAGCTGCCCCACGGCATCATTTGTGACCTTTTGCCCCTTGACCGTTTCTTTGAGATTGACTGAGGGGGGATGGGGCGGTCACAGGTTCCTGACGGACGCTGGCATTGAGCATCTGAGGGAGTACTTGAACCTTCCCTCCGAAATTGTGCCAGCCACCCTCAAGAAGAGCAACCGCCCGTTGGAACGGGAGAGCGGCCGGTGAGTGCTACCACTCCTAACCTTCACGTCCACGCTCCCCACTCCCCTCCCCTCTCCCGTTTTCAGATTCATACTCCATGTTCCCACCCCCCACCCCCCCCTCTCTCCTCTTTTGAGTTCACACTCGATGCCCCCCCGGGGGGGGAGGGGGGGGAGGAGGGAGGGGGAGGGGCGCGGGGGAGCATGCCCTCAAGCCTTTAGTTACCTTCTGCCGACTGTGAAAGCTTTCTTTATGTGGAAAATGTAATGGATGTGATCGCGCGTGAGTGTTGGGGTTAGTCAGGACCCCATGTGTTAGGGCCTGATTGATGCAGGTTGATTGCATTGTATGTGTGAGATGCTTTGTACAGGCTACCGTATGCATTTTGGGTGAATGAATGGATGCATTTTGGATTTGGAATGTTAATTAACCGAGACTCAGGACCCCAAGGCGCTCGACGGCAGGGCCCCCTGCCGTGAGGGAGGCGGCTTCCGCGAGAGACTGAAATTTTGCATTGGGTTTTACCGCAGTGGGTTTCATGTGGTGGACGCCCCATTGGGTTTTTCTGCATTCGGTTTTGTGTATTTGGTGTCTCGGACGAATGAATCGTGGAATTGAGATGGGGAATGTGGGAGGGGCAGGCCGCCAAGGCGGTTCGACGACAGGCCCCCCCGCCGCGAGGGAGGAGGCTTCCGCGAGGGCGGATACCGCGATGGTGGCGGCTACCGGGAAGGTGGCCGGGGCGGCGGCTTTGGCCGCGGCAATGACAAGGTGCGTGTGATCCCAACAGTGCATCTCAATAGTACAGTGCGACTGCCCCTGACATCCTGGCCATTGGAAAGGGTCGTTCATTGTGAAAATCCGTTCATTGGGAATGCCTGTATGGAAAGCGCTTTCATCTTCCAGAGGCCTTGCATTCCAGAGGCCTTGCATTCAAGAAACCTTGCGTTGTGAACACTGTGAAACCCCTTATTGCGTCGAGTCTTTACTGCCCTTTTTCTTTGGTTTGCAAAGCCCTTAATACCTTTATTGTCGCTTAAGCTCTTTTCCCTTCTGCTGGGCGCGCTCGTGTGTGTGTGTGTGTGTGTGTGTGTGTGTGTGCGCGCGCGCGCGCGCGCGCCTGTGCGCGTGCATGTGCGTGTGCGTGCACGCCCGCGCTCTCGAGCGCGTGTGCACGCATGTTTCTGGGGGAGGGGAGGACAGTGAGGAGCGGGTGCAACGCACTCGAGATATTAAACATGGCAAGCGTGGGGGCTGGGGTCAGGGAGGAGCGCCAGGAAGCTACAACCCGGAGTTCGGCGGGGGCTCCGGGCGCGGGCGTGGCCGCGGGAGCACCGCCGACTAGACGGTGACCTCAGCTTGCTAGTTGTCAGCCTGCATGCGCTACGCCGTGGGTCCTTTGCATGGCTCTGTACCACTCCAGGGTCCATTTAATGGTATCATAGTGGTGTATGGGCAATCAAAACTGGGATGCCTGGACGGACCAGACATGCCAGTTTTGGCAATGACGAATCAGACATGCGCATTCTGCTGTATGGATGGTCCAGACATGCCAGTTTTGGCAAAGACGACTCAGACATGTGCATTCTGCTATGGATGGTCCAGACATGTCAGTTTTGGTAACGACGTTTCAGACATGCGCATTCTGCTGTATGGATGGTCCAGACATGTCAGTTTTGGCAACGACGATTCAGACATGCGCATTCTGCTATGGATGGTCCAGACATGCCATTTTGCCATGGACGGACCGACATGGCAGTGCTCCAGATTGGACCATTTTTCGGTCCCGAGCATGTGTGCATCTGTCATGGGTCCCTCTCAGGGCTCATGTCTGTGCAACAGGCAAGTCCGAGCTTTGCAAGGGTGGCCTGCAAACGGCACTTGGTGCAAGATACTTTTGCATGGAATGCTTTGGCGTGAGAGCTGGACAAGGGTTGTCCGCCTGCTTGCCAAGTTGCTGGGCTGGGCATGTGTACTGCCTACCTGCTAGGTTGGTGTGGCTGTTATGTACTGCCTACCTGCTAGGTTGCTGTGATAGGTCTGTGTATCGCCCACCTCCTAGGTTGCTGGGATAGGTTTGTGTACTGCGAACCTGCTAGGCTGAAGGGGTTGAAGTGTGTACCGCCTACCTGCTAGTTTGTGTGGGATAGGTGGAATACTTGATGGCGCATGTTTGCGTATGTTGAACTGCGAATGTAATGGGGCAGATGCAATGGCTGCCACATGTGGTTCCCTCCCTTGTATCCTTTTTAGCCTGCTGCCTTGCCTCCCTGTGGTATCAGGTTGCTCATACTGAGCTATAACCAATTACTATCACCATAATCATCATCGATTACACGTCGAGCATGGTTATGAAAATGGTGATTATGTGCAATGATACCATAGCACTTGAATCATCACGTCCATAATCATCATCACGGTGTAATCATGCAGTTAGCATAACAAACATCATAATAATCACTTTGGTTTGGTTGGAGGCAGTCCGTCTTTCCTTACAGGCTGCTCTTGCTCATCTGCCATGCTGGAATATTTCTTTTGAAGGCACTTAGATATCCTCTTCATGAGTGTTTTTGGTGCTTATTCGTGATACCAGTTGATGTCCTGTCCGTATGATTTACATGTCCGTATGATTTGCATGATTTTTATCCATATTCGTGATGCCCTGTCCGTATGATTTGCATGTCTAGCCTCATTTAGATGGAGTCATGGGCGGGGCGCATCACCTTAAAGATCCTCAACTTAAGGCGTCATTCCCTTTTTTGTAAACGTGTGACTCGGTGCATCGTCTTGTGTGTGTGTGTGTGTGTGTGTGTGTGTGTGTGTGTGTGTGTGTGTGTGTGTGTGTGTATGCATGCGTGTGTCGGCCCATGTGCATGGGCGTATGTGTGAGGACTCGCTTGCAATTCGCTCAGCATTCGGAACGCCACGTCACATCAGCGAGTCCAAGATTGTGCACATCATACGCTGCTTATCATCTTTAAAATAGGGTGGAAGCTTGTGCAATGCTCCCATCATCTTAAATCTGGGGAAAATGAGCAAATTCTGACGGAGCCTGACTGATAGGCTGAGCAGCTTGACACTCGAAAGTTGAATGCCATTTGGGAAGGAACAACATCTTCACGTATTCCCCTCCATTAAGCCTATCCCAACCTCACACCATGCTCCTTCTTTGCTGATCGTAGTTGAGCATGCGATATATCAGCATGTATCTCTATCCCCCCCGGTGTTGTCTACCCGCATTATCTAACATGAATGGCAGTATCACCATGCATTTTAGGTGATGCCGTATGACCACCATCGTTCGACAACCATGTATCCTACTTGGAATATGCTTCAGTTACACCTACTTATAATTGTTAAATTACGTAGGCCCGGGTCACGCTAGACCTATCATATCAACAATCAATTATTGTGATTTGAATTACAGGAAAATAATTATGCCGGAAATTCCGAGGCGAATGGCACATCGGTGTGACATCATGAGCATGTGCCGCACCTAAGGAGCATGTGCGGCACCTGTATATAATCTACCGGTAGGTGTCACGATAACAAATGCCATTGACCTTTGGGCCAAAACACACCCACGCACCTTATAGTGAAATGTCTGTGCCAAACACGTCACTAACAGAACCAGGCATGGATAAACTTTTGAGACAGATCCCGTGTGAAAGCGAGCGCTCTGACGACGAACTTACGGTCCCATTTTCAGACTGCGCCCTGGTCTGCGATTCAGGACGTAGATTTCCGTCTAGTAGGGCCGTGCTTGCGTTAAGGTCAAAAGTGCTCAACAGCATGCTGACGAGTTGCGGTGATCGCAGCAACGACACTGCCTGTCTTGACGTGCCTTTAATAGGGGACAGCGAGGAGGATGTTGAAATTTTTTGGAGATACTTGTACTACAAATCAGAACTGTGGAACCCTGCGTTTTTGTCTTCGGATAGGAGTGCGCAGCTGGGCACTGTGAAAGCTATCACGCGTCTTGCTAAGATGGCTGACAAGTATGACTGCAGTGGTAGGGCCTTTCAGTCTCAGCTTGATTTTTTAGATGTTTCTGACCGCTGCTTGCCCAGTGATCTGTTGCAACTCTCTTTGATCCCAGCCCCTTCACAATATGTGGTGGCTTGAAGAGTTTGTTTGTTTGATACTTCACAATATCAATAGCGGCCTACGGGGGGTCTACAGAGATAATGGAGGAGATCCAAAGCTTTTTCATGAGGATGGGAGTCTTGGAAGCAGCAATTGGCTGGACTAGTCCCAACCGACGCGTGGATTCGACCACAACCTATGGGTTGTGGTGTTTGGCAGCACAGTTTGATTTGGGGGAGCTCCGCATTGCCTTAGAGCCATTTCTTCCCGGAGGCAGGCGAGCGCCAGTCAACAATCCCTTGCCTGATTTCAATGCACCTCTATACCCGCTACCTTCAGTTGGGGACCAGGTCCTAAACAGGCTGTTTGCATTGCTTGTCGAACGTACGGCAAGATAACCACCCAAGATGATAAGGGAACATTGATTGCGGCAGAATGAATTGACAATGAATTTGAACATCAGACTTGACACCACAATGGCCGGCTGGGTTTTGTCATATTCTGTAATGTGGGTGTGGCTATAGAGTGCACACTGTGGCTATGGTTGCAATGTTTTGCTGTGGCTATGGTGTGGCTAGGGTTGTGCTGGTTTGGTAACTGAGGCTCAGTCGTGGGCAGAATACGCCCCTCCTTTCCATTTTCCCATATTCTGGTCATCTTCCTGAAGGTAACGCGATGGCCTCATGAAGGCCATCGGGCAGGTGTCTTGCTGTCAAGCCTACCTTCTGTATCCAATGTTGCAACCTTCTTGGGGCAACATGTGTCCCCAATGTGAATGTGAGAGTGAGAGTCATGTTTGCTCTCCTACTTGAGGGGGCGCTGGCAATGCTGCGGCCACGTGCTGGAGCCCGGCTCGTGTGACGTATACATGTAACATACGCGTTACATATGTATGCTACACATTCATGGGTTGAGAGGCAGATGGTTGCAAGATCAAGAGTCATTACTATGAAGGGATGTCTTCTGCAGAGATGAGGTGACAGACAGAT
Source organism: Botryococcus braunii (assembly GCA_002005505.1). Classification (NCBI taxonomy): domain Eukaryota; kingdom Viridiplantae; phylum Chlorophyta; class Trebouxiophyceae; genus Botryococcus; species Botryococcus braunii. Next base: position 124,574 of record KV908440.1, read on the forward strand.
GGGGTGCAAGATCAAGAGCCATTACTATAAAGGGATGCCTTCTGCAGAGATGAAGTGACAGACAGATGGGGTGCAAGATCAAGAGCCATTACTATAATGGGATGCCTTCTGCAGAGATGAGGTGACAGACAGATGGGGTGCAAGATCAAGAGCCATTACTATAATGGGATGCCTTCTCCCCCAATATTCAACTGTGTCAGCTTTGCTTTGGTTGCGCAGTTTCCTCCTTCACTAGTGGCTCAGGCCCCCCTTTCCCCTGTGTGAGAATCCGGGTGCATAGCCTATAAAGAAATTCTTGCCTCTGTCTCTCAGTTTTTTTTTCTTCGGCTGTCACTTTACCCTGTGTGTGTGTGTGTGTGTGTGTGTGTGTGTGTGTGTGTGTGTGTGTGTGTGTGTGTGTGTGTGTGTGTGTGTGTGTGTGTGTGTGGCGCGCGCGCGCGGGTGCGGTGCGGGTGCGGGTGCGGGTGCGCGGGTACGTGGGAGGGAGGGGGGAAGGGGAGGGGGAGGAGGAGGGGGGAGGAGGGAGGGAGGGGAGGGAGGGAGGGAGGGAGGGAGGGAGAGGGAGAGGGAGAGGGAGAGAGAGAGAGAGCGGGGAGAGAGAGAGAGAGAGAGAGAGGAGAGAGAGAGAGAGAGAGAGAGAGAGAGAGAGAGAGGAGAGGAGAGAGGGAGGGGGGGGGACAGACAGACAGACAGACACACACACACACACACACACACACCACACACACACACACACACACACACACACACACACACACAACACACACACACACACGAGAGAAGAAGAGGAGAGAGAGAGAGAGAAGAGAGAGGAGAGAGAGAGAGAGAAGAGAGAGGAGAGAGAGAGAGAGAGAGAGAGAGAGAGAGAGAGAGAGAGAGAGAGAGAGAGAGAATTGAGAGAGAGGAAGGGAGAGAGAGAGAGAGAGAGAGGAGAGAGAGAGAGAGAGAGAGAGAGAGAGAGAGAGAGAGAGAGAGAGAGAGAGGGAGGGAGGGGGGGGAAGACAGAGAGAGAAGGGGGGCTGTGTCGTATGTAACACAGTATGCTGTACACAATCTTGGATCTTGGTAGGAAGGGAGTCTTGGAAGCAGCACTCCACTAGAATTCTCACGCCCGAAACTTGGATTCGACCACAACCTATGGGTTGTGGTGTTTGGCAGCACAGTTTTATTTGGGGGAGCTCCGCATTGCCTTAGAGCAATTCCTTCCCGGAGGCAGTCAGCGGTCAACCTACAGTCCCTTGCCTGATTTTAATGCACCTCTATACCCGCTATCTTCAGTTAGGGACCAGGTCTAAGCATGCTGTTTGTTATGGCAATCAGCGGAAGAGTATTTGACTGAGGCAAAGAGATCCGTTCATGAAGACGAAGATAGCGACTGATTACAATGCGTGAAGTTCTCGTCTTAAATGCGACGCAGAGCGGCCAATTATAGAATGTACGCGTTCATCTAAGTATATATGAAAACCAGAGAGAACTGTACGGGATCTCCCCATGCACGCATATGAAGTACAAGGTAATGGTTGTCTTTACATTCCCTCCCCCTTGGAATGAAGATGACGGGCAAGGGCCCTTCTTCATGAAACGCAGATCATGAAGATAGATCAAAAGGCAAAGGAAACCCTTCCGATCTTGCGCAATTAACCCACACATCTCGGGTCAATTACAAGTTGCAGAGAGACAAGACATTGGAAGATACTCCAGGCAGGGAAAAGAGGAACAATTCCCTCCAGTAGCACAGAAGATGGCCTTTAAGGGCCTTCCCTTCCAATAGAAAGTCGCATCGAGGGAAGAACTGTCCACCACTATAAGTTGATTCCAAGGGGTATAACTCCCAATCCATATTACTCCCCCCATCATTCAACCCAAGTACAGTAGAACAGTAAGCCAGAAAAATAAGGTACAGTGTACCTTATGCTGTACTGTGTGTTGTACTGCTTTTTTGAAAGAGGGTCCACAGAGCCTAATTGCAAGGCAACAAACACCATAAGGAGTACCCTCCCAGCCCCAAACCCTCCCAACCCAGAACCCACCCTCCCAAGTCTAAGCGCAGCCGCAGTACAGAGACCCATGCGGCGAAGATCCAGGCTGCCAAGAGGAAATCATTGCTCCAGCAAGGTCATGGCAGTACTGGCGCAGCCGCGATAAGGTCTGTCAGGTGCCTGACATTCCGAAGCGCCTCCCAGGAATTATCATGATCTGACCAGCCTTTCCATTTCACAAGAAAGCGCCAAGAGCGTCCAAATTTCCTCTTGCCCAGGATGGTCTCCACTTCATAGTAATCTCCTTGTCTGCCTGTATACAAAGGACCAGGGTTTGTAGGTTCTGCAGTAGGGTTAGTGGACGATACGTATGGCTTCAATTGAGACACATGAAAAACAGGGTGAATCCTAAAATCAGCAGGCAATTCCAGCTTAAATGCATTCACACCTACAGCTTCCAGGATACAGAAGGGGCCCATATACTTAGCTGATAGTTTAGAGGACAACCCAGGAGGGAGCTGGTTTTGGCGCACAGCCAATAACACTGAATCTCCAACCTGGAAAGGATGATCCCTCCTCTTCCTGTCAGCATAGTATTTCTGGCGCTGTTGGGAAGATGAAATATTAGATTTGGCACTATGCAAAGCCTTCTGCAAGTCCCCCACATATTCAGCAACGGCGGGCACCGACGAGCGCGTAGGAACAGCAGTGGACAAAGGCGTAAGAGGGTTTCTGCCATGGTTCAGGAAAAAGGGGCTATGCTGAGTAGTGGCCTGTACTGAATTATTGTAAGCGAATTCCACAAGGGCCAAATACTTGCACCAATCATCTTGCCTGGGACCCACAAACCCTCTCAGCATGTCTTCAACGGTCCTATTAGCCCTCTCAGTCTGACCGTCGGTCTGAGGGTGGTACGCAGTAGACATATTCAGTTGCGTGCCGAGTAATGACATGAATGCCTTCCAAAAATGACTAGTAAACCTAGGGTCTCTGTCAGATACAAGGGAAGTAGGCATGCCAAACCGTCTAAATACTGTGTCAATGAAGATCTGAGCCAACTGAGGTGCATTCACAGTTTTAGAACAAGGCGCTAAGACAATCAACTTGGTCAAGCGATCGACAAAGACTACGATGGAGTCATGTCCACAGCACAATGGCAGGTCTGTCACCAGATCCAAAGAAACACTCTCCCAAGGCGACTCTGGTACAGGCAAGGGCTGCAACAATCCAAAAGGTATTTTGCTAGTCCCCTTCATCCGTTGACAGCTAGTGCACTCTCTGCAGTACCGACGTACGGCAGACAACATGGCTGGCCAATAGAAGAACCTGCACACTTGCTCAGCAGTCTTGTGAGCGCCCAAATGGCCTGAAAAAGGTGTGCTGTGACACTCTGCTAGGATCCTCTCCCTCACAGGGCCTTCTGAAACATAAATCTTGTCATGCTCGGTATACAGCAACCCCCTTTTCCAACTCACGGTTCCCTGATCCAACAAAGCAGGGACCTGTGGATCATTTTCATAACCCTTACTCATCTCTTCCAACAAGGTGTCTGACACAAGAGAGGAGACATGCAGAGTAGCTAAGTCTGCGCGCCGACTCAACGCGTCCGCGACCACATTATCAGTACCTTTGACATATCTAATGTCAGGCATGAACCTCATAATGTCAGTCAAAAAGCGCTCTTGTCGATCAGTACGCGTCGGTGCAGTTAAGAGGAATTTTAAAGCTTTTTGGTCAGTGTACACAGTAAACTTCCCCCCAATCAGCAAATGCTTCCACTTACGCAGGGCGTGTACAAGGGCCAATAATTCTCTGTCATATGGAGCCAACTTTCGCTCACTGGGCTGCAGTTTCCTAGACTCAAAGGCGATCGGCTGCAGTCCCTTACCTTGATCTTGCTGTAACACACACCCAATAGCAAAGGCAGATGCATCCACATGCACGACAAAAGGTTTTTGCAAGTCTGGTGGGAGCAAACAAGGAGCAGTACACATCAGATGTTTCAATTCATGGAAAGCCTTCTCATGCAAGTCATCCCATTGCCATGGAGCATCCTTTTTAAACAACTCAGTAAGAGGGAAGGCAACATGAGCAAAGTGGTCTGCAAATGTATCATAGAACTGTAGAAGACCCATGAACGAACGAAGTTCAGACACACAGGTAGGGGTGGGCCAATTCATGATAGCCTCAACCTTCTTCGGGCAAGCTGAGCTCCCGACAGCGGGTAAATGCGGGAAGCATGAGGTCGAGCACCAGGCTCCAGGTGGATTTCGTGGTCTCCGACTCGAGGTGGTGGAAGACTGTCAGGCAAGCCTGATAGGACATCCGAGAACTCCTGCAACAAGTCCTCCAACCCCGGCTGGGCATGTATTGGTTCAGAATCCCGTTGTACAGGTTTCAACTTGAGCACGTACAATTCTGTCAAATCAGAAGCAAATCTATCCAACTCTATGGCAGAAATCACATATTTAGGCGCATCAGAACGCTGACTACCCACCAAAACATGTGTGCTTTCACCATCAACAAGACAAACAGTGTTCAAGCGCCAATTTACACATGGATTAAACGCTGTCAACCAGGGCTTTCCTAACACAACATCATAGGTATGCAGCATTGTTTGCTCTGTAGGCAAACAATCCACTCGGAACTGAAACGACCCCACAGACAAGTCAACTGCACACACCTGATCAGTTACCTTGGCTCTACCATCAGCGAGGTTCACTGTCAACAACGAGTTGAGAGGCATAGTGGGTAAAACAAGAGCATGCATAAACTCTTCACTCACAAAATTAGCTGTAGCACCACTATCCAATAGCACCCTACATGCAACACCCTGCACCAATCCCTCAAACTGGATACACGTATGTGACAAGTCAGGAGTCGCTACAGTAAAATCTGCGCTCATCTGTGCAATATGATGAAGGGGCTGGTAGGTGAGTTTACTAGGTACAGCTACAAGCCTAGTAATGACAAACACCTCAACCATGTCCCGCCCGAAAACACTCTTAACAGTGGGAGGCGCCTGAATCGCAGTAGATTCTCCCCATAACTGCAGTAGAGATGTCCAAGGGATAACGATGGTCGCATGGCGTTGCTCCTGCAGTTCTGGCCCTACAGCCTCCCCACCTGTGGACCTGGGGCAAAGCAGTGTTACCCTATCCCCGGGAAGGGCCCGTGTAATCACTCTTTCCCAAGCCATGGGAGCAGCTTCAGAACTCAAGGAAACAACCAACTCATGGGATCCATCAACATGCGTCTCTCTACCCTCACACTGCTCACAAGCAGGGGTGATCAGCCCAAAAGGGGTTTCAGACACAGGCAAGCGTTGCGAACTCGTCACATGAGTCACAACACTCTCAGAAAAGGTGCGTAGGTAGGTAACAAACTCGTCAAACGCGGGAAGAACCGGGATCCCTGTTTGAATCTCCATGGTACCAACACCTGTCACACCCCACAGCCACACCTATTAGGCAGCCGTTTTGTTTTTTACTTTTCTCATTTCAGGGTGTAAGACCCAGCATGCATCGACATTATGTCCGGGTTTGCCGCAGTGGGGGCAGGTAGGCTTATTAGCCTCCTTAGCCGGGGGAGAAGGTGTGGGTTTGGTCTGGGATCCTCCAGAGGGAAACCCCTTCTGCCCGCCACCCTGAGGAGGGACACTTGCATGCAGATCAGATACTGCAACTGCAAGTGTGAACACCTCTTCCAGCGTCTGCGGACGCTGCACCGTAATCGCCCTGCGCAGGTCATCCCGACACCCACGCTTAAACACAAACATTAACATCGCATCTGACATGCAGTCAGGTGCTTTGGCCCTACACGCATTGAAATGCGCAACATACTCCCTCATGGACCGTTTTCCTTGTCTCATGACAAGAAAAGGCTCAAAGTAAGTATCCGTCAGCTCCACTGGTCGGACGGCCTCCTGTAAAGCCTGCATGTATGCGTGGAACGTTGCCAATTCCACGGCTTGCCCTTTAGCTGCCAATTGAGTCCGTGAGACGAGCCAATCAAGAGCCTTGCCCCGTAGGAACATACTGGCCATATCAACGGCTACGTCTCCTGACAGATCTACACGATTCGCACGCAAGTACGTACGAACTTGCAGAAAATGGGCATCCAACATGTCAGGACCTCCATAATACAACATGGGTTCAGGAAACTTGGCCTAAGCCAAAGAAACAAGAAGATCAAGCGACAACTGGTATCGCCGATACCAGTGTTATGGCAATCAGCGGAAGAGTATTTGACTGAGGCAAAGAGATCCGTTCATGAAGACGAAGATAGCGACTGATTACAATGCGTGAAGTTCTCGTCTTAAATGCGACGCAGAGCGGCCAATTATAGAATGTACGCGTTCATCTAAGTATATATGAAAACCAGAGAGAACTGTACGGGATCTCCCCATGCACGCATATGAAGTACAAGGTAATGGTTGTCTTTACACTGTTAACGTTGCTTGTTGAACTTGCGCCAAGTATCCACCCGCAGTAGGTTGCCCTCCTGGGTCCTTCGCCTGTCTCTTCACAACTCCAGGGTCCTTAAGCTTATAATGGTATAAGGGCAAGTAGAATTGGCCAGTTTTGCTTGCCATGCATGGAATGCAGGGACGGCCGGACATGCCTTTTTTGCCTGCGACGGACCAGACATGTTATTTTGTCACGAATGGTCCAGATATGCCATTTGCTATAGACAGACCAGACATGCCATTCTGCTGCCATTGACGGACCAGACTCTCAGGTTGCTGGGATAGGTTAGCTTTTAGCTCCGAGCTTTTTGATCGAAGCAGTTGTGGATAGATCGTTTAGACGGATCTGGGTATGATGATCGAGGGTACGACAGGGCCCTAGAAATCCGTTCGGGTGGCACGAATAGGTCAGCTAGAATCGTGCGGGTGGCACCCGTATGTCGGCAGTGAAAATGACGGTTTTTGCGCTGGGTGCCCGCATACCCAGGCAAAAAATGCGCGGGTGGGCCAATTTGCGTCCGCACGCTTAAAGTTGGGGCTCCTGCCGAAGTGTAGATGCTAACAATCACTCTCCATGAGTCCTCATGCACTTAAAACGAAAGTCAGGGAGTTTTGGCATATGATACACCACAAACCAATGTGAAAACGTTCTTGTGTGGCCAACGTTCCATTCTTCATCGTTCCCCTCGACTGTGCAGAGCATAAATCAAATCAGATTTTGTCACCAAGTAATCAATATTTAGTATAAAGATTGAAGCTGATCCTAACCACATACCCTAAATCATGCAGGCGAGAACGCTGAATCTAGGGGCCGAAAACTAAAGGTGGTGTAGTGAGAAAACACAAGGGGGAGGGGGAGCGAGGGAGGGAGAGAGGGGGGGGGAGAGAGAGAGGGAGGGAGGGAGAGAGAGAGAGAGAGAGAGAGAGAGAGAGAGAGAGAGAGAGAGAGAGAGAGAGAGAGAGAGAGAGAGAGAGAGAGAGAGAGAGAGAGAGAGAGAGAGAGTGTGAGTGAGTGAGTCAGTGAGTGAGTGTTGGCCGATCGCAAAGCGGAAGAGGTTTTAGAGTTAGACGAAGTCTCGTGTCCACGGAAAAGATATTACAAGAATGAATCGCATGCCCACTCGTAAACTCAGGGTGAGTCGAATTATAAGTATACTGCAGTGTACTGCAGCTGCCTCTGACGCGTAGTCGGGCAACCGAGCGAGCTACCTGAGCGAGGGTGTACTGCGAATGTAGATCAGAAGGCAAGTCATAGAGCAATGCCAAGGACCTCTAGAGCATTATACCCTAGGATTTGCGAGAGAGGGAGAGAGAGAGAGAGAGAGAGAGAGAGAGAGAGAGAGAGAGAGAGAGAGAGAGAGAGAGAGAGAGAGAGAGAGAGAGAGAGAGAGAGAGAGTGTGTGTGTGTGTGTGTGTGTGTGTGTGTGTGTGTGTGTGTGTGTGTGTGTGTGTGTGTGTGTGTGTGTGAGTGAGTGAGTGA
>KV908440.1:142500-162500 GCA_002005505.1 Botryococcus braunii
GAGGAAGAGAGGGGCGCGAGAGAAGGGGAGAGAGGGAGGGAAGGAGGGAGGGAGGAAGGGAAGGGAGCGACCGTGTGAGAGAGTGGTGAGGGAGGGAGGGAGGGAGGGAGGGACGAGTGTGAGTGATTGGAAAGAGCAGGCCCTAGAGGGAATGGTAGTCAGGTATACGAAAATGACAGGAGAAACGTATTGTGCCAAAAGCAATCCCCCACCTGATGTCCAGACGCCACCTCCGTCACTACCAACTTGCTTGACAGACCGCCAAACACCTGTTATCTTCTGAAGGGCTGGATTGAGCGCAAATACCCATCCTGCAGAATCCCGACATGGCCTACGGCTGTGTTACACTGTTCTTCCAGGATTAGAATACATAAGGAAGAAAGAAGGGATAAGAGAGGCAAAAGAGGTAAGGGTGAGGCAACTCGAAAAAAGTGTGGGCACGTGCCAAATCCTCCACGCAGACATAGATGGTAGAGACAGAAGTGTCCCAGTAGAGCCAATTACCCGCAATATTTACACTCTACTGTTGGGCTTCAAGCAATATTCGTGTGCTTTGAAGCCATAATTTGAGCCTACGCAGCTTTGATAAAGCAAACCATTCAAAATGTGAGTCGAGTTTAAAGGGGCATGCGTATGCTTGCTCAGGCATGGGCGCATGCACGCACGCGCGAGCGCGCGCGCGCGCACACACACACACACACACACACACACACACACACACACACACACACACACACACACACACACACACACACGCGCGCGCGCGCGCGCGCGCAAGTACTCATATGTGTGCGCACACATATACGAACATCTCGATCAAGGCGCAACCGCAAAATTATTCCCAACAGAGGGGGGCCACTTACCGCTGTACAAATTGAAGTCACAATGTGCACCAAAAGCTACAATGACGTTTCCGTTTGTGAAGGCCAACCCTGCACGCTGGTTTTGATACGTGGGTTTGAAAAAAACGGTCTCGCCATTGAGGGTCGTGCTGCCCTGCCAGCAGACAAGCAGGTCCGTTAGGATACGTGACAGTACTCGCAGGCCCATTAGGATATACGAGAGTACTCAATAGTGTACTAGTACACTAGTGAGCAGTCGTCATGACCCTCACGGGACGTTGCAACTTAAGCTGCTTTTCCTGCACATGCATGCCACATGGGTCCAGACCCATGATGGCTCGCTAACACAAATTCAAGCCCTATCAGACTTTGTCTACCCAGCAACAGATAATCCTTTTACTAACATATGCGTCTCTCGACCTCCTATGCGCCAGAAGGAAAAAACGTCCAGTCTGAAGCTTGCCCATAATCCTGCCAATGATCTGGAGGGAAGTGGTCCCACTATCTGTAGGGAAGTGGTCCCACTATCTATAGGGAAGCCGTCCAACTATCTATAGGGAAGCCGTCCCACTGTCTGTAGGGAAGTGGTCCCACTATCAATAGGGAAGTCGTCCCACCATCTGTAGGGAATGGTCCCACTATCTATAGGGAAGTCGTCCCACTATCTGTAGGGAAGTGGTCCCACTATCTGTAGGGAAATGGTCCCACTATCTTTAGGGAAGTAGTCCCACTATCTATAGGGAAGTCGTCCCACTATCTGTAGCGAAGTGGTCCCACTATCTTTAGGGAACTGGTCCCACTATCTTTAGGGAAGTGGTCCCACCATCTGTATCTCAGTGGTCCCACTATCTTTAGGGAAGTGGTCCCACTATCTGAAGGGAAGTGGTCCCATTATCTGGGGTGAGAGGCAGCCGGGCCTCGGGGCACCACGTCTCACTGAACCAGCAAAGGTGTGCAGGTGTGTGTGTGTGTGTGTGTGTGTGTGTGTGTGTGTGTGTGTGTGTGTGTGTGTGTGTGTGTGTGTGCGTGTGTGTGTGTGTGTGTGTGTGTGTGTGTGTGTGTGTGTGTGTGTGTGTGTGTCAGCGCATGTGCGCATTGTCAGTCATTTCTCTGACACAAGAAACACGTGCTTCGAACGCGCCACTGTTGAATTAACGTCAGAAGGGGACGTACACTGTAATTGGAGCAGGGGGCGGCACTCTGAAACATGACCATCAACGAACCTTCAATGATACTTTGGCAACAGCTGACAACACGATGTCAACTATTGTACGGGCGCACAGCGTTAAGAACGCATGCGTTCTTAACACCAGATATAGCGGCGGGAGGAAAGGCCAAGCCATCAAATATGTAATGGAGGGCGGGAGGGGGCTGGGCGGGCCCTGCGAGCTTACCGAAATGACCATTGGAGCATACTTGTTCGCCCCAGTGGCCAGATCAAGAGAGTATAGCGTGTGCGAGGCGGCGTCCGGTTGTCCCGTGATCTGAGCGGTTGTGGGCTTAGAAAGAGCCACGACGTACAAAGTGTTCGTGCTGGGGTCTATGACGGGTGTGCTAGTGATTCCTGTTCACATTTCAGTATCAGACCGTCACTTTTTGGTCATGCAGGCGGCACAACGTTAACAGGCAGAGCCAACGGGCTTCAAACAATTGCAGTCAACAATGACTATATTGACAATCACGACAAATCGGAAAGAGTGGACACCCAATTAATTGATTGCCTATTGCCTATTTGATTTCCTATTTTTGCCTATCATTGTTTTCCCGCCTCAACCCGCCCTGCTTTGCTCCTTCGATCCTACATGCTTGCGCATGCAGCTGACAATATAGTTTCCTCACCCTTCCCTTGTCTTGAGGCACGAGTATCACTGGTGCCATCATTTATTTGCACTAGTTGCCAATATTGGGCTCTCCAGAAATAATTATATGGTGGTTTCCTTTCCTGCAGCCCCTGATTCTAGGTCTTCTCCGCAAAGGGGACTTGGATCTTCGACGCCCTCCAACCCACGTGCTAAATTTGGTACTAAGGATTATGTGCAAGCCCTTGTCATCCTAAGCATACAGTTATGTTTGTAGTGAACTAAGCCCACAGAAGCGTTTGTAAGAAACATAAACACACCAGCAACACAATTAATCCTTTATTAAGCCTAATACGGCTGTAAACGTTGGAATACACGCAAACGGGCTCTAATAAAGGTTTACTTGAAGGCTTACAAACTCTTCTGTGTGCTTATCAACTACGAGCTCGAATTGGATGCATGACAGTCCAAGCCGAAGGGGTCCTCACCAATACTATCCCTGATCAAGGTACAGCTGATCAGCTGACTTGTGGCACTGAAAAAGCCCACGTCAGCGGGAGTCAAAGGGATGCCCAGCGGTCCCCTGACCCATATTGGGGTCGGATTGTCCGTCACTTGATCGGCATCAAAGAAGTAAACCTGTGCCATGTGCCCCGGGATTCAATTGATGCAATTGTGGCAACAAACGGCCCACAACGGTGGGGGAAAGAAGGGAAGGGCCCGGGATGTGAAAGGAAACCGAAGGGCGGGAAGGGAACGAAAGGGAAGTTAAGGGGAGAGGCGCCACAAACAGGGACAGGATGGAGAGGAAGATGACGGGTTGATTGAGGAAGGCCTGGGGAGGGAAAGGAGGGGAGGGCAGGGTAAGGAATGGTGGGAACTTCAAAAGGGGGGAGGGAGAAGAAGATGGGAAGGGAAGGGAAGGGAAGGGAAGGGGAGGGAAGGAAAGGGAAGGGGAGGGGAGGGAAGGGGAGGGGTGGGGAGGGAAGAAAGGGAAGGGAAGGGAAGAAAGGGAAGTCACGGGAACGGAAGAGACTATATCTTCCGTTGGCATACGCTGAGAGATGGAAGGGAAGGGGTGGGGGACTGGACGGGAAGGGGAGGGTAGGGAAGGGAAGTGGGTGGGAAGGGAAAGAAAAGGAAGGTAAGGGAAGCGAATGGAAAGTAAGGTAAGGGAAGGGAAAGGGAAGGGAAGGGAAGGGAAGGGAAGGGGAGTGAAGGGAGGGGAGGGAAGATTCCTCCCCTTCCTTCTCGTCCATTTCCCTAAGGAGACTGCAGGGAAGGGAAGGGAAGGGGAGTGTAGGGAAGGGAAGGGAAGGGAAGGGAAGGGGAGTGAAGGGAAGGGGAGGGAAGGGGAGTTAAGGGAAGGGAAGGGAAGGGAAGAAAGGGAAGTTACGGGAATGGACGAGAAGAGGAGGGAAAGGAAGGGAAGGGAGGGGAGGGGAAGGGAACGGAAGGGAAGGGAAGGGAAGGGATTGGAAGCGAAGGGAAGCGAAGGGAAGAGAAGGGAAGCGAAGGGAAGGGAAGCGAAGAGAAGGGAAGGGAAGGGAAGAGACGGGGCGGGATGGGACGGGAAGGGAGAAGAAGTAAAGGGAATGCAAGGGAAGTGAAGAAAAGGTAAGGGAGAAGAAGTGAAGTGAAGGGAAGGGAAGGGCAGGCCCTCAAAGGTAAAATGGGAAGTTCACGCAAAAAGAGAACTGAATGGAAGGGAATGATGGCAATTCTGACATGCTCGGCATTGAAATCCGTTAAACCGCATTAGTATCGCATTTGCCTAGCTCGAACATCAGCAGAGCATTCGATTCTTCTTTGAAAGGAAACTGAAAAACTTCAACTGTTGCAAAATAGGATGCAGACACAACCATCATGGTCTGCCAATCAGTGTTCCATTCTTTAAGAGGGCAAATAGTCGACAGAAGGCAACAAAGATATCTTTGGGGCGCATACCCCTGCACGTGCAAGCACCGGCGCACACACACACGCACACAAATGCATGCGCAGACTTGCGCGCGAGAGCGTACGCACGTGTGCGCGCGCGCGCGCGCACACACACACACACACACACACACACACACACACACACACACACACACACACACACACACACACACACACACACACATACCCCCCTGCCCACTGACCACCGCAAATGAGTTGCTGTCCAAGGGCTTGCCGGCAATTGCACCTACATAATTCTTTTGCGTGGCAGTAATGACCCCGGAGATGGAGGCATCGCCGATTCTCACGTTCGGGGCGATTATGGGATGTGCGTAAATGGCGCCGACTACCGGGTATCTACCGACCTTACCAAACTTGCTGGATCTTAATAGCTGGGGTGTGATTGTACTTTCTCTCCCATTCAGACCTGCAAAACCGTACACAAGCACAAAGTAAGTGACCGGCTGAGCTTAAACATGTAAATCATCCAACACGTGTCATCAAAGCTCTTGTCCCCCCCGTGTCTGTGTGCCCATGTGAAGTATGACAGGCTCATAATCTCCAAATTTGGCATCGGGTCGATAGAACCGAATGCTCCGTATCTGTGAACTTCAAATTCTTTTCTTCCTTCTTCACTACTTTCAACATGTCTTGGCAGCCAGCTCAAATTAAGTAGATCCGGATGCACGAGGTAACCATGACGGAAAGCAGCTTGTCTTTGTTAACGAAAGAAGGCTACTGCCTATGATCAAAGGATGCCTTGGAGCATGAACCGGGATCTGTAAGGCCTGTAGTCACAGACAAGTGGCCCGCATTCTTATCTCTAGGGAAATACGAGCCTGCAGCTAGAATCTGGAAGCTGCAAATCTTGAACTGCAATGCTCAACACATGAAGTTTCGTTTCTGAATGTGTCGAGCAAAAAACTCAAGAAGCTGTGCCACCAACAAGTAACTTATAGCACATGGTGCCCATTGACCACTTCTAATTCCAACTGCATGAATCCAACTAAAATTTGCGGGGATTTGGTCCCTTATGTGGCCCCAGTGTCACTTAAAATATACTGGCATTGGGTCTCTGGCCCCAGTGCCCCCTCAAATTTCCCGGCAGAGGTGAGGCTTAGGATGGCCGCAATGCCCCCTGAAATTAATGATCAACGATAAGGTCTAGACTTTGCTGGTACCCTCTGCACGGTCTCAAGCGTGTGTTATACGACTACCACACCGATTCATAGTTATCTGCATACACGTGAATGCATTGCGGCTGGACTCCACCTGTTCTGGAAATGCCGTAGCGGTCTGTATACACTGCGACGGGTTGAGGTCCTGCAACACGACAGGAAACCCCCAAAGCGGTTTATTTACTTATTCCTTCATTTATTGCTGTGAGTATGCACATGCACGCTGGAGAAACAACCCTTTATGGCAGAAACACCAAAAGACAAGCCACCAATTTTCTTAGCTGTTTTCACCAGCACCGTGTAAGTAACTAGCACCGTACGGCCACGACTACGGCCACAAGTCGTCTTTAGCAACCAATTGTGCTTGAAGGTGCAACGCAATATTGCAACAACACACAGTCAGCACAGCATAAACAGTGAACCATGTCCGAAGGCTCCACAAAAAGAACAACTGCAGCAACAAGGATAACAAGGAAGACAAGGCTAACAACAACGACAACAACAACAACAACAACACCAACAACAAGAACAAGAACAACAACAATAACAACAACAAAAACAGCAGCAACAGCAACAACATTAACAACAACAACAACAACAACGCATTTGGAACGCTCAGTACGCGGTCCACAAGAAGGATCGAACCAGTCCAAATTAGGAAACTCTGTGTGGAATCAGCCAGGTTGCCGCTGCATTGGGAAAATGTTGCAGTGGGGATGCCTGGCTGCTGCGACAAGCACCGCCGCGAGCCCCCGGGGAGAAGGGCTTGTATTTGGTAATATGCCGCGCCACTCTGTGGGCTGCAACCGGGCACAAAGGAGCTGAAAACGAGGTTGAAAAGCTCCCCGCTTGCGATCGACCGTGCGGGATCGCATGCGGTGACGATCAGAGACGAGGCCCCAGGATCCCCGGGGTTGTTTGCAGTCCAGCAAAAACCTGATGCTTTACTTGCGATTGTGAATGTTCCAGCGGACAGATCGCGTGTCACCTCCCATCTCTGGGCTGTGTTGAGAGCATTGCATGCCGTTCTTGACACCTGGACCGCCAGCATTGCCCGCGCCCATTTTGTACCGACTTCCAGGTGTTTTTCGCTAGATTCTCCCATCACTGGTAGCAGTTGAGAGGAGCGTACATTGGATATTGCCACATCCAAACCACAGAATCTGAAGAACTGCAGCATGGTTGTTTGCTGGATAACCAAACTCGCACGGGGAATATGCTAGTGTCTGACTGGAGGGAGGTTCAGCGAAAATGCATACACACAGAATGGTACTTGTAGCATAGCATCCATGCTTGTTGGGCACTGAGTGATGCAAGCAATCATGCTTAGACTGTCTGAACAGTCTGATTGGACATCAAGGATTCGGCCATGAAACAGCACGGCAGAGTCACCCAAAACAGCTTTGCTTGAATGGGCGGAATGGCAATTTCGTGCAGGATTTCATGCATTTGGATGATCACAGCATTGTTCTGCATGACTGACCGGATTGTTCAACGTGCTCCCACTGTAGCAGGTAGGCGATTCTGTACCGGCAACCACGGTACTGCCATCTGCTGCGCAACGGAGAGCCAGAGCTGATGGTTGAATAAAAGCCTTGGCCCAAGACTTCACAAGCTGTGCTCCTGTTCATCAGGTATGCACACTTGGTGTTAAGCTTGACAAGGAAACATTCATCAGGCTCCTTAGCGGTCTTTAATGCTGATGGAGTGGCGGCCATGAGGGACAGTCTGAGGACTATGACAGCCAGCAGACTGAGCATCACGGATCAAAGTTTCAATCCAGAGTCTGCTGTACAGTGACTGGGGGAAGGTGGGTTGGCCACACCTATTGTTTTGAAGGACAAGGAGCTGACGAGCAACACAATCCACCTGCACCGCATGTCGGGGACGCGCAATGAGCACACCGGGATCAATAAAGAGACTTAATCTTGTGAGCCGTCGTCACAAGTCATCGAAGAATGCCATCGGACCGTGGACAGCCATTCTCGCCTCCTGTCATCGAACGTCAAACAACCCATTCAAGTGTCCCGAATTTCGACAGGTCTGAACGATCACTTGATATAGCATTGGATATGATAAAGAACCTACATTTTTGTCTTGTGTAGAAATTGAGATTGTTCTGTATCAGTTTCTCATCTGACGTAGGTGCAGGGCCATTTACCTCCGATCTTGTGTGAGGGCTTCGTGAGAGGTAGAAATTTACAGTTTTAAGATACTGAAGGAGGAAGCGTTTCTTCCTTGCTGTAAGATCAAGATTAGACCGCTCCAATCAGAACTGGCAGCAGTCCCGCGTGTCGAATGGGTCACGGTCGGAGACGGCACGACAACGCAAAGGAGTTTCCTTTTTAAGATGATGGCACCAGCCTCAATATGGAGATGACAATGCGGTGTTTTCATTCTCGCGGGGCAAATGTCGCGGTAGTCCAGCTGTTGATGGTGAATTCGTACTTTGGATCGGTGAAGTTCAGCCTGTGGCAATGCAGGTACTGGGAAATTCCTAGAGGGAAAGACTGCGAGGTCGAATTTGTGAGGATTTCCAGCTCGAAATTCCTTCCTTTCGAGTCCGACTCGGGAGTCTGGGTCATGGGCATATTTTGGGCTGAAAAGTGATCCGAGTTGATTTCAGCCTGAAATGCGATCTCGCGGGAGCTCCCACAAGTATCGTTCTTTCGATGTACAATTCACCAAGGTCGGCTGACGAGGACGACCATAATTGTAGCAGCAGCATCTGTTTTGAGTCAAAACTTTTGAGTAGAGAACGAAAAGACGGGCACTATTGGAAAGATAGGGGGACATTGGCTCGACGATTGGGGGTGGGGTAAGGGGTTTTTTTTTTGGGGGGGGGGGGGGGGGAGGGTTCAGGGGGTCTCGCCCCGAGAGACTAGATAAACATTATTCTAAAGTTACATCCAGAACCACCTTTGACTTGAGGGCATGAACATTGAAATGTCCAGAACCCTGTGAAACCCAATGCAATTTCATAAAACACAGACCAATTTGCAGACAAGAAAAATTGCTGCAGCTGGCCGTCCATCTGATTCACCTTCTAGTACATTCCATTTACCGTATAAACAGAGTTAAGGCTTTATATCTGTCCACCAACGGGAGCATGCTCCATGGTGCGCACATGTGCACCCTCGTGTACTGTACAGCCACGTGATGCGCACCATGGTGGGATGAGGACGAGTGAGCGCAGAGCGTTCTGACAAACCCAAAATATTGGTGATAACACACAAAGGAGGCAAGACTAGAGCTTGAAATCGCATGCCAAACTGATGCATCGATGCACGGATATCCCGCATCGAGATCTAGACGAGTACCTCTAGAGAGCAAGACCAATCATGGTCGACACATTGGACTCGTGAACGACTCGCGCCTTGATATGTCCTTGAATGCAGTAGGTGCTGAATTGGTTTGCGACGATCGCAGATGATGCCAAAGTCTGTTACTGTCTCACGGGTACCCATGGCCTGTCAAGCATGATCGCCTGGATTACAGTGAGCTCTCCATGGGATAGGCCTGTCCCATGGCAGACGAGTTCCTCGAAGGGCCGTGACTTCGAAGTGCCTGGCACGGCCCAAGGGCGAGCGCCCAAGGCAGCGTCACTATACGCAATTCCTTCTTGCATGTTGTCACGTGACAACATGTGCTCATATGACGTCACTACTCGTGGTTCACGAGCCGTGACGCACGATGATTGGAGCGCACCGTAGCTCGTCAGGGCTAGCTAGTAGTTCATATTCTAGTCACTCATGGGGTTGTTTTCGGGTATGGCGAAGGGAATATTCGGGTTGTGTGTGAGAACCATTGGGGGTACGTACATGGAGGGTCTGGGCCCGGAAACTTAGTCACAATCGATCTTTATTCTAATACTCACTTGTACAAACTTTTGAGGTTTCTGAAGGGAATTCATTTCGAAAACAGAATAATGTTCTTTGCACTTGCCGGAATGTGGTTTTAAGGGCTGTCTTTCCTATTACATAGTATAACGTGGACAACCCTAACCATTATTTTTATTAGTTAAAACAGTGGATTTGCCATGAGTGCAGAAGACCTGGCTGAAGTACCAAAGTGTCCGGCTCATATGACCCTAACACACCCAAGGTTAATGTATGCATGTTCACGGGACCTTTTGGAGCATTGTGCTGGCCACCAGGAGTCTCACTCAAACTTTCAGTAACAGGCACGAAGATGAAAACATTAAACCTACAAATGAATGCTCCTCATACGTGTATGGTATAGGTGTATTGGTAGTGAGGGTTTTTTCAGTTTCCGGATAGGGTGGTTGAGTTTAAGGAGAGGGGGGTGGGGGGGGGGGGGGGTTGGGCATATATGTATTGGACCCATGTGATGTTTTCAGGGGATTCTTTAACACTGGTAGTCGAGTCATCTACCGCGGGGAGGGTAAAAACCAGAAATTGCCCCGAGGTCAAACTGCCGGGAGTATTGGGGTGCACCACGTTGGAGTTCAGGGCTCTTGCCCAGGGTTGTCGATTCTGGCCCTACAACGCCAAAATGGCCGCACCGAGGATCAACCTTCAATAATTTGGCCGATTTGCCAATTAACTGGGCTGGCAATAAGGCCACTACTGCTGCATGCACGTCCGCCTTTTCTGGCTTTCCGGCCATGGAGAGCTGCAAGCTATTTCCAAAATGCTGTACTCTCAAGTGAGCCCCAGCCTTCATCTCCCCGCCTCAGCCTCCTAGAGGCCGCAGGTCGTGAATTTCCATAGGGATTGTAAAGCATGCCTAGCGTGAAACCTAATTATTATCGTTTGTCCGTGTGCTTTTTTCCAAGGAAGCACGGTTCCCCCCTCTGCCCCCCCCCTCCCTCTCTCTCTCTCTCTCTCTCTCTCTCTCTCTCTCTCTCTCTCTCTCTCTCTCTCTCTCTCTCTCTCTCTCTCTCTCTCTCTCTCTCTCTCTCTCTCTCTCTCTCTCTCTCTCTCTCTCTCTCTCTCTCTCTCTCTCTCTCTCTCTCTCTCTCTCTCTCTCTCTCTCTCTCTCCTCCCTCCCTCCCCCCCCTCCCTCCCTCCCTCCCTCCCTCCCCCTCCCTCCCCCCTCCCTCCCTCCCTCCCTCTGTCTCTCTCACACTCCCTCTCCCTCTCACACTCCCTCTCCCTCTCACTCTGTCTCGTTCGTGCACGCATGCTGGAGCATGGGTGTAAGTGGAGGTTGTGCGTACACCCGTGCATGTGCGAGAGTGCATGCTGGAGTGGGCGTGCATGTATCGGCGGACGGCAGGAGTTGAACGCTAGTCTGGAATGGTTGACAGCTACCAGGACTCAAGGCGGGGTTCTTGAGTCCACCTTCCCACTCAGGACTTATTGCGCCCATGAGGGCTGCTAAGATAAATCACCGGTTCCCCCCTTTACATCAGTGGCTGCAACTAATGCCGAGATTAGAATTTCCGGGCCAGAAAAGCTGCAAAAGTCCTGGGGTGGGGTCTGACTGCGGCCATCAAAGCTGTAGAAAACAGGAGCGTGCGCAGGGTTCAAGTTGGCGGCCAGATGGCCGTGACGTAACAATGAAATCAACAACCTTGCCTAGGTAGGAACCTTGCCTATCGTGTAATTCCTTCCTTCCTATCGTGGGATCGTAGGTTACGATCCCTACGATGTAGGTTACGAACCGACTCGAATCACATGAAACATGTGACATTGTCCGACTAGAATGATCTGAGATTGCTGATGCGGTGCCTGCAGGTTCCAGGTACTCCATCGTGGTCTCCTTCGGATCTGTTTCTTGCCTCTTAGTTGCAATTTTCTTCAAAAGCTTCTCTGATTTCGAGGCTGAGCCCACCGGGCTTGGTAAATGGTTCGCTAGAACGTGCTGTGCCGCCACCCACACTCAAAAGGTTGTACCGCACAAGTTCCTTCTTTCCGTTTACTCTTTCCTTCCGTTCGTCCAGTTCCTTCCATTTTTTAGGCTGATTTTAAACTCATAGAAACGCAACATGTGGTAGATTGACCTTTGCTGTGCGATCCTGTCAAACCTGCAGGTTTCATTATTCTTCGACAACTTTGTCGGTAACTACAGATTCCGTCCAACTTCACTCAGCCCAGTCGGTGAGTCGGTCTTCACCCTCTCCTTGCTTATAATTTTGGAGCTTGTTTGTGCTCCAACCACACGTGTTTAGGGCATGTCAGGTGTGGATGAGATCCTCATGATGTTCAAATTTATGTGGATGCAGGCAGACTAGGCGGATTTTTGAAAAATGGAGCTCGCAGGTCCCGTTATAGATTCATCAGTCTTAAAGCTAAGCTGGCAGATTAAGTAAGAGTGTCACTGACCCTTTCCAAAACTAGGTTTTTTACAATATTGGTTGCAAACACTTCAAGAAGCTGGGCATGTGTTGTTTTAAAAGGCTTTCTGTGGGCATTGATACCACCTTCGTCACCCATCCTGGCAGCAAATATCTTGTTACATCTGTTCTTGCCTTGAGCCAACTGCGATTTGCATTGTTCCTTGCAGCTTTAACAGGCAAGGAGTCCAGTGCTTCTATCTGAATCCATCTATTTCTGAATCGCAGGAACATAATCAACCTCCCCTTTGATGTTCTGATCAAGATACTGGCCAGTGTGGACCTGTCCACTTTGAGAATGTCCCGGCTGGTGTGCAAGGCATTTTGCAGGGCATCGATCCCTTGCATCAGTTCCTTGCAGTGCAATTGCGTGACAATTAATATAACAGCAGCGCAGCTGGCTCACGGGCTGTCCGTGTTTTCCTCCATTACTAAGCTTCACCTGGCCGTGGCTCTGCCGCACGATGCCTCCATGCTGGTCCTCCCTGCAGTGCTCTCTACGCTCCGCAGCCTCACGCTGGAATTCGTGGGTAATCAAGATGCAGTCTCCCACAGCTGGGAAGCCATTGTCCCAAGACTGGCTGGTGCCACGCAGCTCACTGCCCTGACGATTGCCCGCGTGGCAGTTCAAGGAGCTGGCTTCAAGCTAGCTGACAGCCTCAGAGCCTTCACCGCCCTCGAGGAGCTGGCCGTGCATGCCATTCCGGCTGGAGAAGCAGAGACCTTGGCAGAGGCAGTTTTGCAGCTTCCAAGACTTCAAAGACTTCAAAAACTGCGAAGCCTGTTTGTGGATGATCGCTTCATGGACGTCGTGGTCCTCAATGCATCCCGCTTGACCCGCCTACAGTCCCTGACCTGGGTGATAGGGTCACAAGCTCGTTTGGAGCATCTGGCGCTTCTAACCCAGCTGACTTTCCTTGAATGTGACACGCGGTCGTCAACCGTGTCTCCGCACCTTGTCCAGCTCAGCCATCTGACTTCTTTGCAAGTGTTGAGACTCTGTGACCGCCTTCCCAGCATCGACCAGTTGAGCCAGTTAGTAAGCCCCATGACGGGGCTGCGGGATCTGCTAATTTGTTCTCCGGATCCCGATATAGCATTTGGACTGGACCCTCTCTTGGCCCGCCTCCCAATGATCACGAAGCTGGGCCTTTCGGGTTTGCCTATCGGAGCATCAGGGCTTCCTGTTAGGCTCCTCCCCAATGGGTTTGCAAGCCTGCGTGCGGTTTCCTTGTGGCTTCTGGCAGATGAACCCACCAATGTGGTGCAGCTCGCCGAAGCGTTCCGCGGACTGGAATCCCTCAAGCTTGTGTGCGAAAGTGCTGTCGCCCAGAAGTTCTTGAGCCACCTGCCTTGCTTGGGGAGATTGACGGAGCTGGTCTTGTCCCAGTTTCTCTGGTCAGCGTCATTCCCTGGCTTGACCTCTGTCAGTTTCTTGGAGGAGCTCCAGAACCTCAAACGTCTGGTGCTGGACAATGCGGTGGACGTTGTGGCGTGGGATGGCGGGCTCAAATACTTGGCCCTGCTGACCAACCTTACCGAACTGGGAATCCGGCATTCCTGGCCTGCACAGCCCTTGACCAGCGCACAGGTGCAGCCGCTGACGGGGCTCATACGGCTGGAGAAACTGTCTTGCAGTACACCGTGGGGCGACGCCTTGGGGAGGGCTGTGCAAGGACGGCAACATGAACTGGGCCTTCGTCGCTGCCACAACGCATTTCATGGGCGTATTACCTGGCCCTGGTAAACTTACCGCTCGGGCGTGTGAGTCATAGGCACGGCGAGGGGGATGGCAACATGCCTCTCTGGAAGACAGGGGGGCTAGGGGAGAGGGGCAGTGTGCGGGGGGAGTTACATGCCAGTTAGGAAAGGGTCCTCCAAGGCAAGGTCATCGACCCCGTGGGGACCCGCTGGCCAGGTCGACATCCTCCCGAGGGCCCCCCCGAGGGGGGGGGGGGGGGCTTGGAGGTCATCATTTCTCATCACAGTCAGGAAGGGGTCCTGCAAGGCATCCCTCAGATGTGGCATAAGTGTTGGGATGGGCACGGGCATTCACAGGGCCATGGCGCTTGCTTATGGGCCTATGCTATCTTATGCTTGTTTCTTATGGTCGTATGCTATCTTATGCTTATGGGCTATCTTATGGGCTACCTTATCTTATGCTTATGGGCTACCGTATCTTACCTTACCTTATGGGCTATCTTATGCTTATTTCTTATGGGCTTAAGCTATCTTCTTCTTATGGGCTTATGCTATCTTATGCTTGCGCTTATGGGTTTATGCTGTCTTACGCTTATGGGCTTAGGCTATCTTATGTTTATGCTACCAGGAGTTTTTTGATCACAGTAGAACGTGTCTGTCAGAGTTGTTCTGTGTTGAGCCTGATGTATAGGCCCCAACCACTGCTGGCGATGCTCTGCATTTTAGACGTGCGTCGCAGCTGAACTGTGATTGAATGTGACTTGGTGTCGCCGGAGGTTAAGTGTAACGCGTCTGAGAGTCGGGGAGGAGAAGACCATTTTTTATAAAATGATATATAGAGCTTTTTAGTTTTTACTTTTCTTTTTTTTGTTCAATTGTCTCTTTCACTGTGTGGGGTTTGTGGAGCACTTGCAACACCCTTGCAACTGCTCCACAAACCCCACACACTGAAAAAGACACTTGAACATCCTCCCCGACAGGTGTGTTGCAAGTGTGTTGCAAGTGTGAAATTGGCTTATGCACACCCGGTAGGATGAGATCAGAGGATGACGTAGAGGTTGCTCATCCGCGTGTCTCCCGGGTGATGCAAGGTCAGATAGGGGAGAGCGACCAGACAGTTTAGTCACTTTGTGCAGAGTAGCTCTGGGGCAATCGCGCCTTGCAAGGAGAGCTTTCCCTGGCCCAGCTGGGAAGGTGGTAGAGGGTGTTGCAGAGCTCGAGCGCACACACGCACACGTGCGTGCGTGCGTGCGAGGTGAGAAGATGTGACAGGTTTGAGGGTCAAGGGGATATGGACCCCTTGGGGGTGGGGGGTTTAGCCGGGGGGGGGGGGGGGATGATGAGTCCTTTGGGGTACCCTGATATCATCGATGCGGTTGATAATTTGGAGAACACTACCCATGTTTAGCTCTATCGAATTGAGATCCAGCTAGTTTATCGACAGTTGATGCATCTTGTCGAGGACTTGGCTGCCATTGGAAATTTTTAAGAATAAAGGAAGTCTCAACAAAGATCTGTCCAAGGCATTCTGACGTCTAGACTTGAATGGTGGAGAATGTTTCAGGGACTGAGGTGTTGAGTTGTGAACATTATTATTGAATGCCTTGTGCTTTAGGTGATCTTCACATGTGCACTATTACAATATGGGTCCATTGAGAACATAAGGTACCGTCAGACACTTTAGAGTGTGGACGTTTTCGAAGACAAGGTACAATCAGATCTAGATCACACGTTTGTGGGCAGACGGCTATTAAAGCAGCGTTCATCGCACATGCGAGCAACTAGAATGGAAAGATGCTGGGCACGTAAGGATGCTAGTCTTGTCCATTTAGTGCATGTGTCTAATAGCAGACAGTCGTCAAGGACTGTAGCAGGAGAGACACTGACGACCTGCAGGAGAGACAGCTGTCGGCTTGCGTACAGGTGATGCCGAATGCCCATAACCTTTTATGAGGCCGTAAAAGCCATCATGTTGTGCATTCCTGTCACTGGTTTCGAGAATGAACGCCAATTATCCCTGATGAATCTTCTGAAAGATGGGACGAGACACCGCTTGGGTTCAGGCGTGATAAACTGCCTCTAGAGAGATCTCTCAGAGAAAGCGCAGCTTTTGCAGGAGTGGCTCATAGGGAGTAAAGGGGGGGGGGGGTAAAGGGGGAGGTGAAAGGGGGGTAGGGGGGGTGTATAAGCTGCGCTGCGCTGCGTTTACACAGTGAATACCTTTCCCTATGAAGCTCTTTTTGCAGGAGTGGCTAACGGCCTGCAGATACCATGTAGACAACTAGAGCTGCAATCACATATTTCGTAGACTGTCAGCTGCAGCACCGCGGGTTTGTCATCAGATTCTAGGTTCAGATCTCAATGTTAACCAATTTTGCACGTGTACCAACCTTCGAGGCAGTGTGATAACTACAATCACATGTATACCTTCAGCATTTCTATCTAATTTGTACGAAACCTCTACTTAGAGCTGAAGGCTGAGACGGCTTCTGCTCTATCGGTGAAATCTGACCCATTATGTAATGATATGTTTCTTGCGGTGCATCATGCTCGTGCTTTTATGTTACGGATTCTCTAGAACATGTCTAATTAGCTTGTAAGCTGCTTCCTAATGAATATCTTGTGAATAAGCTTATGTCCTCGTCAACCCCCCCCCCCCTTCTCGCTTTCTCTCTCCCTCACTCCCCGCACTTCCCCCGGGGGCCCGGGTGCGTGTTGTAGTGGACGTGCCCTCATCGGTTTACCACGGGAGGCCTCCTAGGGCCAGTTTAGTGCTAGTCTGGAAAGGTCGACAGGCTTTCAATGATAGCTATTGTATATATACAATAGCTGGAGTATATACAAAGACTATGGATGGGGTTCCAGAGGCGACCTTCTCATGGCAGTCCCTCATTGCGCTCCCATTGCGCTCATGCGGGCTCACCAGCCAAACCTGGCTGCAATGTACTGCCGAGTTTGGGTTTTACAGACTACAAAAGCTCCAGAAGTCAGGTGGAGATCTCTAGAGCCTTGACGCCGGCCATCAAAAGCTGCAGAGAGCAGGAGTTTCCATGAGCACATTCCGAATCGTCAACGACTCTCGTCTAGATACCTTCGATCTTGAGTTTACTACAATAGCAGGTGATGCCACAATCCAGTACTGTCTGACGGGTACCTGTGACTGCTCAAGCAAGAGCGCCTGGATCAAGATGAGCTCTCAGAGGAGCAACCTGTCCCCCGGGGGGGGGGGGGGGATTTCACCAGGCGCCAGAGGCAGCGTCACTGGCTGTGACTCACATGTAAATCTTACTTTCCTACACGGTGTCATAGGTTATGGCACTGACTCGTGATTCACGACTCGTGACTGGCTCGTGACTGACTCGTGACTGACTCGTGAGTCACAATGATCGGAGCTCCCGAACGGGGACTTGACAGTAGCAGAGACTTCTCGGAACTTCCTCCTGGGACCACGAGTGCACCTGGAACCTGGTACCCGGTACTATCAGGTGGAGCGACCCCGCCCTACGGCAGCCGCGATCCTTTTGGTACTGAGATTCTTTTTAAATGATAGCTATCAACTGTATTCGTGACATCTGTTACTGGAGCTCCAGCTAATAGTGGATGCGTGGTTGCACGTGGTGGAGTATTTTAAACAAGACCCGCCTGTCGGCTAAGGCGACGTCCGAAGCTGAAAAGAAATGCAAACCATGTAGGATCCTTATAATCAACACTAAAATTGGAACTAAATCTCTTTGAATCAATCATCAGGGGGGTTTCCGCGTTGCAGCTCATCGAGCATACCTGTTTCTATCTCGCACACGAAGTCGTGGTCCTAACATCCATCGTGCAGGGAGCAAAATTACTTTATCTGGACCATTATTCTAGCACATGTGCCATTATTTGTATCATGCGTCGACATCCAGGGCATCTTCGAAGGCACCATCACTTACAATGCTGATCCACCTTTAGGTGCGCAGGACTTGAGATACGATGCCACGATTGCATTATCAGGTATTTCTTTTTTCTCTTAAAAACTTTCAATTCATGAAACATGAAGGTCTAATATATGCTAAGCAACTTGCAAAGCTCCTTCTGGGTTTTATGTAGAAATACACCCTTCGAAACCTATTGTTTTAGAGACGTGAATTGCAGTAAGTGTTCTGAAGTAGCGATTAAGGCATCTCTTATCTATGGGGTAGATGCCAGGGACGTTTTGCGCGAGGGCTGGTGGGCTGTTGAAGGCGGTGTTGCTTGCTTCAGAGGTCAGATCAACAGGGACAGTACTCTTTGCGAGTGCGTTGTTGAAGGAGATGTCCTCCTTGACGACAAAGCCTGCTGCCCAGCAAAATCCACCTTTAGTTCAACCTGGCAGAGTTGCCAATGCCTGGATGGCTTCACCATGACAACGGAGGACACTTGCATTGGTAACCCACCTGATATAGGCTTGTAGGGGTGCGTGTGTGGGGTGCGCGTGCACATGTGTGTGTGTGTGTGTGTGTGTGTGTGTGTGTGTGTGTGTGTGTGTGTGTGTGTGTGTGTGTGTGTGTGTGTGTGTGTGTGTGGGGGGGGGGGGGGGTGGGTGTGGAGCGAGTGAAATGGGGCGTGTGTGGGGTGCGCGCGCGCGCGCGCGTGTGTGTGTGTGTGTGTGTGTGTGTGTGTGTGTGTGTGTGTGTGTGTGTGTGTGTGTGTGTGTGTGTGTGTGGGTGTGTGGGTGTGGGTGTGGGTGGGTGTGGAGCGAGTGAAATGGGGCACGCATTTTGAGCGCTCTCTAGTTGCAACTGCGTTTTGATGCACTTAACTACTATGGTGGCTCCTGGGTGTTCCAATGACAAGTGCATGAAATGGGTGCAGAGTCTGAAGAGATTGTCCTAATCAGGCCATTAAGGGCTGGTGGGGAAAGCCAGCCATCAGTAGCAACTGGGGCACCGCTTGAAGGGGCACCTGGTACGCGCTCAGTACCCCACATTGTCTTTTTGGTATCTATCAGTCTAACAGGGTGTTAAAACTTGACACACTTGAATGAGTCATGCACAGCCAATCAGACCTATCTCTAGATAATTTAAACGGCGGGCTGTCACTGTGTGTGTGTGTGTGCGTGTTTGTGTGTGTGTGTGTGTGTGTGTGTGTGTGCGTGTGTGTGTGTGTGTGCGCGCGCGCGCGCGCGTGTGTGTGTGTGTGTGTGTGTGTGTGTGTGTGTGTGTGTGTGTGTGTGTGTGTGTGTGTGTGTGTGTGTGTGAGTGAGATTGACGGACTTACCCCTCAGTTACAACGTTGATCACGACAGGCATGCATATGTGTATAGATGTATGCGACTGCATTCACACATGCATTTCCAGCCGTGCACGCGCGAGTCCACCCCTCATTTTGAGTAGGACTGAGCATTCTGGGGCTGGTGGATAGATGCTGTCGTGTGAATTCTGTTCTGTCTGGGCACAAGTTTAAACCCAATGCATCTTTGGTTGCCATGACTTGGTCTAGGCCTCTGCAACTCGTATGTTATCTCGACAAGAATGGCGTTTTCTGCGAGCTGCAGGAGGAGCCCCAGCGCCTACTCTCTTGCCTTATGCAGGAGCACCTTTTCCTTCTGCAAGATCGCCTTCTCCATCTGCAAGAGCACTCTTACCTACTGCAAGAGGGCCCATTCCATCTGCAAGAGCCCCCTTGCCTTCTGCGAGAGCGCCCTTTCCTTCACTAGCAGACACGGGAGCAGGGCGTGCCTCCCTTCCGAGCGCAGTACAGTCCCCTGTGGCAGTATTGACAGATCGCTACGATGGTGCCCGATCAGGTGATCCATTTAGTTTGCAGTACCAGTTGCATGTTGCAGTATATTCCCGTGTAGCAGTACTGGCAGATCGCTAAGACAGTGCCCGCTTAGGTGATGCCTCTTTTGGCAGTACCAGATGCGAATACGGTACACTCCCGTGCTACCGTACTGACAGATGGTGCCCGCTTGGGTGATGCCTCGGTTTTATTGTACCAGTCGGCTGCGCAGTACACTCCCCTACAGCAGTACTGGTAGACAGTCCCCTGTTGCAGTAATGTTTTAGTACAGTCCCCTGTTTCAGTACAGCCCCCTGTGGCAGTACACGACGCCCGCTCAGGTGCCTCTTCATTCTGCTGTGGCTGAGTTGTTATGACAGGGTCTACACCTCACATTCTCACACAGAAGTACCGAGGTACTGCCAGTCTTGCTACGCCCTAGGGAGAGTTTTTCATTATTCCAGGAAAATACATCAAGTATATAAGTGCCAGATCTGCATCT